>CAWUFW010013408.1:0-478032 GCA_963921515.1 Calotriton arnoldi
GGCAGTTTAACCAGGCCCGAGGAGGGCACATAGCATGTTAGACAGAGTACACAGTGCAGTCTTTGACTCACCCCCTCCTTGCTGCTCTCTGGCCTTCAGCTGCCCATCCAGGTCTGGAAAGACCACCGCCAGGATCCTGAGCATGTGGGGGGTCAGGGTCCGTGTTCCGCCCCTCCTGCGAGGAGGCGACAGCTTCAGCTGGACCCGTGCAATCCTCCGGGTCCAGCCCCGAAGGTCCTGCCACCTCTTTTGGCAGTTGCGGATCCGGCGCTTGTAGACCCCCACGGACCGGACAGCCCGGACGATGTCCTTCCATATCTCATGCTTCCGATGGGCAGAAGCCTGTCAGGATGACAAAGTGATAAGGCCATTACTACACATGCAACATATCCGTGCATGACACAGTTGCATATACATGTCGCAATCACAGGGGCACATGGTGTACCCAGGCAGTGCACGGCTGCCCATGGACAGTTTTCCAGAAGTCACTACATGGTATCATTGCATGGGGAGTAAAACCCTGTTCAGAAGCACTGTCACTGCACCATACCTGTCCAGTGCAAGTCACTACACACTATGGGGGGTGACAACTACTCAGTGAGCCTGCTAGCCAGTGGTGTGCTGACTCTCAGCCTTGCTAGTCAGACAAAATGCACATTCAGAAAGGCAGTGCACAGAACACTCACCTGCTCCCCTGGTGTCCCATACAGCTTGCTGTACTGTGGAAGTAGGCTGTCCAGCAGGGCCTGGTTCTCCTCAAGGCTGAAGGCTGGGGCTCTCTCCACAGTACGTGCCATTGCAGGGTCCAGAGGGGCAGAGACAGCAGCAGTGCAGTGGCAGATGTCGTCCTGGAGCATGTAGTGCAGGCAAGTGGGCTCTCAGGGGAACAGGCAGCAATATATATGTGCTGGAGAGGCAGATACTGTCCCTTGTGTCCAAAGTGATAGGTCCAAGTCGTTTGCATCTTCTGAATCTGGCCAATCCATGGAATAGCAGCACCAAAACACGCCCACAGCATCCTTCAAAACTTCAACTTCATGACATACATGATTTTGCAACATTGTTGTGGGTGACCAACTGATTTTCCAGCAACCGACTCGTTCGAAATTCGAAACGCGTCCGTTGCCAGGCAAGCCCATTGTCAATGGGTGCGCACCGATCGGTCCATTGAGGTACAACGCGCACAGGGGTACAACGCGTACCCGCACACATTGAAAGCAATGGGCCGGCCGGAGGCACCGATCGGTCCATTGCAGTTCAACGCGCACAGGGGTACAACGCGTACCCGCACACATTGAAAGCAATGGGCCGGCCGGAGGCACCGATCGGTCCATTGCAGTTCAACGCGCACAGGGGTACAACGCGTACCCGCACACATTGAAAGCAATGGGCCGGCCGGAGGCACCGATCGGTCCATTGCTGTTCAACGCGCACAGGGGTACAACGCGTACCCGCACACATTGAAAGCAATGGGCCGGCCGGAGGCACCGATCGGTCCATTGCAGTTCAACGCGCACAGGGGTACAACGCGTACCCGCACACATTGAAAGCAATGGGCCGGCCGGAGGCACCGATCGGTCCATTGCAGTTCAACGCGCACAGGGGTACAACGCGTACCCGCACACATTGAAAGCAATGGGCCGGCCGGAGGCACCGATCGGTCCATTGCAGTTCAACGCGCACAGGGGTACAACGCGTACCCGCACACATTGAAAGCAATGGGCCGGCCGGAGGCACCGATCGGTCCATTGCAGTTCAACGCGCACAGGGGTACAACGCGTACCCGCACACATTGAAAGCAATGGGCGGCCGGAGGCACCGATCGGTCCATTGCAGTTCAACGCGCACAGGGGTACAACGCGTACCCGCACACATTGAAAGCAATGGGCCGGCCGGAGGCACCGATCGGTCCATTGCAGTTCAACGCGCACAGGGGTACAACGCGTACCCGCACACATTGAAAGCAATGGGCCGGCCGGAGGCACCGATCGGTCCATTGCAGTTCAACGCGCACAGGGGTACAACGCGTACCCGCACACATTGAAAGCAATGGGCCGGCCGGAGGCACCGATCGGTCCATTGCTGTTCAACGCATCACTGTATATGTGACTGGCATAGGTCAGCATGCCTGTCTCAGATGGACATATGCCAGCCACAGATAGCTCCCAGGGAGTGAGGGGCACACCTACATCACGACAGCCTGTCCAAACCTTATCATAAGGCATGTAAGGCTGCATTTCCTATTGTGTGTATGTTGGTGTACATGTTGTCCTGTGGGTGTCACCTGTGGGCAGCCACCCCCAGGCTGTGCACGTGTTCATGGGGACAGGATCCTGGGTGTTACGTGTACGTGACCACTGTGATGTGCAACTGTTCATATCTGTGCATGTGTCATGGTCACATTTCACAGTGGTGTTTGTGTATGTCATGTCACATACCCTGTGAGTCCAATGTGGGACGGTATGTTAGAGCCAGGGTGTCCCAGTGGCACAATAGTGATGGCCCTCCACAGTCTTTGTGCATGTAGTGTTTACAATGTCTCTGATTTCATGTGCACAATGGGAGACAGTCTCCACATCCACGTTGTGTGTGCATGGACTCTGATGTTGTGCGTGTGTGTCACAGACGTCCATGGCTCTCCTGCCATGGCAAGTGTGGCCACTACCTGTGGGGGTCATGTTTGTTTTGCTGTGGTGTACACATGATACTCCAGGTGATGCCAGTGTCCATGTGGCATTACAGGGTCCCTGGGAATGTGCCTGTCGTTGAGCTGTGGTGCCTGGGGCACATCTGTCCTCACATGTCACTGGGGGGTGACTGTGACACAGCATCATGATATCCAATGGGCCAACCTGGGACAAATTGATGCCACCTGTAGGACCGTGTTGACAGATGTTGGCCATGTATGTACCATACATGTCGTTCCGGTACTGCACACTTCATGTAGTTGTGCCTCATGATGATGTATGTTGGGAACTTGAGTGTGTTCAATGCCGCATATGTGGGGTGACTGACGATCTTGCTTACTTCTCCTCTGCACTGCAGGGCTCCTGCTGTCCATCGGCCATTCCCAGACCTGGCAACGATGGGGGAACGGGACAGCATCCGACGGTACCGCTTCACCAGGCAGCTGATTGAGGATTTGGCAGTGCAGTTGTCCCCACATTTGCAGCCTGGCCGGCCGTATCCTACAGCGCTGACCCCCAAGGTGAAGGTGATGGCAGCCCTACACTTCTTTGCCACCGGTACCTTCCAACATACTGTGGCGTCTGCTGGTGGGATGTCACAGACCATGTTCAGCCGTGTGCTCCGCGATTTCTTGGCGGCAATGTTGCTCTTCCTGAACCGGTACATATATTTCCCTAGACTGCGACGACTCACTGACGTGAAGAGTGACTTTTATGCCCTGGGGAGGATGCCGCATGTCATTGGCTCCATTGATGGGACACATGTGGCTTTGGTACCACCACAGGCCCAGGAGCAGGCCTACAGGAACCGCAAGCACTACCACTCGGTCAATGCACTGGTGGTGTGTCTTGCAGACATGACCATCACACACGTGTGTGCCCGTTTCCCTGGTTCAGCACACAATGCCTTTGTGATGAGGAGTAGTCGCATCCCCAGGTTGATGGCACAGATGCAGAACCAGCGTGCCTGGCTTGTCGGTGTGTACTGACTTTGTGCCATTGTGTGTGATCTGATCTGTAGTATTCCGCCCACTTTTCCAAGTCAGCTGATGTGCACTTGTCTGTCCGTAGGTGACTCGGGACACCCCAACATGCCGTGGTTGCTGACACCCCTCAGGAACCCTGTGACACCTGCCCAGATGCGCTACAATGAGGCACATGGTCGGACCAGGAGAGTGATTGAGCGGACCTTTGGTCTCCTGAAGAGCCGCTTCCGCTACCTGGACAAGACCGGAGGGTCCCTCCCATATGCCCCTGCGAAAGTGTGCAAGATTATTATCGTCTGCTGCATGCTCCACAACCTGGCAGTGCGGAAGGAGTTGCCTCTCATCCAGGATGACGATGACCAACATCCGCCACCTGTGGAGGATCCTGGCCTGGACCACGATGCCAGTGACGATGATGATGATGATAATGGTGATGGTGATGTCCGCACACAGCTCATCACCAACTTCTTTAGCTGAATGTGAGTATCCTGAGGTGTCATGTGAATGATGTGAGTTGGCATGATGTGTGGGTGGTGCTCTGGTGCTGTTGGAGTGTGTCCATGGGCTACTTGACAGGATGTGTGTTGCGATGTGTGGTGACAGGTGGGCTGTACTCCCCAACAGTGTTGACATGCTAACTTGGTTCTGGGTGGGTATCTTGTAACATGTATTGTGCATGAGTTTTGCTCATCTGTCCTGTACTGCATTGCTTTTGACTGTGTGTCATTTCTGTCCTTCACAGGGTACTTTCAGATTCGTTTGGTCAACTGTGTCCACCGACGACGTGATTGCACATCCAGGCTGGTAGCTGTTGTGTCCCTACAGGTGATGTGCGCCACACCCATGGACTTCCTTCCGTCTACAGTTGTTGACTGTGTGCCCGCTACCAGGTGGGGTTACCTTGCATCTGTAGTGGTTACGGCATGTTGCTACTGTGTAATAAACCTGTGCTTCACTTAGTGATGTGCGTTGTCTGTGGTCACACATTTGACTGCCATTTGCTTACTGCACCTGTGGGCTACTTGACTACAACTGGGAATGGGTGTGGTGTCTGTGCATTGCACCGTCTTCCCTGGCAACATCAGTGTAGGCAATGAGTCAGATGGCCTAGGTGTGTATGTGTTGTGTAGCCCTGGTGGTGTGTCTCCCTCATATGTGTCACGTTGCCTGTACTCACATGCCTGTGTTGTCCTTGCTGTTGCAGTTCGCATACACAGTGTAATTTTGCAGTTCATCATCCCCATAACAGCACCCACGTTGGAATCACGACAGAGGCAAGTATGGTGTATTAGTGTGTTTATTGTGATACATCTGTGTTAATAGTGCATAGGATGGATTGTGCTGTACATGAATCTTGCAATCCCAAGTTCCTAGGTGAATTGAAAGTCCAGGTAGACAGGATCCCCAGTATCGGGGCCACAGTTGTCTGACACATTGTTCCAACTTGTACTCCCCATGCAATGTGTGGGAGTAGTGTTGCCATCAACAGGGTGAACAGTCTGTGCACAAAGGCGAAAATCCAGAACAGGTTCAGGCTTCCTGGGAGTTGCGCTTGGCCATCAGCCTCTCACTTTCCCCTCCTCGGACAACCCCTCTTCTTGGGGGGGGGCCCTCAAGTGCAGGCTGCTGCGGTGCAGGGGACTCTCCGCCAGAGTCCTCCTCCCTCCCTGTGGCAGTTGCAGTTTGTTCGGTACCAGATGTTGTTGGCACACAGGGAGGTGTGGACTGGTTGCTGTTCATCTGGCGGAGGCATTGTAAAATGTCCCTGTGCACCGCCGTCATCTCATGTAGTACATCCCACTTGGACTCCACGCGGGACATGTGGGAGTCCACACGTGACATGTGTGACTCCACGTGGGACATGTGGGAGTCCAAGCGGGCATGATGGGCAGCCTGCTGCTGTTTGATGTCTCTGAGGAGCCCCACTACCTGGCTGAGCTCTCCGGTGCTGGACTGGTACGCATCAGCTATGCGTACCAGTTGTGGGTCTTCATGCACACCAGCAACGTCTGCAAGCAGCGACCTCTGTCTCCCACCCCTCCCACCACCCCTGCTGACATGTGCAGTGTGTGCAGTTGCACGCACAGATAACCCTGGTCCACCTTGGGGGGTGGTGGTGGTGGTGGTGTCCATGGCCCCAGGTTGGTCCAGGGTCACTGCGCTGGTGTTGTTCCTTATTCTGTCCATGTCGGCAGGGATGGTATTCGTGGTGACAGTCGTTGGAGGGGTGGGTGCAGGGGGTGCAGCTGGTGGACCTGCTGGTGCTGCAGCTGGTGGTCCTGCTGGTGCAGCATGTTGACTTGCACCGGATGTGCCAGGTTGTTCATCGTCCGAGGAGGACAGAGGCTGTACGACGCCAGTGAGCTCGGCATCCTCTTGAGCCTGGGACTGGGACTCTTCAGCGTCTGCTGCTGTGTCCCTATCATCACCTGTTTTTGGGAGACACAAACAATGTATTTCATGTTTCTGCAGGCATCAGTGGTTGACACACCTGACAGTTGTGACTGTGCCTCGGGGTGCGGGCCTGTACATTGTATTGTCCTAAGTCGTCACAGTCAGGGGTTGATATTGGTGTGGCACATTGTCCTGCATTATTTGGGCATTTCTATGTATTCTCTGGGGTGTGAACATGGTCTGCATTGATTGTGTTTGGTTGACAGCCAGACCTCCTTCCCACCCACCCACCCACCCAGTCAGTTATCCCACCATGGAACGTGCTTGCATTGCAGGGAGTGGAAGTTGTCTCTCAGGATGTCAGTCAGTGGTGTCCTGCTGTTTGTTGGTGCACAGTTGGCAGCAGGGCCTTGTGCTCCCCACAGCAGTAGCCAGTGTCAGCCATCTTGTGAGTCCTTCTCCACTCCCTGTGATGTGAGCATGGTTCAGGGTGGTGTTGATGGGACAGTTGTGGGGGTGAGCAATGTCTGTGACTACGACGCCCATCATGCTATTGCCTCCACCCCCTTCCCAGCATGCCCATGCTTCCTTCCTTTTGACTCTGCTTCCCTGTGGGGTGGGCTGGCTGTGCTGACAGGATGGCTGGGAGTGTTGTCCTGGCAGTTGTTTGGCTAAGAGTCCCAAGAGTGTCCCTGTGCTTCACACAACATAACCCAGGGTGGTGGTGCTTTGTGGGATCTTGTGTTAGGATGGAGGGCATTGCATTCTACCAGGTGGGTACTGTGGAGTTTGTGTTGGGGGGGTGAGGGGAGGTGCTGGTGACTATAGTCAGTGCTGCAAGTCCCCCTTCCCACCCAGCCAGCCAGATATCCCACCATGGAACGTACTTGCATTGCAGGGAGTGGAAGTTGTCTCTCAGGATGTCAGTCAGTGGTGTCCTGCTGTTTGTTGGTGCACAGTTGCCAGCAGGGCCTTGTGCTCCCCACAGCAGTAGCCAGTGTCAGCCATCTTGTGAGTCCTTCTCCACTCCCTGTGATGTGAGCATGGTTCAGGGTGGTGTTGATGGGACAGTTGTGGGGGGGCAATATGTCTGTGACTACGACTCCCATCATGCTATTGCCTCCACCCCCTTCCCAGCATGCCCATGCTTCCTTCCTTTTGACTCTGCTTCCCTGTGGGGTGGGCTGGCTGTGCTGACAGGATGGCTGGGAGTGTTGTCCTGGCAGTTGTTTGGCTAAGAGTCCCAAGAGTGTCCCTGTGCTTCACACAACATAACCCAGGGTGGTGGTGCTTTGTGGGATCTTGTGTTAGGATGGAGGGCATTGCATTCTACCAGGTGGGTACTGTGGAGTTTGTGTTGGGGGGGGGTGAGGGGAGGTGCTGGTGACTATAGTCAGTGCTGCAAGTCCCCCTTCCCACCCAGCCAGCCAGATATCCCACCATGGAACGTGCTTGCATTGCAGGGAGTGGAAGTTGTCTCTCAGGATGTCAGTCAGTGGTGTCCTGCTGTTTGTTGGTGCACAGTTGCCAGCAGGGCCTTGTGCTCCCCACAGCAGTAGCCAGTGTCAGCCATCTTGTGAGTCCTTCTCCACTCCCTGTGATGTGAGCATGGTTCAGGGTGGTGTTGATGGGACAGTTGTGGGGGGGCAATATGTCTGTGACTACGACTCCCATCATGCTATTGCCTCCACCCCCTTCCCAGCATGCCCATGCTTCCTTCCTTTTGACTCTGCTTCCCTGTGGGGTGGGCTGGCTGTGCTGACAGGATGGCTGGGAGTGTTGTCCTGGCAGTTGTTTGGCTAAGAGTCCCAAGAGTGTCCCTGTGCTTCACACAACATAACCCAGGGTGGTGGTGCTTTGTGGGATCTTGTGTTAGGATGGAGGGCATTGCATTCTACCAGGTGGGTACTGTGGAGTTTGTGTTGGGGGGTGAGGGGAGGTGCTGGTGACTATAGTCAGTGCTGCAAGTCCCCCTTCCCACCCAGCCAGCCAGATATCCCACCATGGAACGTGCTTGCATTGCAGGGAGTGGAAGTTGTCTCTCAGGATGTCAGTCAGTGGTGTCCTGCTGTTTGTTGGTGCACAGTTGCCAGCAGGGCCTTGTGCTCCCCACAGCAGTAGCCAGTGTCAGCCATCTTGTGAGTCCTTCTCCACTCCCTGTGATGTGAGCATGGTTCAGGGTGGTGTTGATGGGACAGTTGTGGGGGGGCAATATGTCTGTGACTACGACTCCCATCATGCTATTGCCTCCACCCCCTTCCCAGCATGCCCATGCTTCCTTCCTTTTGACTCTGCTTCCCTGTGGGGTGGGCTGGCTGTGCTGACAGGATGGCTGGGAGTGTTGTCCTGGCAGTTGTTTGGCTAAGAGTCCCAAGAGTGTCCCTGTGCTTCACACAACATAACCCAGGGTGGTGGTGCTTTGTGGGATCTTGTGTTAGGATGGAGGGCATTGCATTCTACCAGGTGGGTACTGTGGAGTTTGTGTTGGGGGGGTGAGGGGAGGTGCTGGTGACTATAGTCAGTGCTGCAAGTCCCCCTTCCCACCCAGCCAGCCAGATATCCCACCATGGAACGTGCTTGCATTGCAGGGAGTGGAAGTTGTCTCTCAGGATGTCAGTCAGTGGTGTCCTGCTGTTTGTTGGTTCACAGTTGCCAGCAGGGCCTTGTGCTCCCCACAGCAGTAGCCAGTGTCAGCCATCTTGTGAGTCCTTCTCCACTCCCTGTGATGTGAGCATGGTTCAGGGTGGTGTTGATGGGACAGTTGTGGGGGGGGCAATATGTCTGTGACTACGACTCCCATCATGCTATTGCCTCCACCCCCTTCCCAGCATGCCCATGCTTCCTTCCTTTTGACTCTGCTTCCCTGTGGGGTGGGCTGGCTGTGCTGACAGGATGGCTGGGAGTGTTGTCCTGGCAGTTGTTTGGCTAAGAGTCCCAAGAGTGTCCCTGTGCTTCACACAACATAACCCAGGGTGGTGGTGCTTTGTGGGATCTTGTGTTAGGATGGAGGGCATTGCATTCTACCAGGTGGGTACTGTGGAGTTTGTGTTGGGGGGGGTGAGGGGAGGTGCTGGTGACTATAGTCAGTGCTGCAAGTCCCCCTTCCCACCCAGCCAGCCAGATATCCCACCATGGAACGTGCTTGCATTGCAGGGAGTGGAAGTTGTCTCTCAGGATGTCAGTCAGTGGTGTCCTGCTGTTTGTTGGTGCACAGTTGCCAGCAGGGCCTTGTGCTCCCCACAGCAGTAGCCAGTGTCAGCCATCTTGTGAGTCCTTCTCCACTCCCTGTGATGTGAGCATGGTTCAGGGTGGTGTTGATGGGACAGTTGGGGGGGGGGCAATATGTCTGTGACTACGACTCCCATCATGCTATTGCCTCCACCCCCCTTCCCAGCATGCCCATGCTTCCTTCCTTTTGACTCTGCTTCCCTGTGGGGTGGGCTGGCTGTGCTGACAGGATGGCTGGGAGTGTTGTCCTGGCAGTTGTTTGGCTAAGAGTCCCAAGAGTGTCCCTGTGCTTCACACAACATAACCCAGGGTGGTGGTGCTTTGTGGGATCTTGTGTTAGGATGGAGGGCATTGCATTCTACCAGGTGGGTACTGTGGAGTTTGTGTTGGGGGGGGGGTGAGGGGAGGTGCTGGTGACTATAGTCAGTGCTGCAAGTCCCCCTTCCCACCCAGCCAGCCAGATATCCCACCATGGAACGTGCTTGCATTGCAGGGAGTGGAAGTTGTCTCTCAGGATGTCAGTCAGTGGTGTCCTGCTGTTTGTTGGTGCACAGTTGCCAGCAGGGCCTTGTGCTCCCCACAGCAATAGCCAGTGTCAGCCATCTTGTGAGTCCTTCTCCACTCCCTGTGATGTGAGCATGGTTCAGGGTGGTGTTGATGGGACAGTTGTGGGGGGGGCAATATGTCTGTGACTACGACTCCCATCATGCTATTGCCTCCACCCCCTTCCCAGCATGCCCATGCTTCCTTCCTTTTGACTCTGCTTCCCTGTGGGGTGGGCTGGCTGTGCTGACAGGATGGCTGGGAGTGTTGTCCTGGCAGTTGTTTGGCTAAGAGTCCCAAGAGTGTCCCTGTGCTTCACACAACATAACCCAGGGTGGTGGTGCTTTGTGGGATCTTGTGTTAGGATGGAGGGCATTGCATTCTACCAGGTGGGTACTGTGGAGTTTGTGTTGGGGGGTGAGGGGAGGTGCTGGTGACTATAGTCAGTGCTGCAAGTCCCCCTTCCCACCCAGCCAGCCAGATATCCCACCATGGAACGTGCTTACATTGCAGGGAGTGGAAGTTGTCTCTCAGGATGTCAGTCAGTGGTGTCCTGCTGTTTGTTGGTGCACAGTTGCCAGCAGGGCCTTGTGCTCCCCACAGCAGTAGCCAGTGTCAGCCATCTTGTGAGTCCTTCTCCACTCCCTGTGATGTGAGCATGGTTCAGGGTGGTGTTGATGGGACAGTTGTGGGGGGGCAATATGTGTGACTGCGACTCCCATGATGCTATTGGCTACACTGACTTGGCCAGCATACACAGAATTCCTTCCTTTGAGTGGTCTTCACTGTGTGTTGGTGTTGTTGTGGTGGCTACATGTGTGGATGTGTGTGTTAGTTCTATTTGTGCCACTGCCTAGCTGTAGTTGTGGTTGTGTTTGTACATGTGTTGGCACAGTTGGATGTGACTTTTTTGATGGCATGTGTTGTGTTTATCTGACTGACATACACATTTTGGGATGATTCTGTTCTAGTTGCTGTGTAATTGATATGAGTGCATGGTTTGACTCTCCCCTTGACAGTGATGTGTGTGTTTTGTGGCAGTTTATTGTGTACATTTGTTGTGTACTCACCAGGCTCTGGGATGTTCTCTAGTCCATATACGCTCACTGGCGGAAGGATGGCCCGCACCTTCTCCTCCCAGGGCCTGAGGTATATTGGCTTGGCAGGAGGGCCACTGCCGGTGTGTTGGCTGTTGATGTAGTCTATCTTCAGCAGGTCCCGTACCCTCCTGCGCACGTCATACCACCTGTTCTGGATGTCCGTCTTTGTGCGCCGACATGGTGATTGGGCGTTCACCCTGTTGATGATCCTCTCCCACATCTTGGTTTTCTGCGACATGGGGGTCTGTTGGACCAGAGTGCCAAACAGCTGTGGCTCCACCCTGAGGATCTCGTCTACCATGACTTCCAATTCACTATCTAGGAACTTGGGATTCTTCTTGGGGGGCATGGTGATGGGTGGTGATGGTGGGTGATGTGTGTGTTGGTGTGCAGGTGAGGGTGTGTGGGTGTGTGTTGTGCTGGGTGTATGTGAGGTAGGTATTTGTTGGTGTGCTGATGGTGTGTGGCTTGTGTGAGGGATGAGCTGTGGGTGTGTGGTTGCTTTCTCTTGGGTGCTGGCAGTGGAATGGCATTTGCAAAGGCTCATGGTAGTGATTTGTGTCCTTTATATAGGTGGAGTTGTGGGTGTGTCTTTGTTCTCTGTCCCCACCCCCCAGTATTTATTGGCTTGGTAATTGCTTGTTTGGCCTTTTTTTGGTTGATTTTTCCTTTGTGCTGTTTGTGTATGTTGGAAACGTTCTTGTGACCGAGTCGGACCCTGCATTGGTCTCGTACAGTGTTTTTCGTTTCGTTCACGCTGTGTTTGTGCAGTTTTGTATGCTGCGTACGCGTCGGTCGCGGTGTATTGTGTTGCTTCGGCTCGGTTTTGTATGCGTGTCGGTCGTACGGCTTGTCCTCCGTCCGACTCGGTCGTGTTTTCGCGCCTTGCATCGTACTTTGCGGTTTGGAGTTGGCGGGTACGATTCGGTCGGATTTGTTCCGGGTGCGTGTCGGTCGGTTGGATTCGCGTGTTTTTCCGGCCGGATTGCTATTTTCCGAGCGGCTCGGTCGGTCGGCTTGGTTTCCTGACGTGTCGGTCGGATTTATCGCGGCTTGCATCGTACTTGGCGTGTCGGGCGCCACTGGTACGTGTCGGTCGGTAATTTTTCCGGCTCCGAGTCGGTCGGTGCTTTTTCCGGCCCGAATCGGAATCGACCCCACAGTCTTGTGAGTGATGGAGATGTGACACATATGAGAGATCCACCCTGCAAGGTCAACACAACAAAAAATTTCCAGGCCACACATACTCATTGCCTCCACTATTGTGAACTGAAAAGACACCAAAATGCACATACACTAAACTCATTCAGAGAAAGTGGCAATCACGCAAAAGGTACAGTATGCCAAGGAATGTTTGATGTGTGTATACAGACGAGGCACCCCCCAATGTGGAGTACAGGTTTATTACACAATAACACCATGTCACATCAACAACAGATGGAAGGTAACCCATCGTGACAATGCGCACAGAGCAACCAAGAGGGTCAGAAATGTCAGCAGTGGGTTGTGTGGCACTGCATCCGGTTTCAAAGAAAAGTAGCACCCTGTAACAGCATTGTGTGTTCTGGAGGTCATATAACACCAGACAACAGCCAAAGGAGCCTGTGAAGGACAGACAGAGAGCAGTATTGAAATACCTAAATATCTGCATACATCTCCAATACACATTACACAAACAAGTCACATGATTCGTGGCAACAACCTAGGACACATGTCAACACTGTAATGGAGAACATACTAACTCAACGGACACATAACTGCAAGGATCATGTCAAGTAGCATGCAGCCACACGTACGCAGAGACATTGCACTTCATGCATATGTCAGGCAAAGAAAAGAGCTGAGTCAACTCATCACTGTATACTCACAATCATGAGAAAAAGTTGTTGATGAGCTGGCTCCGAACATCACCCTCACCCTCATCATCACTGGCAACATGACCCAGGGCTGGATCCTCCCCTGCTGGAGGCTGCTGGTCGTCATCATCTTGGATGAGAGGTAGCTCTTCCCTCACTGCCAGGTTGTGTAGCATGCAACACACAATGATGATCTTACACACCTTTTCAGGTGCATATTGGAAGGCCCCTCCTGTCTGGTCCAGGCAGCGGAATCTGCTTTTCAGTAGTCCAAATGTCCACTCTATCACTCGCCTGGTCCGCCAATGTGCCTCATTATAAAGTATCTCAGCAGGGTAACAGGGTTCCTGAGTGGTCAGCAACCACGGCATGTTGGGGTATCCGGAGTCACCTACATACAAACAAAGAAACATATCATGGTTCTGAGAAGATGGTTAAAACCAGAGATACAAAAAGCACACAAGGTAAGCAGACATTACACACCAACAAGCCAGGCACGCTGGTTTTGCAGCTGGGACATCATCTGTGGGATCCTACTATTCCTCATGATGTATGCGTCGTGGGCGGATCCGGGGAAACGTGTACAGACATGTGAGATTGTCATGTCAGGCAGACATACCACCAGGGCATTGATGGAGTGAAAATGTTTACGATTTCTGTATGTCTGTTCATTTGCTTGTGGTGGTACCAAAGCCACATGTGTCCCATCTATGGAGCCAATGACATTTGGCATCCCTCCCAGAGCATAAAAGTAACTCTTGATATCAGTAAATTGTCGTGGAACTGGGAATTTGATGTACCGGTTCAGCAAAATCAACATAGCCTCCAAAACATCACGTAGCACACGGCTAAACATTGTCTGGGACATCCCACCAGTAGTAGCCACAGTGTACTGGAAGGTTCCTGTAGCAAAGAAATGTAGGGCTGCCATCACCTTCACCTTGGGGGTCAGCGCTGATGGATATGCCCGTTCAGGTTGCAAATGTGCTGCCAACTGCTCAGCCAAATCCTCAATTAGTGGTCTGGTGAAGCGGTAACGTCGGATGCTGTCACGTTCAGCCATGGTTTCTAGGTCTGGGAAGGGTCTGTGGACAGCTGGTCTCCTGCTGTACATAGGTGAGCAAAGAAAGATTAACATTTTGCTTTCATATGTGGCAACAAACATGCAATAATTCCCATGCTACATCATAGCACAACTCAATGAAGTCAGGTATGTGCTGTTGAGCATGGACACATATGCTAGCTATGTGCCCCTCACAGAACATGTCATCTCCTGATGATGACGCAACAAGTGCGATGGTGTGCTGTGAAAAATATATGGGGTCTGTCACAGTACATCTGAGCAAATGTCACATACCAAACACACACCTCAGTGACTATTGAGGATAGATATGTTGTCAAAATGAAAGGTGTTTTTAATGTCCACACACAGGGATCTCGTAATGCCACATGGACACTGTCATTGTTGTAGCGCCTGATGTACACGTACCATCACACCCATGAAACACACATGATGTGCTCCCAGATTACTTTGCATGTCAAACATGGATGTCTGTGACACACAGACCAAACAGCAACCCACATGCCATATTCTGATGGATGTTGGAAACGATTTACATCTACCACATACCAAAAGACACATGTGCGTAGCACAATATGCAAATACTCTGGATTAACCTCACAATGTTAGCTCAGGAACACTTTGTTACGCACAGTCCATTTCAGCTGTAATTCAGGGTTTATGTAACATGTGAACACACAATGGGCACCTGGAACTGTGTACAGGCCTTGGGTGGTGATCTGCAAAGTTGTCACTCACAGTGTGATGTGCATTACACACAATGGTTTTTGTCTCCATGAATCATGACACAGCCAGGGAGTGTGTGCCACAATGTGCTCCCTACAATATGAAATGTGAAGCCATATACACACACATGTCATTATGCGTGAAATGTGATTTCATATACTGTATGACAGGCTGTTTGTCTGTTGTAAAGCACCTGAGTCTCTGCCAAAATATTGTGGGTGGGATCCTTTGGCTGTTTTCTGTAATGATGACAGACGCGGGTGAGTATTCTAAAGACGCGGCGTACAGTTACGGACCAAGCCGGGCGCACGCCTTGGCTATTGACTGTCATGGAGATAGACGCGGGTGAGTATTCTAAAGACGTAGCGTACACTTAGGGACCAAGCCGGGCGCATGCCTTGGCTATTGACTGTCATGAGACTGATGCGGGTCAGTATTCAAAAGACGCGGCGTACAGTTACAGTCCAAGCCGGGCCCACCCCTTGGCTATTGACTGTCATGGAGACTGACGCGGTTTTGCTACATGTACGAATCACGTGCAAACAGATTCGGTTGCCTCACAACAACAATGTATCAAAGTAAATGGTGCCATGATGCAGAATATTTGAAAGATGCGGAATATTTGAACGACGCGGAAGGCGTGTACGATGCGTGCAATGTCATGGATTGGCTAATTTTGGATGATGCGAACGTCTAGGACCTATGTCTTCTGACGCATGGAACAGATTCTGCCTCTGCAGCACAGATATAAGGCTGCCTGTTCCCCAGAGACTTCACTTGCCTGCACTACATGCCACAGGATTACATCTCTGACTACCACTGCTGCTGTCTCTGCATCCTCTGGGTTCTGCAATGGCATGGACTGTGGAGAGGGCCCCAGCATTCACTGAGGAGGAGAACAAGGCCCTGCTGGACAGCCTCCTCCCACAGTACTGCAAGCTGTATTGGAAACCAGGGGAGCAGGTTAGTGTTGAGTACACTGCCCTTTCATTTGTACCAGTGCTTAATTTGTAAAATATTAAGATCATTCTAGCTGTGGCTTCCAGAAGGTGCCTTGCAGCTCATCTTCAGTCCTATATGACGTGCAAGGTCCAGACCGTCTCAGTGAGCTGAATGCAGTCAAGAGGGGTATTGCTCTGAGCTTTGCGGGTGGCATGCAGTCTGTAATTACAAGGAGGCCCGGCTTTTATGCTGGTAGTGCCGGGTGCGACAGTCTTTTTTGCTGCCCCCCCATAACCTCATTCTCCATTAACTCCTTCACTACCACTCTCCAACAGTGCTCCTCATCTCTCCATAACCTCTCTCTGACATGCATTCCATTTTTTATAGTGCTACTCATAGTTCACTCACGCTCTGTTCTGTGATCTACATAGTACACGTTCTTTGCAGCAGGCACATTAACCATCCACACTGCTTTATGATGAGCAAAAACAGCCACTAATTAAATTCCAATCTCTCACCAGTAGGAACATTAGTTAAATTGACATTTTCATTGTTGCCTGAAACTGCTGGACGAACAGGGAAGTTTATTAGTTTTAAAACCAAAAGTTATGTTTAAATATAGTACCCCCCACCAAAGTCAGAGCCAGATGCGGCTGCCCCGATCGCACCTCCCTAAAACCAGCCCTGAGTGCAAAAACATGCACATCTCAATTGCTTCTCATTCATTAAAAGGGAAGATGTAATATTAGAAGGTGAGGCAACAGTAAGAATGTTTGTGGGATTATAAAATGTCATGTGAGAACTCGGAGTGTAAGACATTATTTGGGCCTTGTAGGCCGGTGTACGTGGGAAGTCACAGAGAGCATTGAAACATTTCACGGACATGTCCAGGCCTCACCCCAGCACGAGGTAGGCTGGAAAATTGTCAGTATATTTTGCAAGCTGTCAAAAAAGAGAGTGCTTGGAAAGATTAACACCACTGAAAAACGAGAGTGAAATGTCAACCTGTATATGTGGAGTCTCTCACCACCGAGGAGAGTGAACAATGTGAAGATTGTGTAAGGAGTCTCTCAGCAGCGAGGAGGGAGTGGTAAAGGTGAAAGGCTGTCAAGCTATGTCTTCCTGTATTGAGGAGAAGGCAGCAGGGTTGAAGGGTGCTGTGCTGTCACTGTGCATAAATACATGTCAAAACTCCACTAAGGAAATGTCTGAGTCTGGCATATCCCATTAAGTGGCATCGAAAGAACACATTCATCTTAGGTAGGCACGGCACCGGGGGAGATTAAGTGATTTGCCCAGAATCATATGATGTATTGAGCCAACGCCGAGACTCGGGTTACCTTTCCAAGGTCGGCAGATCATCATCTGGTCATTACACCACATGCTCTCATTCACTGATATGGCATGCTGCAAAGGACCCGGTTTAAGACGAGGCATGAGGTCAAGGCAAGAACCAAATTTGGCCAGGTCAAAGCGGTGCTGAGTATCTGTTGATGTGGTTATTTCTCTTTCCAATGGGCCCTCACACCTTGTCAGAGACATCCTGCAGTGTCCTGCAGTGTCAGGCCTGGCAGCGGGGGGTGGATTTCAGCTCAGGTGCACCAGTGACCCCCATTGCCTGAGGAGGGTTCTGAGGGGGCAACTACTACCGCCCCGAATTGTGGAAAGTCTGCATGCACAGATGAGGAAAAATATCGCCCATTCGTGTGGGAAATCACCTAACTGGCAGGGAACACTGATTACCCAGGGATGGGTTAACTGTTTGAAGATATCGGCTCTTCCCTGAGAGACAGTGTGAAGTGCCGATATAGTCCATGACACACTTTGCCACCACACCATGTGAGTTGGCAGGTGTTTCATAGACCTGGCCCTGAGAACTAAGTGCCGGGTCCAAGCACCGGAAAGCACCGGCACAAATTAAGCACTGATTTGTACATGTTATCTTACTGGCACTACTGGCATTCTGATCACCAAGGGCAAGCATGCACACCGAGTAATTGTAAGTCTCAAAGTGTGCAGATACATGTACTGTACAGGTACAGTGATGCAAAAGTGTGTTTTTTCATGGTTAGGATTTCAATGCACTGTTCCCATGTTGTTAATGCATCCTTGCACACAGGACAACTGCCCATGACCATAATTGTTTTACCTGTATACATCATGTGCCCTTCTGACAATTACATGTATGCCCAACGGTGTGATCAACAAACATGTTGCTTGTGTAGCAATGGGGTCTGACTTTGTCATCCTTACAGGTTGATGCCCATCAGAAGCAGGAGATTTGGCAGACCATCGTCCGGGCAGTGAGATCTGTGGGGGTCTTCAAACGCCGCATCCACCACTGCCAGAAGAGGTGGCAGGACCTTTGTGGCTGGACCCGGAGGATTTCCAGAGTCCAGCTCAAGCTGTCGCCTTCTCGCAGAAGGCCGGATGACGGACACTGACCCCCCACATGCTCCGGATACTGACGGTGGTCTTCCCTGACCTGGATAGGCAGTTGAAGGCCAGACAGCAGGAAGGAGGGGGTAAGTTCATTCCTTGTTGGTGAACTATGTCTAACATGCAATTTTCACTCCTTCAGCCTGGTAACACACCCACAGTTCGTCTGTCTGCTGAGACAAGACTCATGTGGCTAAATGTGGTGATGACCCATTCCATCTGATGACCAGGTGTGCCCCTTTCCGTCTGTGACATGTGTCACTTGGGTTGTGTGGATTTGCTGTCGTCCAGGATTGATGTTGAGACCAAAATCTGCAACAGGTGCATTGAGTTGAGCATCATGAGTGAGCCAATTGTCTGACATGTGTCAGCACATTGACTGACACATATGACCTGTACTGTCCCATACATTAATGTGCGAATCGCTGATCTGGGTCAGCATAGGTGTCTGAGGTATTTACTACACACCCATGCAGCAGGTAAGACCCATGTTGAGGCCTCAGACAAATGAAATGTATGGGCGTAACATATGCGTAGTCACCTGCCTAGTGCTCCGGGTAATCCCATGTTTCACATGGACCAAGGACAGGTATGCCAACTCCAGCAATCTGAGACACTGTGGCCTCCTAATCTTGGGTGTCAGCCAACAGTTTGCCCATTGTGAAATTAGTAATCATGTGTCTGACTCTGTGTGAGTGTGGACTGGCATAGCTTTTTGGATTACAAATGTGACCAATATGTTTGTTATAGACAGACATCTAATATGTGGAAATTGTCTTTGCACACAGGACTAAACATATGTGTGTTAACCCTTGACTGTGCCTAATGGTTGATTCAACATATATGTGTATGCAGCTTTACTTTGTTATTGGGAGCATGCAATATGTTCATGTATACATATTTGTTGAAACACAAACTCAAATGTCTCATGAGGTCAATGTGGGATTAACAGATGTTTTCAAGTGTGTGTAGCATGTGGTGGACATGTATACTTGACCACTACAGAGCTTGCTTTAACAGTGAATACATGAGTGTGACACGGTGCTGACTGTTAAGTCGGGATGCACTGCCCCTGTGACAGGAGTCAGTACAGATTGCCTGGCCAGACAGGCCTGTGGCATGGTGTGCCACATGAAAATCTGGGGGATGCAGATTTGTCACTTGTCTGTTGTCCTGCATGCACACCATTCTCGCATTGACTTTCAAGACATGAGCCCATCATGGTGTCTGGGGATGGAAGTATGTTCATCATGTCAACAATGACTTTGGCTATCCAATTTGCTGTGCCAATTACAGAGTCACTTGCATGAGATGAGACATGTGTGTAATGACACATGACACAATCATTGCATATCAGAGAAGAGGCAAAGTGATGCAAGCTTGCCCATGTAATTAGTGAATTCATACATACAGCTGACAGATGGGTCCATTGCCAGCATGTGTACAAGAAGCATGGTTCACTGGCAGACTGACAAGTGCCTGGTTCACATATGTGTCAGTCAAGTAAGCAGTGGATTTTGAATTATGCAAGGGCTTGCTCTGTGATGTGTTGCAATTAAACTCATGTGTCTAGTCAATACAGGTGACTGATGATATTCTGTTTCTCCTCCTTGTTCACAGCATCATCTACGGCTACTGGAGGAGACAGCTCCACGGACCAGGAGGAGGTTGATAGCCAGACTGGGTCCATGTGGAGGAGGTGGAGGGACCCAGTGGCATGGAGGGTGAGGGGAGCCACACTGAGGGACGCTCAGCAACATCGACGTCAGCTGAGGAACACTCCAGCGACGACTCCCTTGTGGAGGCGGGTGTGACTAGACCACAGACCACAACTAGCGAGTCTGTCCCCGCCACCACCACCATCTCCACCCTCCCAGCTGCTCCCATCCCAGATGTCTGTGGAGCATCCCGTGTAAGGGAGCATGTCTCCTTTGGTCCAGGCACCGCACCCCCTGCCTCTGTCTCCCCTGCTGCCCTGAGTGTGGAGTCTGTGGACTTGCTAAAGCAGATCCATGTGGGGCAGACATCAATGCTGAGTGTCCTCCATGCCCACACCAGTCTTTTAATGCAATTGGTGTCTTACACGGAGGGCATAGCGATACAAAAGGGGATGATGGACGGAACGCTTGAGCCAATCAAACACTCACCCCCAGTCAACTGATCTGGGTTTAATCCATCATCATTCTTTAGCTCACTCCACCACCCCAGTTCAGACATGGCCATATGCAAATCAGTCTGACCCTGTGCCTCATGGGAACAGTCCAGCCCGAACTGCCAAGCCATGTCTTCCCTGGACCGGAAACAAGCATCCTAGGACCGGTTTCTGGCATTCCAGCCGTCATCAGCCAGGCTTGCTTGAATCCAGTGGCAAAGTGAGCAAGGGACCCACGTCTGGGCATACCCCCGCCAACTTAGGGCGAACAAAGCGATACAAAAGGGGATGATGGACGGAACGCTTGAGCCAATCAAACACTCACCCCCAGTCAACTGATCTGGGTTTAATCCATCATCATTCTTTAGCTCACTCCACCACCCCAGTTCAGACATGGCCATATGCAAATCAGTCTGACCCTGTGCCTCATGGGAACAGTCCAGCCCGAACTGCCAAGCCATGTCTTCCCTGGACCGGAAACAAGCATCCTAGGACCGGTTTCTGGCATTCCAGCCGTCATCAGCCAGGCTTGCTTGAATCCAGTGGCAAAGTGAGCAAGGGACCCACGTCTGGGCATACCCCCGCCAACTTAGGGCGAACAAAGCGATACAAAAGGGGATGATGGACGGAACGCTTGAGCCAATCAAACACTCACCCCCAGTCAACTGATCTGGGTTTAATCCATCATCATTCTTTAGCTCACTCCACCACCCCAGTTCAGACATGGCCATATGCAAATCAGTCTGACCCTGTGCCTCATGGGAACAGTCCAGCCCGAACTGCCAAGCCATGTCTTCCCTGGACCGGAAACAAGCATCCTAGGACCGGTTTCTGGCATTCCAGCCGTCATCAGCCAGGCTTGCTTGAATCCAGTGGCAAAGTGAGCAAGGGACCCACGTCTGGGCATACCCCCGCCAACTTAGGGCGAACAAAGCGATACAAAAGGGGATGATGGACGGAGCGCTTGAGCCAATCAAACACTCACCCCCAGTCAACTGATCTGGGTTTAATCCATCATCATTCTTTAGCTCACTCCACCACCCCAGTTCAGACATGGCCATATGCAAATCAGTCTGACCCTGTGCCTCATGGGAACAGTCCAGCCCGAACTGCCAAGCCATGTCTTCCCTGGACCGGAAACAAGCATCCTAGGACCGGTTTCTGGCATTCCAGCCGTCATCAGCCAGGCTTGCTTGAATCCAGTGGCAAAGTGAGCAAGGGACCCACGTCTGGGCATACCCCGCCAACTTAGGGCGAACAAAGCGATACAAAGGGGATGATGGACGGAACGCTTGAGCCAATCAAACACTCACCCCCAGTCAACTGATCTGGGTTTAATCCATCATCATTCTTTAGCTCACTCCACCACCCCAGTTCAGACATGGCCATATGCAAATCAGTCTGACCCTGTGCCTCATGGGAACAGTCCAGCCCGAACTGCCAAGCCATGTCTTCCCTGGACCGGAAACAAGCATCCTAGGACCGGTTTCTGGCATTCCAGCCGTCATCAGCCAGGCTTGCTTGAATCCAGTGGCAAAGTGAGCAAGGGACCCACGTCTGCTCTCTTTGCCACTGGATTCAAGCAAGCCTGGATGATGACGGCTGAAATGCCAGAAACCGGTCCTAGGATGCTTGTTTCCGGTCCAGGGAAGACATGGCTTGGCAGTTCGGGCTGGACTGTTCCCATGAGGCACAGGGTCAGACTGATTTGCATATGGCCATGTCTGAACTGGGGTGGTGGAGTGAGCTAAAGAATGATGATGGATTAAACCCAGATCAGTTGACTGGGGGTGAGTGTTTGATTGGCTCAAACGTTCCGTCCATCATCCCCTTTTGTATCACTTACACGGAGGGCATGTCATCACACATATCTGCCCTACAGCGGACCACTCAGTCCATGGCCTCCTCACTGATGGCAGCAGTGTCCCTCCTCCAACAGTCCCTCACCCCTCCTACCTCTGCCCCATCCACACTCCCCACTACCCTACCTGCCCAACACACACTCACACAGGCACATGCACGCACCACTACAGACACAAGCAGCACGCAGCAACATCAGTCAAAGCCAAAACTAACAAGCACGCACACTCAGGGGACTGATGGCACACACACAGGGACTAGGGTACAAAAGCACACACAGCCATCCACACGCACTCTGCATTCCTCAGATACCTCTCCTTCCAAAACCCCTTCCCTCGACTCACCTGCAACCCCCCCTTCCCAGAAGCTCTTCCTCTGTGACCTTGGCCTATTCCCCACAGATCCATCTGACCTGACTCACAAGGGGAAGAGGAGGTCACCACACACAGAGAGGAGAGCCCCCACCACACGCACACCCTCCCCCAGGAGCAGGAACACTGAGGCCCCCACCCAAAAATCACCCAGGACCAGGAAAGCAAAACACCAGCACAATCCCGCACTCCCACCACACAGTCTCCGTCCTCCAGCACCCAGGCCACCACTCCAGAAGTTCCCCCGCCACACCCTGTCCCAGATTCCCCCACACACCGATACACCATCCCCAAGATGATTAGGCCCTCCCCCCTACCGCAAGCACTGCCACTCACACAACATCGCACCCTGAGTCAGTTCCTGCAACTGCAGTGGAGACCGTGTCCCCCCAATCCATCCTGCCTACTGCATTTGAGCCCCCGCCCACTCCTTCGGACATTGGCACTGCAGTGGAGATCCCGCCCACTCCATCGGACACGGCCACTGCAGTGGAGAGCCTGCCCACTCAGTCCGACAGGTCCAGTGCAGTTGCCACAGAGACTCCGGTTCCCACCACCCCTCCCCTGCCCCATGCTGGTATCCCCTAATCTTGTCCCTGCGGTGCCTGGCCTGCCCCTATGGATGCCCCTCCAAGGGGAGATGTCCCCTAGTCATGTCAGTGCAGGCAAGCAATGTGTGACAACTTGTCAGGTGTCAACGATGAAGGACTGTTGACATGGACTGGCCATTGGCCTTTTGATTAATCAGGATCTCTCAATTTCTTTTTTGTCCAGCTGAATAAAGCTTATTTTTGTTATTTTGTAGATTTGCATTTAATGTACATGATGTTGCTGATGAGTGTCCTGAAGTTGCTGTTGTAATAGTGTTTGTTGACAAAAAGTGACATGGTGATGTGATGGACTGCATGTGGTCCATGGTATATGTGTCCCATTACAGTGTGTATCCATGTCATCATTGGCTGTAATTTGAGGTTGTCATGATCCCAATCATTTGGCAACTGGAGTGTGACATTATTTCCACCACTTCACATCTTTGGCGTACACTGTTGCACATATGTTGGGCTGACATCTGTGCATGTTGTACATTTTTCTGACTGTAGGCCTGTCTCCACTGGACATGCAGATTAGCACATTGATGATGAACTAGTCATCTGTGTCATCAGTGCAACTTGCTTAACATGTGTTTTGGGTGTGTGCAGATGACTTGAGAGACACTCCTGTACACAGGATGATGTGACCAGAGGTTTCTGTGTGTTGTGATTGTTGGTTCTATGTCGGAGTTTTATTCTGACATGACAGATCCGTGCGCAGCCAACGTCTGACACAGCTGACCTTCCACATGAGTGAAGTTACGTCATGGCAGTGTGTTATTAATTGACATTGCCTGAGCCCATGGTGTGGGTTCTGTGAGCATGACTGTGTGTTCCCATCCCTTTTTCTACACAGCCTGTAGTCCCTGCAGTTGTACCTGTTTGTGATGCTTGCTGTGTTGTCCTGTGCTTTGTCAACATCTTTGAATTTGGGTTTCTGGGATGTAGATGCATGGAACACTTCTAGTCATTAGAGTGTCATCCCTGGGTGTGGTTAATGTAAGGGCTTGCACTGTGTGCAAATGCACTTTTGACATATTCATGATTCCCCGAGTCACATTTGTGTTTCCGACCTCAGCTTGTTTTCACTATGTGCACCCTTTCTGTGACTTTGTCAATTGTATGTGTGTGTGACTGCTCACACTCATCAGATTTTAAGCTTCAAGGTTGGATGATGGCACATGTGTACTTTGTGTGTCTCCTTGGGTTTTTTATTGGTCTGGGACTGTGATGAAGATCCCAATGTGTCAGATACATTTCACGTCATGCACATGTACCTCATACTATGCAGTGTGCAAGACATTCACAATGTTTGATGACTGGCCATGTGTAATGTGTTTGTACACCTCAGATCCCACCACCA
This sequence comes from Calotriton arnoldi, assembly GCA_963921515.1. Classification (NCBI taxonomy): domain Eukaryota; kingdom Metazoa; phylum Chordata; class Amphibia; order Caudata; family Salamandridae; genus Calotriton; species Calotriton arnoldi. The sequence goes on from CAWUFW010013408.1 coordinate 24,319, forward strand.
CCTCTGGGATTGTCATGGGTGCATGTGCAATGTCAACAGTCAATGTGGGCGTAGCTGATGCACATTGGTGCCGATCAAGGTGTGTGGCATTTAGACTGGCCAAATGTGTGTTGTGTCATGGCTAGGCCCCTTCCTACATAGTGGCCTTACATTACAGGCCATGCCCAGTGAGTTGTGTTTGGGTATGTGTGATGGAAGTTGATCTGTCAAGAAACATGACACAGTGTGCACAGGTGAATGTGCTCCGTAGTGTGGGCAACATCCAGATTTGTCATCACAGAGGGTCATCAGACAGGATACTGTCACCACAGTGTAGGGTCCTTGAGGGTACTGCTGGAGTGGGTCTGTCTCTTGATGTGTTGGTTGTTGTCCCACCCAGCTTGTTTCACATGTGCCTGTTGTGAACCCGCTCATCTAACAATGCCCAATTGGCCACATACAGGAACCCAATTCAGGAGATATTTCTGGATTGTACTGAAAATGCATATGGCTCAGTGGAGTTCAGCCCCCCATCATGTGTGTTGTTGTAGCCTGGAGACACTTACACACACACATGTTGTGTTTGTTCTGCAGTGTGTGGCTGGCTGGTTGTGTTAGTGCATCTGCAACCATGTATTTCTATTGGCTTTGAGGGGCATTGCGTGGATGTTTTTGGAGGTTTTTTTTCTACAGGACCTGGGACTCCGACATGGTCAGTCTGCACATTCATCATGTTCACTATTTCCCATTGCTGCCACAGTATGGAACATGATCTCCTAAATGCTGTGGTCTCCGTGGGTTCCCTTGTATGTGTGTCTGTTTGTGAGCAAATGTGTGTTCATGCATCATGATGGTTACTTCTTACATTGTCCAATGGAACATTGGAGGCATTGTTCCCCCCCATGGGCAATGATTGTCTGCACATGGCTGAGGATATTTTCAAAGGCACAACAATGTTTCCCTCAACAGATCTGTGTTTGTTGGGCACACAACCACTACTTTGTCACTACAATGCTTGTGGTTTTAGGACCAGGAATCATACGTGATAGTCCGCACAGGCTGGAATTTTGAACCTCAGACTCACATTTTGGTCACTGCAGTGAGGAGTAATTGGACCCATTTCCCCATTCTACCTCACTATGCTGGTATTTTGAACCCCACACTCACCTTTCGGTCACTGCAGTGAGGAGTAATTAGACCACATTTCCCCATTCTGCCTCACAATGCTGGTATTTTGAACCCCACACTCACCTTTTGGTCACTGCAGCGAGGGGGGTGTTAGACCCCTTTTCCCCATTTTGCCACACAATGCTGGGGGTTTGCACCCCACACTCACCTTTTGGTCACTTCAGTGAGGGGGGTAGACCCCTTTTCCACATTCTGCATCACAATGCTGGTATTTTGAACCCCACACTCCACTTTTGGTCACTGCAGTGAGGGGGGGTAGACCCCATTTCCCTGTTTTGCCTCCAAATGCTGGGGGTTTGCACCCCACACTCACCTTTTGGTCACAACTGTGATGGGTCTTTCAGTGCTTTTTCCCTTTATGTGTCACAAGCAGTGTGGACACATGACACAATCTTGGCATGATAGTAGGGGGGGAGTGTTCACCCTCCACACTCTATGCGGTGGACAGGGCTGGGAGTGATAGCCCTCCATCCCCCTGTAGGCTGGACAATGCTGGGAGTGATAGCCAGCCATCCCCATGTGGGCTGGACAATGCTGGGGGTGATAGCCATCCATCCCCCTGTGGGCTGGACAATGCTGGGAGTGATAGCCATCCATGCCCCTATGGGTAGAGACTCCTGGGAGTGAAAGCCATCCACCCCCCTATGGGTAGGGACTGCTGGGAGTGATATCCATCCATCCCCCTGTGGGCTGGACAATGCTGGGAGTGATAGCCATCCATCCCCCTCTGGGTAGAGACTGCTGGGAGTGATAGCCATCCATCCCCCTGTGGGCTGGGCAATGCTAGGAGTGATAGCCATCCATCCCCCTGTGGGCTGGGCAATGCTGGGAGTGATAGCCATCCATGCCCCTATGGGTAGGGACTGCTGGGAGTGATAGCCATCCATCCCCCTGTGGGCTGGACAATGCTGGGAGTGATAGCCATCCATCCCCCTGTGGGCTGGACAATGCTGGGAGTGATAGCCATCCATCCCCCTATGGGTAGAGAGTGCTGGGAGTGATTGCCATCCACCGCCCTATGGGTAGGGACTGCTGGGAGTGATAGCCATCCATCCCCTGTGGGCTGGACAATGCTGGGAGTGATAGCCATCCATCCCCCTATGGGTAGAGAGTGCTGGGAGTGATTGCCATCCACACCCCTATGGGTAGAGAGTGCTGGGAGTTATTGCCATCCACCCCCCTATGGATAGGGACTGCTGGGAGTGATAGCCATCCATCCCCCTGTGGGCTGGACAATGCTGGGAGTGATAGCCATCCATCCCCCTATGGGTAGAGAGTGCTGGGAGTGATTGCCATCCACCCCCCTATGGGTAGGGACTGCTGGGAGTGATATCCATCCATCTCCCTGTGGGCTGGACAATGCTAGGAGTGATAGCCATCCATCCCCCTGTGGGCTGGACAATGCTGGGAGTGATAGCCATCCATGCCCCTATGGGTAGAGACTGCTGGGAGTGAAAGCCATCCACCCCCCTATGGGTAGCGACAGCTGGGAGTTATAGCCAACCATCCCCCTGTGGGCTGGACAATGCTGGGATTGATAGCCATCCATCCCCCTGTGGGCTGGACAATGCTGGGAGTGATAGCCACCCATCCCCCTATGGGTAGAGAGTGCTGGGAGTGATTGCCATCCACCCCCCTATGGGTAGGGACTGCTGGGAGTGATAGCCATCCATCCCCCTGTGGGCTGGACAAGGCTGGGAGTGATAGCCATCCATCCCCCTGTGGGCTGGACAATGCTGGGAGTGATAGCCATTGCCATCCACCTCCCCTATGGGTAGGGACTGCTGGGCGTGATAGCCATCCATCCCCCTGTGGGCTGGACAATGCTGGGAGTGATAGCCATCCATGCCCCTATGGGTAGAGACTGCTGGGAGTGAAAGCCATCCACCCCCCTATGGGTAGGGACTGCTGGGAGTGATAGCCATCCATCCCCCTGTGGGCTGGACAATGCTGGGAGTGATAGCCATCCATCCCCCTGTGGGCTGGACAATGCTGGGAGTGATAGCCATCCATGCCCCTATGGGTAGAGACTGCTGGGAGTGAAAGCCATCCACCCCCCTATGGGTAGGGACTGCTGGGAGTGATAGCCATCCATCCCCCTGTGGGCTGGACAATGCTGGGAGTCATAGCCATCCATCCCCCGATGGGTAGGGACTGCTGGGAGTGATGGCCATCCACCCCCTATGGGGTGGGCAATACTATTGGAGATAGATATCCACCCCCTATGTGTGTGCCACTTTTCACGGGTTCGTGACGTTTTTGTGTGTGGTAGGTGCCTGACTTACCGTCTGCGACGTACGCGTCGGTTCCGGTTGTTGATTCGGTCATAGCCGTACAGTACAGGGATAACATGCGGATGGGATACATGGTTGGTTCGTCTCGTAGGCGTAGATCGTTGGTTCGTCTCATAGGTGTAGATCGTTGGTTCGTCTCGTAGGCGTAGACCGTGTTGTGGCGCGATTCAGACCTGATATACTGCTCTTCCGGATGCTGTGACGTGCTGGAGGTGGCATCCTGTTCGGCGCGTAGGAAGTACGCATCGTACCTGGCCGGCCGGAAACTGCTGTGAAAATGCTTCCGGATGACTCCATTCAGCGTTTACGGTGCCGGCTCGTACGGGAAATGTGGCTGGATTCGGAGAATACGTGTCGTTCGGGATTTGGACACATTTGCGCATCGTACTTCATCGTTCGGACTGACCGGCTCCCGGAACGAGTCGGTCGGCAGGTAACGCTACGGACAGCTCTGGGAGGGCTGTCCGAGCAAGATCGGAATCGGCCCCTAAGTGTTTATCCTACTGGCCCCAACTGTGTACAATTCTCCTGTTTTGTGAATGCCTAGACACTTGCACTGACATCCTGTGTGTATGTCGAGTGAGTGTGCCTGTGTAATAAATATGTAGCTTATGTGCAATAGTAGAACTCTGTGACAGATCTACAAAACCCCCATGCTCAGGAGCCGCAGTTCACCATCGAACCCAAGATAGTCTGGTAATACCAACCATGCCTAGAGTGAATGCACACATTAATCTTCCTTGATGGGGATTAACTCCCAGAAAATATGCCCAAGAAAGATCTAAGAGCAATGCTGCACACACTGCCTACTTACTGTTTTCAGGGAGGGATTCAGGAACTTGTGCTCGACCTCTCAGTTCAGTTCAGTTAGACACTTTATTTGGAAGGTTTTCCCTTCCATAAAAGTACATGCATATAACAATCAACATTTCAATCAGTTAAAACCATAAGTGAATATTATCAAAAAAAGAATTATAAATAGCAGCAAATTATTAAAAATAAAGTGTCACGTACCTTCACAAAGTCTCATAATTAACGTGCTTAGAAACATATATCATTTGATTATTAAACATCAGATAAAAACATATCTATGCATAACAGTGTATATAAAAAGGAGCAGGTAATAAAATTACATAATACCAGCAGATTGTTAGAGTAATAGAGTGCCACGTGCCCTTACAGCATGTCTTAACAAGCATTTGCAATGCAATCGGTCTCACATTTGTGAAAGTTAAAGCTCTCAGCGTTGAAAATGCCAATATTTTTAATTTTTGTTTTTTTGTATGTGGTGGATTGATGATATTTGCATAGCGGTATTGCCATCCGTATGACTACGCAGTGCTGGAGAACCAGAAAATCGGACATAGGTTATGAGGGAGGGGAGACAACGGTAATATGCTGGCTGGAAAAAAAGTAACAACATGGTGGAAAAATCAAACACTCATAAGGAATGCAAGATTGAGTAAATCATGTGAAATGTAAGCAGGAACAACATGGTTACCTTAACGCTTTTACACTTATTATTCAAAAATCAATGAGTTTTTTTACCTGAAAAGTTAAGGACATGACTACAGGGCCCGGAAGAGACCCGTTTGAATGTCCATTGCTTATATAATTACAAAACGTAAGCAGTATAGTTTAAAAGACCACGGGGCATATTAGCAAGACCGGCGATAAAATTATCGCCGTTTTAGCGGCAGGAAACTGCCGCTAAAGCCCAGGTTAAATGGGCTTGCTAATATGCGTTATAGAATTCCAATAGAAGCCCAGGTTAAATGTCCTGCACATCTAACCTGGGCTTCTATTGGAATTCTATTCCCTGCCGCTAAAACGGCGATAATTTTATCGCCGGTCTTGCTAATATGCCCCCACATTCCTAAACACAGAGCCACAGTACACATTTTATAAATTAAAATTAGAACAACAGCTGATAAGGATCACATTAAACGTTTTCCAGTCCTTGCATCAACCAGGCATTACAGTACCTCCAGGAATGGTGCACGACCCCATCCGGGGAAAGCAATGTTGTTCAAAGAAAAACGAGAAAACGAAAGTAGCGTTTCACTGGCAAACACTCTCAAATGGTGCTAATGTGTGTGGTTGTGAATAAAACCAATCTGGCCACTTTGCAACCACTCTGTCTTGCTTGATTATTATTATTTTTGTTGTTTTCGTATTTTGAACCTTTTTTTTTCTCTCTGTCCTGAGAATGCACTTTGGAATGGAAAAATGTCAGAAAAAGACAGCATTTGCAGCAAAAGTGTTTCTTTCTTTTTTGGTTCCGTTTCACAGGGGAACAAATAAAGGATAGGAGAGGATAAGAGTGTTTGTTGAGTTTTCCGCAAGTGATGGGGAGCAAGAAAAAAAGAGGGAAAAAGAGGAAGAGGAAGAAAAAGAGAGGGGGAGCAGCTGCCAGCGGCAGAGCAGGAGAAGTGAACACTGTAGGGAGGTGGGCGGTGTGAGATGGGTGTGGTGATAAGGTTCATCATATTCAGAAGGGGGCCCCTACACCATGGTGAGGCAAATAAATCCATGCGATCGGTTGGATTGCGCAACATTCAGAGAATGTCAAAGTCTTGATCGCGCATCTACAGTAGCTTGAATCTGCTTGAAGGTAAACTTAAACTAAACTAGCTAAACTAGTGTAATGGAGACTAGTACAAGATATGCAGAGTTTTAAAATTCAGGCACATATCATGGTTTGCAAGCAGAGCATCACGTGCATCTACAGTGATTTCTCTCTTTAGCAATCTCTGCCAGCTTTGAAGCAACAGTGCTGAAGTGTGTGTGGAAGAAAGGTATCAGAACCCATAGGGCCATATCACCAGGTTACTGCAAAGGACCAGACTTTGAAGGACGGTACAGACTACTGAGGAAGGCCCTTTATCAAGCTGGATAGGCAATGTTTCAGCTATATATATATCTTCATGGCGGTGTGGCTGTCAGTTTTAATTTTTTTCTGGGTCTTCCGGCATGGTTGTATTTGTTAGTCTTTCTCCACATCAACTCTTTGACAGGGCCTCTTGGCCACCAGTTGTGGCCATTGAATATGTTTCTTGCTAAGAAAAGCATGAATGCATCTATGTGGCGAAATCAGTAAATGTTCAGTTTGAGGGATTTAGAGTGCAGTACATCCAGCATCAAGAAAGGATGAGGTGACTGATTAACAATGCATCTAGTTGTTGCTGTACAGGGCATCTAGTCCTTTTTACCAACAGCAAACCGTTTGTGGTGTCTCACTGTGGTTTTCTCATCGCCTTTGGAAATCAGTGTGCCCTTTGTGCTAGATAATAAACCCTTCAATATGTGTCCATGCACAGCTGCTTGATGCAGCACCAATGAAGAGCGTTGCCTCTTAACCTTAGATTTAGCGATTACCCACATGTAAGATCTAGTGCGCGAGTCATTGTATGCCAGCATCGTTTGCAGTAGAGGTGATGGAAGCATCTGAAAGATGTTGTTAAATCAAGTTACAACCACTTTATCATCTGTTTTCTGTCCCAAATAGAGAGGTGTGATATCACCAAGTGGGCCATATCATTGGTCGTTATTTCTGTGTTTATGAGTGGTAGTGGGGGGTTGCTTCTCAAATTCAGGGGATGTTTTTCTGGTTTGGGGATCAGGCATATAAACACATTGTTCATTTTACATGCTCATGACTGGGAGGGTTCAGTATCCTCAAACAACTTGCACGGGTAGAGGTGCGATTTTCACCCCCCATCTTAGGCAGTTGGACATGGGGCCCTTCTTCGACCAGTGTTCACGTCAAAAGACTGATATACTTCTGCAGATAATTTTGGCAATCTCACAATGGCCAGGAAGGCTCTATCTCTCTCTCACTCTCTATTAGCACAATCAACAGGCTTCGAATTGATGATCTTTTGAAGTAATTAACAACTGCCTACAAGATGCACTGAGGGGTGTATTAGCAACTCACTCTCATCCTTTCGGAAAACAAAAATAATGTAAGTGGCCTCTCTTTTATAGTTAGCCAGCAACATCCTAGCCTTCTCCTCTCTTCATCAAATTGTTTAAGTTGTAGACGTGTCGGAGATGAAGATGGTGTTCACTGCTTATTTTGTAGTAATCAATTCATTTAGCAAAGCCTTGCAGATGTGGTTCAGCCATTTCCTCGTCTTAATTTTATTTTTCTTCACATTCAATCTATTTTTGTTTTTCTTCCACACATGCAGTCTCACTGATCATTTTGCCACACAAGAATTCCCTCCCTGTTGCCCAAAAATGTTGGCTCCACTGTACTGACCTCTGGTTGGATTCCAACTATGACTGCACACTCAATCAAATTGTATGCTGGTCTTCTGGATTCTTGAAGGTGGAGGGGATTCACCCACCATCTTTTTATGTTTGTGCTGATGATCCCTGTATGTAGCCTTCATCTCAGGGGTTAGTGTCCCCCCAGGACAATTTGATTCTTATGCAAGTCCATTTATGCATGTTGTCACTGGTTGAGGAATAGATCAGGCAATAGAGTATCAAGAGGTGCTTTGCACAAGGTCTTTCAAAATGGTGATGCAATTTTTGCTGTCAATATCTGGCAAGCCTGATATACCTAGGATGAAGTAAATTGGAAACCTGCCAACTTAAAACAAATATTTCACTGTGTGGGCAGGGACCGTGCCTTGTGCCAAGAACTGCTTAAGAGGCACCTCTACTCCCTCCTACACCTAAAAAAACAAAACAAAGCTTTCTAAAGCTGGTGCTTATATCCGGGTTTTTTTTCACACCCATTAATGGACTTTGGCTGATCAAAGCATTCAAAGACGAGTTAGATATCCGCAGTGGTTTCCAGCTTGGTTTCCTTGCCACCATATGATTGATATCAGCTCTTCACGGGAGGACTATAGGAAATGAACTGATATTGTGTGACACCCGGTGGCACTGTCTGAGTTTGCAGGTCTGAATTTTTCATAATCCAGTCTTTGCTTCTGCCAATATAGGGCTATGTACTTTCACAAGTATTCTGGAGAGGATGTCAGAGAAGTCCAACTTGCCCTAGTGGTAGCTCAAGACCAGTATGTTGACGTGTATGTTTACTTTTGAAAATACGAAGATCCTCTTCATCTGTCTATGTATTTAGCACTGAATGTATGAGCATTTTGTGAAACACAATGGCTTCTCTGTAGCACTTGTTTTCAGAAATGTCCATCTGGTATGGAAGCAACTCAACACTTTACCCTACCAGCCTCTCCTTGCAACTTCATTCACATTCAAGTCGGTCTCTTTTAATCATGGGCACAATTTCCAAGGCCAGCTAGGCAAATGTTTTTCTTCTACATAATGTAATTATTCATACAATATACATTTAGTGAGGGGAGAAAGAGGTCAGATAATGTGCAGGCAGTCAGATAGATAAATGGTCTGGGATGCATAGCCCTAGTCAGTTGAGTAGAACAGACAGAGGTATTTCGTTTTTATGTGGTGGACAATGAAAAGTCAACACCAGGGGCAGTGCTGTACTGTGGATGCTAGACCGAGGAGCATGAGAGGATGCAGTGAACAGGTATGTGTCAGAGAAGCCTCTGATCAGAGAGCCTCAGTGAGGTTCCTCAAGTGGATGCACACTCCTGATATCTGTCAGTGTTGTCCTAGAATTTATCTGGGAGATTTAGCACCTAGTCTATGCAGCCCATCCGCAAATTGATAACTGGATAATTTACTGTTATCATTGCGAGTTTAAGAACAGGAACAGAAATCAGTATCTGTAATGTACCAGGCCAAACCTAAAGGGCAGGCAGGGCCTTAGTGGTAAAGTTGGTATATCCAATTATGATTATGTGGCTGAGCGAAATTAACTCTTAGAGAAGGTAGGAACTGGACCAAGAGCCTTAAAAAGGAATGGACATGTTGACCAAATGCACGGTTCTGGGCTCCATGCATTGTTCATCAATGCTCATGACCCCATTACATTCAGAGTGAACCTAGATTTGTTGCTATCCATTACCTCCTCGTAAGTCTTCCTCGCCACCAGAGTTACGTAGTGAGTTTAGCTCCACACCAGAACCCTCCAAAGCAAATTAGCATCCATGCCTCCCATCCCTCCCCAACATGGCCGACCTCCGTTACCCTTGACCCAGTATAAGGGGAGGGTCGACTCACCCCACTTCCTGTTTCTTTTGTTCTGCGCTGCAGACTCTCCAAGGTCGTGTTTCAGGTAAGTGTGGGGTGAGGTCCTGCTCTAGCGGGTCCCACGGCCCTGGGGGTAAGGCCCAGTGTGAGCGGGCTCATTTTTCTGGGTCCCCCTCCCTTCCTCCCGCACCTTGTGGCTGCCGGCGGGTGTGATAGGAGCCTCCCCTTGCGCTGTTCTCTTCTTTGTCTGCCCTGCTCTAGCGGGCTCTGGCGGGATTGGGCTCTGCTATTTTATTTAGCCGTGCACTAGCGGGCTCTGGCGGGATTGTGTTCTGCTATTTTATTTAGCCCTGCACTAGTGGGCTCTGGCGGCTTGGGGCTCTACCGTATTATTCGGTCCTGCACTTGCAGGATCACCTCGGTTTGCTCGCGTCATTTCTCCGTTTGAGGTCGAGCATGCTGCGATGTTTGCTGGGTTGTTCTGCATTCTGCCTACACGTCGTCTTTTTGTGGGGTCGGGGGCGTGGGATGCTCTCCTGCACGCCTTTTCTCCCCTCCCAGCAGTTGGGTGCCTGGAGGATCTTTGCACCCTTCAGTCTTCCTTCCTGTCCTGCCTCCCGGGGGCGGTGCCGCACTCGGCCTGCTCCCGCTGCCTTTCGGCTCCCAGTGTCCTAATGCTCTTGGCATGCCTGTCAGTGTGCATTTTGCACGGCGGCTGGTTGATGGGTGTTATGCACTTTATGGTGTGATTGGGATACTTCGCAGTTTGCCTCCTTTGCAGGGGTTCCCAATTGGGCCTGCCTTCTGTTGTTATTTGGGCAGTGGCTGTGGTGTCTCATTGTGTTTGGCTGTTACTGCACCTTCTGTGGACAGCATGCCATTTCCTTTCCTTTACCTTTCCCAAGCTCGAAAATCGGCGTGGGTTGAGGGGGGCCGATCACTGTCTGCTTCTCTCCATGAGTGCCTGTCACATTCCTACCAGAGTTTCTTTTACGTCTCACATTGGGGATGTGGCTCAGTGGTGGAACGCATGCTTTGCTTGTTTGAAGGCCTGGGGTTCAATCCCTGGCATCTCTTGGCCCTTGCCATGCTTAAATAGAAATTAAAAAAAAAAAAAAAAATGCTAAGTTGCCACCCTCTGTGGGGTAGTGGTCTCTTCTTTTTGCTTTGTTTGTGCAATGGTGAGCGGACCTTTGTTGCATTTCGTTTTGCATGGCAGGTTGGAGGAGGCATCCCTGATTCCTACTCCTTCACGTGGTCTACTTTTGTGCTTCGGTCTGACTTTTGCTTTTCCTGCACCCCTTTGTGGTCACGTATGGTACTTTCTATGTGCGGTTGGGGTCAGGGTCCCTGCTCTTTTATTTTAGAAGGGAGACTCTCTTCCCTCTTCCACTCTTCTGCAATACATTTAATGGGATAGTGGCGGCTGTTCTAGGGAGCGATCAGGTACTCTAAGGTGTGGGCTTCTGCACTTCTATTTTCCATTTACAGTGATGGCCGCTCTCCCTACGGTTATGTGGGTCTCTGGGCCGCTGCTCGGAATTGGGTTGTATACTTGTCCCTACCTTGCATCATTCCCTATTTCCTGAGTTTGGTTCCTCCCTGGCAGTTATGGGGTGTCTGTCTGCTGGGGACGGGAGGCTGTTGGTTTTGGTCCATCCGTCCTGAGGCTGATTCTTTTGTCCAAAGAGGGCTTTTGCTTCTCCTTCTGCTCCTAGGGGGACTTGCCCTTTCATGGACAGGGTCTTGGCAGGGAGGCCCAGTTCTCCGCCGTCCCCAGTCTCGGCGGGCTGATTCTGCCCCCGCATCATAGTCCTGCTTGTCCTCTGGTTCCGGCTGTCGGGGCTCCGGTAGGGGGCCATCTGTTGCCTTTCCTACCAACCTGGGTGGCCTAAGTCTCGGATCCGTGGGCTCTGCAGTTTGCACAAGACAGCTCCCAATTGTTTTTTGCCTCTCTCCCTCCAGGGGCTTTCATTCTCGAACCCCTGCCTCCAGCCACGCCAGCATAGGAGGCACAGTTGGCAGGCATTCGGGATCTTCTCAAGCAGGGGCCGTTCGTCTGGTTATGGAGTATCTTTGGGGTCTTGAAGTTTCCTCCATCCTGTTCTGGTGAGTTTGGTTTCTGGAGCCTTCCATCCTGTATTGGTTTTACGGAGGGTGCATTTGTTTCTTCCGCATGTTTCCTCTCTGATGGTTCCTTGCAGGTTATTCTTCCGTTCCTGGTTCAGAGGGAGGTGATGGCTTCCTTGGCCCTGCTGGTTGTCTACCTCCATGTGCATTTCCTTCTTTCGTCTCGGTGGTTCCTCCGGTTTTGGGTGTGGGAAATGCACTTCTGATTCCTGGTGCTCCCCTTTGTTTTGTCTTCTGCCCCAGGGGTCTTCACGATGGTGTTGGCCCCCTTGGTCTGGATCATCCACGAGGATGCCTGGCTGTTATCTGCCTCTTCTTTCTCTGTGGGGATTCTTCTCGTCCGGAGGGTCTTCTAGGTCCGGGCCCATCGGGGATTCTGGATCCGCCACTAGTAGTCCCGTCTGGTTCCTTCCCTAGGACTTGGTGTTCCTTGGGGGTCCCATGGTCATGGGGATGTTGTTCTTCCTGCAGGGCAGAGGATGTACTTGAGGGGGGGACTGGGTTGTCTCCTGCCCTCGGATTTTGCCCCTGTCCATCCGTGGTTGTGGGTGCAGGGCTTGTTGTCTGTGGCTGAACCTGTGCTTCCCTGGGCTCGCCTTCCTCTGTTCCCTTTGGTGGCCCATCTCTTGGCCCAGTGGGCCCCTTGTTCCACAGCTTCCGTTCGGTCAGTGGTTGTGTCTCCACAAGTTCGGTCCATTCTCAGTTGGTGGTTGGTGGTATCCAATCTCTCCTGATATCTTCCTTTTCTGGGGCCCCCTTCCTGGGTGGTTACGATTACTGCCAGCTTGGGGGCTGGGGGGGCAACTTTGGATGTCCGGTCTGTGCAGCATTGGTAGGTTCGCCTGCGTGCGAGTTGCTCGTCCCACTTCGAGGATATGTGGGCCCTTCATTTGGCTTCTCTGGTGTTTACCCCTGCCCTCCGGGGTCGTCCTGTTTCTGGTACGGTCTGACATTCTGGTGGTGGTGGGCTGCCTCTATCTCCGGGGGGGGTGCTGGGTTCACTCCTTTTGGCTCCTTGCACTAGTGATTTTGTCCTGGGCAAGGGTGCCAGTGTTGTCAATTGGGCGGTTTTTCTCCTGGGGAAGGTGGACTGCATGGCGGTTCACATGTACTGGGTCTTTCCTCCTATGGGTCCCTTCTCCCTGAGGGCGGCTGTGTCCCTTCTGTTACAGGTACAGTTTGGGTCCGAGTTCGCTGCTCACTTGCCTTGCTTCGGCACACTCCTCCCGTGCACGGGGACGTGGTGGCAGGGTCATTACGTTGCCCGGGCTCCCTGTTTCCCGCTTTTCCTCAGTTTTCTTTGGTTGCGCGTGTTCTGTGCCTGTTTGGCCTGGACAGGGCGTTTGTTGTGTTAGCTCGGTCAACTCGGTTCTCCGCCCTTGGTTTCAACTGCTGAGGGAGTTGGTAGTCCTGGGGTGCTGAATTTTTCTGGGTCTTCCTTTCCCATTGTGGGGCCCTCCGCTTCCTGTGGGGGTTCGGCTTCATCTTCAAGCCTGGCTCTTGTTTTTTATTGTTGAGCCTGCTGTCTCAGGGTTCCTCCCTGGTGGTGGTGGCGTTACTTCGGGCCTTCCGTCGCCTGGCTCCTTTTCTGTCTTGTTCTCACCGTTGGGGGTCTTTTTCTCGATGGTGTGTTTCTGTGGGGTTAGACTCTGTTTCTGTGTCCCCTATGAGGGTGTTGGCTTTCTTTTCTGTTGGCTTTGCCATGGGCCTTGCCTTGAGCCTGGACCCCTCTCCTCTTTGGGCTCAATGGGAGGCCTTGCGGGCGTTCCGTGGTCTTCTGTTGGACGGTTTGGGTCCTTTGGTGGCCGGGTTGCTGCAGAGTTGTTTCCTGCTGAGTCCTGGGGCTCCTTGCCTGGTGCCTTCCAGGGATCTTCCGTTGGTGTAACGGGCCATTCCAGGGGGTCCGTTTGTGCCCCTGGGGTCCGTGGCCCTCTAGTTTCTCTCCATGATGTTGGGGTTTTTTGGTGGCCATCATATCTGCGGGTCGGATTGAAATGCTGGGGTCCTTCTGTGCTCTCCTCCGTTCTTGCGGGTCCTGCGGACCATTTTTTGTGGCATCCGGTTCCTGCGCTTCTGCCAGCGGTCCCCTCGGTTGTCCCTCGTTCCCAGGCGGTTGTTGTCTGCTTTCCCTCCGGTCACTGGGTCGGGGATGGGTTCTGCTCTCTCGCTGTTGGTTGTTTGATGTGCGGTGTTGCTGTTTTTGGACCGGTCTGCGTCTTTTTCCTGCTGTGGCATCTTGTTTGTCACTGTTGGGTCCTTTCTGGTCTGGTCTTTAGCCTTCTTTCTCCGCCCTTTGTGGTTGGTTTCTGCTGGCGTCTGCTGGCCTCTGGTGCCCGGGGTTCTGTGGTGTCTGTCCGGGTGCTGGGTAGGTCTTCCGTGGCTCTGTCTTTCTCCTGGGACATTGTTCAAGGGGGTCTCTCCTGTAGACCTCTGTTGTGCCTCTGCCTGGTCCTCACCGCACATGTTCATGGTTCACTCCCGGTTAGTGTTGGGTGATCCTTCTGCGGGGTGGGGCTTTGCTGATCGGTTCTCTGGGCTTGTTCTTCCGGCTCTTGTTGATCGCGCCTTTGGTGCTTCTTCTTGGTTGTTGTCCTCCTGTTTTATATTTTTGGGCTTCAGCCTTCTGTTTTGCATGATCCCGTTGTCTGTGGTTTCTTGTGAGTTTCCATGAAGCCGCTGGGCTTGGGTATGTGCTCACTACGTAACTCTGGTGGCGAGGAAGGTACTGCCCCGGTTACATACCTGTAATCTTCATTACTCCGAGAATTGTCTTCCTCGCCACATGAGTTCCCATCCCTCCCTCCCTGTTTGGCTACCAGCTTCATGTGGTTCTTGGGGCTTGGTAGTTCTACAGGAAGTGGGGTGGGTCGACCCTCCCCTTATACTGGGTCAAGGGTGACGGAGGACGGCCATGTTGGGGAGGGATGGGAGGCATGGGATGCTAATTTGCTTTGGAGGGTTCTGGTGTGGAGCTAAAGCTCACTACATAACTCATGAGGCGAGGAAGACAATACTCGGAGTAATGAAGATGACCGGTAAGTAACCGGTGCATTAGTCTGGGCTCCTCATCTGACAAGTCACCAACATTCTGCTGCCTTAGGAAGTGCTTTCTGCATTGTTCTCTTGCCTGCAATCACTCTGCATATGTAGGTTTGCGTAATTGTCCCTAATGCATTTTATGACGTATCCAGAGCAGGAATCTACACTGAATCAATAAGCCACCCAATTCTTCAGTATCAGGAAATTCCCTGGCCAGGTTATTCATCATGCTGAGAACTCTACTAGGCTCTAGCAGTCAGAAGCGCATGTCCCATTTGCGCAGGACAAGTCACAGAATAAAAAAACCTCTTTCCTTCCAGTATCCACTTCAGTCCCTCTCAGCGGGTACAGTCATGTTCTTTACTGTTGACACGACCTGGCACACCTGTTGGTTGGATCTTCTCCAGTGCACCCTTTGGTATTGTAAAGGGAGACAAGGAGATGTGAAGGGACAAGTTCGAGAGACCTGTCAAGAAGCCAGTGGCATCACCGCGTTCTCATGGACGTCATTTAGGGGTCACCAGGGGTCTCAGCTGCGACTGCTGGCCTGCCTCCTGTGATCCCTGGAACTGTCCTTGAGACCCCTGGCCTCAGAGGTAGGAAGGGCAGTGTTAGAAGCAAAAGTTAAATCAGACTCTAATGAGCCTTGTTTACTTCCTGTATCCCTCAACTACATTGTATGCAGACATAAGTAAAAAACCGTCTAGGTGTTTCCTGCAGCCAATGATCATGTGAAGGAGGCACGACATACAGGGGAAAGTGAGAGAGGTGAAGTAGAGGGCAAAATCTATGAGGGGAAGATAATGAAAGGAACAGCAGGAAAACAAAGACTAGGTGAGAGAGAGAGAGAGAAAGGGATTAAGGCGACATCTGAGGAAGGTGACAGGTTTGGAAGATATAGACAGATGTGTGAGAGAGAGTGAGAGGTGAAAGTAGAACAGGTGTGAGAGGGGATATTATTAGAAGAGAAATAAGGAAGATACTTGAGATAGAGGAGAAGGCAGAAGGTGTGAGAAAGAGACAACAACAGCAGTGAGAGAGAGAATAAAGACTGACAGTTGAGAAACAGGTATGTGGAGGGTGACATCGGGTCAAGGGCCATTTGACTTTGCTTCCTGAAATGTCATTGGGGTCAACAGGGCCGGCTCTAGGGCGGTGCGACCGGTGCCACCGCACCGGGTGCTGACTTCCCATGGGGGCGCCTGTTTGTTAGTTTATATTGTGATTAAAAGCACCTGCTGCTGCATTCCTGGCCTCCAGCAATTAAAATGTAAAGAAAACTCCGGTGATTAATGTTCTTCCTGGCGAGATCGGAGTTTTGTCTAGTAGAAGTTTTGACTCGTGGAAGTTTTGATTCATGGTAAGTTAGCGCAGAGGGTTAATATGCCTGCTGCAAAGAACATGTACCATGCAGATCACAAAGTGAATATAATGTAAACAGGTCAGTGGGTTACTGCTTTTGTCAGAGACTTCCTTTTGTTAGTTGCAGTTTACAGTGAGCAATTAACTGTCATCAAAGAACTGCGTGCAGACTTCAAAGTATAGATTAGAACGTATGGAATTTTTTCCCAGACTTTCATTATTCTAATGTTGCAAAAAGGGTTCATTTGGGTACAAATTAGTTCTTGTTATTAAAGAGAGCCCCAATCCATTGTGTTACATTTTAAATTCAGAGTTTGTGCTTCTCCAGACCAATTAGTCTTTAACTGCCTACCTGTATGGATGACATTTGAATCCACCCCTTGTTGTCCTCTGTCTTATGTAATATTTCCTATACACTGATTTACACACCTATGATTGATAGTCTCTGTGCAATGTGTGTGTTATGTAAAGTGCTCTGACACCCTTCACTTTAATGAGTGACGCTATAAAATTAATTAAATGCATCTGAGAGAGAGTGGTTATGGAGACTGTTAAAGGGTGGTAGAGAGGGAATACGTGGCGGAGGTGGTCATTGGGGGGCGCCAAAAAACATTGTCGCACTGGGCGCCACCAGTGCTAAAGACGGCCCTGGGGGTCAAATGAGTTGTGATGTCACTTCTGCTACCCCTGGCATTTCGGTGAATCGACATCCATACCTGTTCTTCCTTTTCTGTGAAGCCAAATAATGTTATTTGATTGCAGCTTCACCTGCGTTCCATTTCAGTCATAATTGTGTGCATGTTACTCCAGTCACTGGTTTCCTACTGCTTCAATCATCCTTTCAGTAGTGTTCATTGTTTTGCAAAGTTTAATACGTCGGCTCTGACAGGCTTATCCACCGCGGTCAGTTCAAATGTTTTATCCTCCACACAACCAATAGGTGTTCTTTAGCAATCAGTATCTTCATGAGTGTTTCTAATGAGATTGCTGTCATGTCTGATACGCAGATGACCAGCCCTCCAGTTCGTCCCACCACGTTGTCTGCTGAAAAGTGAAGCTTTCTAGAGGTTTGGCTGGCATTAAATTGAGTCACCATAGGCTAGGTATATCCAGGTCGCTCAGTGAATGGCTTCTGCCGTTTTTTTGCAGTTTTATATAGCTTGTACTCGACCCTAAGGTATTGGAGCGCTTTACATGCGCAACAGTTGCATTACACAAGGACACATTCATTTTCAATAGGCACAGGGACATTAAGTGATATCCCAGAATCACAGGATGTTGAGCCGACGCCGAAACTTGAACTCGTTCCCCAAATCCAAAATTGGCAACTCTAGCCGTTATGCCATATCCTCGTTTTTCACTAGACAAACTGGGTTTGTGTGTGGGTCTTAGCTTGGTAGGCACAGTTGAAGTATTGCGGTCACTGGACCGAGAAGGAAATCGTAGTGGTGCCGGAAGTAATGCTGGTTCTGTAGCACACCGATGTGCTTCCAAGGAAGGCAGAGCCCCATGAATGGGAAGGCATCCGTCCATAGCGTCCAATGGCTAATGCGCTTTAATATTAGAATGGCCTTTTCTGCTCATGGCAAAGCCCAGCCTCTCACCCACGTACGTCAGGGAAAAGAGAACCCCAGTTACACGACCCTCTGGAATTCTATACAAGGAGGTCTATAGTAGGCATCCCTGGGGAAGTAGTACATCTTTCTGCCAGCAGGGGTCTAAGGTTTTGCAGGGGGACCCTGGAGTCAGTGTCTGAATGCAGGGGTGTAACTTAATGGGTGTTTTAGGGTGTCCCAGCCCCTGAATACATCCATTTCATGTTTAAAGTCGGGTCGTGGGAGCCCCAGTCAGGTCGGCTAGTGTCTGCCAGGTTTTATATGGGAGGAGCAGCAGGCCCTGGCTTCCCCATCAATGGCCCATGCGTGGTGCCAATGAAAACTTCCTAGCATTCCCACCGAAGGAAACATATTGGGGCTTATTTACAAGTGCCTTGCGCCACTTTTGCGTCATTTTTAACATGGGAAAAGTGACGTATGGGTGGCGCAAGGGGCTTGCAAATAAGCCCCATTGTTCGTCCCGGGTTTATGGCGCTGCTGATGTGTATTTTATTATAGCACATGCTCGGCAGGTCTGCAGGACTGTGCATGCTGAAGGTCAGAGTGTGCAACTACGTCATGAAGACAGTGAAGAAGCAAGGCTTTTTTCGTGACAACTGTATTTTTTTGTTTGTAGTTTTTTATAGCGCGGACTCGGTATCAGAGCGCTTTACATTAGCACTAGTTGCATTACAGACGGACACATTAATAAAAAAATAAAATAATTAAACACTGGGAGACGAAGTAATTTGCCCGGAACCACAGGCTGTCCGAGCCGACGCAGAGACTTGAACCTGGTTCCACAGCTTCAAGGGTCAGCCGCCCTAGCCGTTAAACCACAATCTCAGAGGTACAAAGAAAAAACACACTGATCATTACAGATTCTAGGTGCGCACTAACCTCTCGCAAATGGAAAACGGAATCTTGTAACTAATGTTAGTGCAATGATGTATTTC
Source organism: Calotriton arnoldi (assembly GCA_963921515.1). Lineage (NCBI taxonomy): Eukaryota > Metazoa > Chordata > Amphibia > Caudata > Salamandridae > Calotriton > Calotriton arnoldi. The sequence continues at coordinate 42,949 of CAWUFW010013408.1, forward strand.
TGAAATCCGACGATTGGTGACTTGCACATTGTTATACCACACCATTGGGTTTAAAAGATAAGGAAAGTGAAAACATTACTGCATTCTTGTCTGTTTTTCCTATGCGAGCTCAAGATACAAACGAGGCTTTGCTTGCATTAGAGACCAGGAAGCATTACCACAATAAAAAAGGATTTATAGCTGCAGGAAAAGCAGGGAAACATTCCAGCAAGGGGTGACACCAGCCAGAGAAGGCAAATGGAGAACTCCTTCTGCAAAAGCAAATTCCAGTAGGTTCCAGGACCACTTTGTTGTGAAAGGGAAAGCTCATATTTTTAGGTCGAGCCTAGCGCAGCGCGCATGCGTTGCTCTAGGAGATGACCTTTTGGAATCGGTCTGCACTTTTCAATCACTTGTGCTTGTGGTGGCATCCACCTTGCGGGAGCGAGCAGCGGCGTGCAGGGGTCATCTGTTTCCAATTAGCGTGGCCGCGCGCGCTTGTTGACATTTCTCTACTCTCGCTCCCCTGCCTGTCTCACCCTCGCCCTCCCTTGTTTTATAAGTGAGCAGGTCCCATTATCTTTATACGCTCCTTTTGTATAGAGCTTTAAAACTGTTTCACCATACGCTTATTTTGCTCATCTTTATAGCAACAACTTCACAGCGCTTTGAAACCCAACGGGCGCTATAAAAAAATATAAATATATAAAACATATAAAGGCAGCGTTAGGTGCTTACGCCATCAAAGTACATTTGAAAGGAACAATTATATCTTCATTGATTTATGCTTTGTCTATTTTCTAAGGCATTACGTGCGATTACATGTCATCAGTGCATTTGTAAAAGCATCATTTAGGATCACAAATACAGATTAAACGATTCCCAGTCTCAAGGTCAAAATCCAAACGGAAAACCGTATTTTCAAGCATTCTGCCCAAAAACATGCCCAGGGCAAGCGCCAGCGCCACAGATGTATGTTTCATGACTAAAACACGTGACTGCAGCTAGCTGTTCAAACAGTTCAGTCAAGTTTGTCCTGCAGAAATAGTCATCGCTGCGGCTTTACGACCATACCTGCGACTGTGCAACTCCCTGACATATGGCTGCGGAGTGTCTCTCTGCTGGCCAGGGTTGGTTTCTGAAGAGTGCATGAGAAGGGGAGATAAAACCTGCCCCAGTAACGCTATATAGCGAGTCGTAAATAAATGGTTACCCTTTGGTGTTTGCAGTTTTCATTAAAGCGGCCTAGAGCTTTGTTATTGACACTGTAGGTTGCCTATTCAGGGAAATGCAGTAAAATGTATCAGTGCGCTTTCAACACCTAATAAATCATCCAAACAGGGAGCCATATGGCAGATAAGACCTTGAAAACGTGGCTTCAGCATGTGGAGAGTCAAGTTGCAGAAATCTTGAGTGATTACAGGCTGCACATTCTCAGCGTTTCCAAGAACGGAACCCAAAACGCACAGCCCGAGTCATTTCTGCGTCGCTTATGACCCACATCTGCATCCGTGTGTCTGTTGCGACTGGGGAATGTAACAACACGCGCAGAGAGTGCCCTGCGTCGGGTTTCTAGGGTGCCTGGCCCTGGCATTCACTGCAGGTTGCTAGGCGCCTGCAGACATCCTCATTTGCTCGAGCAGTAACTTGCAGCCTACTTAAATACACATTATCATGTTTACCCCTCCAAGCCAGGCACTCGAACCCCCCCACCGATGTCAGCCATATGCTGCGCTCTCCCTTCCCACTTGAGTTTGGTAAAAGTCTCGGAGATGTCCCAAACCCTATCTCAGCCACGCATCTTACCTCAGTAGAGCTCCCTGCGACACCCCTCAGCCTGAGGTGACTAATTGCGCCATGTTATGCCTTCGCGAGCTGCATCTCTGCCACTCCGGGCGGCTGTGCTCCCCATAGCCAATAGGTCTCACTTTTGGAACCTTATAAGTATTTAGTTATGCAGCACAATATCCTTGGTGCAACAACATCAACTGTTGCATGGCTAAACACTTATAAGGTCCCAAAGGCGAGACCTATTGGCTATGCCAATGCTTGTTAGTCTTGACACGTGTGACCTCATATTGCACGCTGCTCGCAGGAAGTAACATAAATTAGAACAAGGTCTCGGAGGGGTCAAACGGCGCTGCTTGGGGCACAGGCAGGATCTCGGGAAACAGCAAGACTCCCAGCAGACGAAAACACACTTTACCTGTAACAGGTCTAGCGTCGGCTGCTTTGCATTGCCCCGTCATGGAAAGAGGACATAGTTTGAGAGGCTAAGAAAGAAAGAAAGGACCAATGGGAGAAATAAGAGGGAGGAGACTGAAAGATCTGCCGACAACAATAACAAGCACTCATCGGCTGCACTCCCAAGTCAGCATTGCATGTAGAGACTGCGTGCGCTTCGCTGCTCGCTCCCGCGGCAACACTCCGTGGGAGTGAACTTTTCAGAAAAGGTGGGATATGCACCAACCAGTAGCCATTTGCATGTAGCCACCAGTAGCCATTTTTAAATGACACAAGCTCAAGCCAAACCAAAGCGTGGGAGAAGTCAGACCCCACAAAGTACAGACAACAGATCGACTAACAGCGCAAGCGCTGTTTAGGCTTGAGCTAAAAATGAGCCTACGTGTAAGCATGTTTCGCTGTCAGACAGTTGGATAATAGATAAAAACATGGCTTCACATTTCCTAATATCATGGCATTTCCTTTCAAAAAGTGGAATCAAAAATAACCTTGTATACAATTCATAAAATTTACAAGACAATAAAAAATGTGTCATAGTTTGGCCTGACTTGTTATTACACGGGCAAGGAATAGCAGCAAGGTTCAGTTCATACCCAAGAGAAAAGCACAGTAAGTATTTGACAGTGTCGGCTCGAAACCTAAATAATGAAGAGCCCTTCCATCTCCCACAAGGCAGCTCTAAATAGACGGGTGATGATGGCGAGATACTCAAGGACAAATATGCGGTTATCTTCGGTTTCCCTACTATGCTTCTAAGACGACTTTCCCGCACTAGATCATAAAAAACTGAGGCTACTTCCTTTTTATTAAAAGTAGGACATAAGTCTTTCTCTGTAAAAACTCTCTCCATACCAACTTTTCCAAATTCCAATTTAATATATGCCAGCCACGGAATTCAGAGGCCGTTATCACAGGAGAAGCAGTCATTTATTATATCTCTTGTAAGTACTGCCTGCTCGTTACTCCAAAACGATAGCCAGAATAATAATGGCCTCACTCTAATAAAATGAATTATATATAACAAATTTAGCTCATTATGACAGATAATATGGTGGGAGGAAAATGGTGCTTCGAGTAGTCGCCTGCAGAACCTGTTTTTTTCTAATTGTAAGGTTTAGCAGTTTGGGACCCCCCAGATTTCAGAACCGTAAGTGGTTATTGAGACACATTGGGATTTATAAATTTGCAACATGGCTTTCAATTGCCCCCACCACAAGGTTGAGGAAGGGGGGATAGTGAACCAATCGCCTTTGAGAATAGCATTCTACGGTGTGCGATATTAGGTGACCAAGCTCCAGAGGCAGAGAACATGACTCCTGGATATGGAAAAGTCTTAACACTAGTTAGGGAATTGTCACCTACTTGCATACTGGACAATTGAGTGCAGTGTGGGCCGCATGCCATTATATGTGATTTTGTAAAGTTGGTTCGAAGATCTAAATTAGACATAAAATCGATGAATGCTGATACTAGGAGGCACAGTGCATTGGGAGTCCAAGCCATTAACACTGCGTCATCCGCATATAAGAGTGTGGGTAGGGGTTTCCCTTTAACGGATGGGACGTCGCTAGTTGTAAGGGCTAAAGCCGGGTGGAGATCATTCATATATAGTATAAACAGGAGCGGGGCTAACACACACCCTTGTCAGAATCCCCTGCCAATCTCGATGCCCTTAGATACATTCCCATTATCACTTAGTCTAACTCTGGCTCTCATGCCCCTGTGGAGAAATGCAAGAAAATGGACAAGGGGGGCATCCAGACCCTTAAGCAGCAACATCTGCCATAATTTTGCTCAATTCACGCAGTCTAAGGTGGCACTTAAATCCATAAAGGCCATTTATAAAGGCACACGCTTGACAACTGTGTATATACCTATTATTAAGTTCAAATTGGCACATTGCTCAATTGTCCCAACCTTGCTTCTAAATCCATACTGACAAGGAAGTAAGATGGACTTTGCTTGGGCCCACTCCTGAATTCTATTATAAATGACACGTCCCAAGACGTTTACAGTTGTATCGATCAACGATATTGGTCTATAACAACTGGGGTCTTCTCAGTTGCCTTTCTTGAATATAGGGACAATGATAGAAGTGCGCCAGGAGTCCGGTATGTCTGTGTGTGACAGTTTGTTAAACACATTAGTTAAGATAGGAGACCAGAGTTGGATATTAAGTGTGAATAAATCGATTGGTACTCCGTGGCTTTACCACCCATACTTTGGGGAAGGGCTTCTTCTACCTCATCCACTGTGATCCTGACATCTATTAGCTTTCTACTATCTATACCTATTGGGGGGAGACATAAACTTTGCTAAAATGGTCTTCCCAGGATTTACTAGTGATATGACAGAGATTTTTCCATCTCATATCAGAGACTGTAGCCCAGAATTGCTTACCATCCTTCATATCAGCTGCTTGTGCAAGTGTCTCCCATTGGTCTGTTAAAATGTGCTGTCAACGCTTAGCTGTGACAGCCTTATAATGTTTCCGCAAGACTGCAATTAGTTCTTGGCTTTTGGGCTTTTTCCCTAATGCTATCCTTAGTTCTTGGTTAGGTGCTGTGAAATCGTGGTCAAACCAGCCATGCAGCTTGTTTGGTGGGAATATTGGTCTAAGAAGAGCATTTTTTATGCCTAGACAGAGATCGTTAGAAACACCCACTGTGTCGATCTTTTCTTATAGACAGACCTCCACTAGTCTCCTGTTCTCTTTTACAATTTTCTCTAAAGTTCGGACTGGATCGCGCATTCTCCGTACCAGTTTTAAATTGTCCATTGAAGGTTGGAGGTCTCTGGCCCCTATATTCCTCTCATGAACTTTCCTTGGGGCCATTAAAAGAACAGCCTCAAGTGGATTATGGTCGCTAAAGGTGGATTCAACAACTGAACCATAGAGCAAGATCTGTTCTAGGCTCCTAGCAATAAATATAAAATCGATCGTAGAGGGAGACCCTCTACCTTTATAAGTGGGTGGGGTAATAACATCTTTCCCTTCAGTTACCATAATATTTAGTAAGTCATGAGATTCCACTATCGACTCCAGCTCCTGACTTCTTGGGTCTAGCCCCTTGTTAGATTTGGGGGTCTCTAGTTGGCAGAGGTAGGTACCTTTGTCCAAATAGGGACCCTTGAGTCTAGTCAGGGAAAGTAGGTACACTCCTGAAATAACCCCTGCTCACCCTCTTGGTAGCTTGGCACGAGCAGACAGGCTTAGTTCAGAGGCAGTGTGTAAAGCATTTGTGAACACATACAGTAATCAAGTGACAACACTACAAATGGACACCACACAGGTTATATATTTATAAAAATAGGTATACTTTATATAGATTTATCACAAGACCATAAATGACAAAAATAATCCACAATACTGTCAAGAGTGCTTAGTTCTGATCAAAAGGCTTAATTCAAGGTTCTGTGCGAGTCGGTAGCCTCCTCCGGCTACGGCGATGTTGAGAACAAACAGAGTCTAACAAATCCAGCTGACCGCGTCGAGACGGGCCAACACAGCGTAGACAGACTCCGTCACAGTACCTTTTACTTGAAGCGGCAGGCACGGGCGTGCGAGCCGGATGGCTGTTCGTCGCGGTCGCGATGCAAAAATGGAAACGTTGCAGGACGCGTTGTACCTCGATGCGGTGCAGGCAGCGGCTCGTTGACGTCGTCGAGACGGAGTCGGTGAGATCAGGGCCGTGCTTTGCAGGGCGAGACGGTGCTTCGGTGCGGTGCTGGCAGGTTGCGGTGCGGCGATGGAGCCGGATTCAGGAGCTGGCGTCGATCAGTCCGGACAGCGGTGCGAGTCGGGCGGTGCGTCACAAAGCGTGCGAGCGGTGCCCAACTCCGGTGCGGTCACAGGACTCAAACTCAGCAGCAGTGACCGTGTCGGTCGGACCAGTTCGATTTGGCGTAGCGAAGCGTTGCAGGACGCGTTGTCCCTCGATGCGGTGCAGGCAGCGGCTCGTTGACGGAGTCGGTGAGACCAGGGCCGTGCGTTGCAGGGCGAGACGGTGCTTCGATGCGGTGCTTACAGGACACCGAGTCGGTTGTGAGAGTCGGTCACAGCTCCCTACCTCTGTAGCCACTGAAACAGAGTTTCCAGCAGCAATTCACAAAGGGGTGAAGTCCAATGGTCCTGGGACTTCGATCAGGGGCAAGCTCTCTTCCAAGCCCTTGGAGATCCTTCACAAGTTGATGAAAGTCACAGCAAAGCAAAAGTTCCTTTCTCCTTTCTTTTGGCAGTCAGGCAAACCACTGCAGGCCAATCCCCAAGCAGCACTTCAGGCTTAGGGATAGTCTCTCCTCTGTTTCTTCTTGGTTCCGCTCCTCAGCAAAGGTTTCTTCTTGTTCCCAAAAGTGATCTAATTTTCCTGGGGTCTGGGTGCCCCTCTTATACCCTGATTCTCTTTGTTCTCTGGAGGCAGAGAGGCCTCTGCCTAGTCCAAAACCAGTTCTGGTCAGTCCTGGAGCACTTTGTTTTTCTGACTCCTTCTTTCCTTTCAGAATGTGGGGCAGAGTGCTCAGCCGCCCGGCAGGAGGTGGAGCCAGCATTGTGGAAGGCAGGCACAGCCCTATTCAGACCCAGGTGCAACTCCTCCCTCCACTCTGGATGCAGATCTTTCTATTCAGCCCTGTGCTGACTCACCCTGTCTCCTGTAGCCACCCCCAGCCCCTGTCACTCAATCTCCAGACAAGGAATACACAACCTAGCAGAGGCAGGCTTGGATAGTTAGGCAAGAAAATACCCACTTTCTAAAAGTGGTATTTTCAAACACAGAATGTTAAAACCAACTTCACTAAAAGATGTATTTTATCATCCTGAGTTCAGGCATACTAAATTCGTTTTTCTACCATGTTCCCTGGGTCAGTTCTGACTATAAGGTGTAATAGTCAGTCTGCCCATTCTGGCCTATGGGGAGCAGGTAGCCTTGCAATAGTGAAAAACGAAAATGGCTGTAATTCACTATTAGGACATGCCACACACACCAGGGCATGTCCTACCTTATACTTACAATGCACCCTGCCCTAGGGCCTACTTTAGGGGTGACCAACATGCAGTAAAGGGAAGGTTTAGGGACTGGTAAGTGGGTGCACTCACCAAGTCGACATGGCAGCCCTAGGCTGCACACAGGCTCTGCAATGGCAGGCCTGAGACACACTTTACAAGCTGCTTCTGTGGGTGGCACAACCCGTGCTGCAAGCCCACCAGCAGCATTGGATTTACAAGCCCTGGGCACACTCAGTGCACGGTACTAGGGACTGACAAGTAAACCAATCATCCAATCATGGAGTCACTAATACATACATCAATTCACGATAGGGAGCACTTGCACTTTGGCACTGATTAGCAGCGGCAAAGTGCCCATGAGCATCTAGTCCAGCAAAAATATATCGGCAACAGTGGAGGCATTACGAAAAATGGAAGGGAGACCCACGCCAAGGATGCCAGGTCTAACACGTGTCCCCTCCAGCTGAAATGTGGGGAGAACTATCCTACCCCTAGGGAGTTCTCATCGCTAAGGCGGAAAAATCTGGACAGTCCATCAGCATTGGCGTGTTCTGTACCAGGGCGGTGTTCCACCGTAAAGTCCATCCCCTGTAGGGAAATGGACCACCTCAACAGCTTTGGATTCTCACACCTCATCTGCATCAACCATCTGAGGGGCCTGTGGTCTGTATGAACGCGGAAGTGAGTCACAAACAGGTATGGTCTCAGCTTCTTCAGTGCCCAGACCACAGCAAATGCCTCACGCTCAATAGCACTCCATCTCTGTTCCCGGGGAAGTAACCTCCTACTGATGAAGGCTACAGGTTGGTCTAGGCCCTCCTCATTGATCTGTGATAGAACAGCCCCTACACCATGCTCTGAAGCGTCGGTCTGAACAATGAACTCATTGGAGAAGTTGGGTGCCTGGAGCACAGGCGCCGTGCACATGGCAGTCTTCAAGGTGTCAAAAGCTTTTTGACAGGCGTCAGTCCAAATCACTTCCCTGGGCTGCTTCTTGGAAGTCAGCTCTGTCAAGGGGGCAACAATGCTACCATACCCCTTGACGAATCTCCGGTAATACCTGGTGAGTCCTAGGAAGGCCCTCACCTCTGTCTGGGTCTTGGGGGGCTCCCAAGCCAGAATGGTATCAATTTTCGGTTGGAGGGCGCCACCTGGCCGCTCCCAACCTGGTGTCCCAAGTACACCACAGAACCCTGCCCAATCTGGCACTTACTCGCCTTGATTGTGAGGCCTGCCCTCCGCAGCGCCATCAACACTTCCCAGAGGTGACGCAGATGTTCTTCCCAACTGGCCCTGAACACTGCGATGTCATCCAGGTAGGCGGCACTGAAATCCTCCAGTCCAACCAACACCTGGTTGACCAACCTCTGAAAGGTGGCAGGGGCATTCTTCATCCCAAAGGGCATCACCCGGAACTGGTAGTGCCCATCTGGTATGGAGAATGCTGACCTCTCTTTTGCCCCATCAGTCAAGGCGATCTGCCAGTACCCAGACGTTAAGTCAAATGTGCTGAGGTACCGCGCAGCCCCTAACCGATCTATGAGCTCATCAGCTCTGGGGATGGGGTGGGCGTCAGTCCTGGTGACGGAATTGAGCCCTCTGTAGTCCACACAGAACCGGAGTTCTGGTGTGGCACCAGGCGCGGCAGCCTTTGGAACCAAGACCACTGGGCTGGCCCAAGGGCTGTTAGAGGACTCAATCACCCCTAGCGCAAACATCTTGGAGACCTCCTCCTTGATGCAGGCTCTGACCCTGTCAGTCACCCTGTAAGCCTTGTGCTTCACAGGAAGACTGTCCCCAGTGTCCACATCATGGACGCACCAATGAGTGACACTGGGAACCAGGGAGAACAGGTCAGGGAACTGTCCCAACAGTTGGCGACAGTCACCCTGCTGCTCAGGTGTCAGGGAGGTAGAGAGGTTTACTCCCTCCACTGATCCATCTTGCTCTCGGGCTGACAGGAGGTCAGGAAGAGGCTCGGTCTCCTCCTCCATTCCGTCATCTGTAGCTAAGAGCATGCCCACTTGGGACCTCTCCAAGTGGGGCTTCAGGCGGTTCACATGCAGGACCCGCAAGGGGTTCCTGGGAGACTGCAAGTCCACCAAATAGGTAACTGGACTCTTGCGCTCCACCACCGTAAAAGGGCCGGTCCACCTGTCCTGGAGCGCACAAGGCTCCACAGGGGCCATGACCCACACTTTCTGACCAGGCTGAAGCTCTACCAGAGTGGCATTCTGGTCATACCACCGCTTCATCTCCTCCTGGCTGGCTTCCAGATTTGCCTCAGCAAGTTCTCTGAAACGCCTAGTCTGGTTCCTGAAGGCCAGCATGTAACTGTATACATCCTGGGGAGGTTTCCTGGGAGATTTCTCCCAGCCTTCCTTGACCAAACTCAGAGGTCCTCGCACCGGGTGTCCATAGAGGAGCTCAAAGGGACTGAACCCTAGAGACGTCTGTGGCACCTCCCGGTATGCAAACAACAGGCATGGTAAGAGGACGTCCCATTTACGCCTCATGGGTTCTTCCAGATCCATAATCATGCCCTTGAGGGTCCGGTTGAATCTCTCAACCAGCCCATTTCCTTGAGGGTGGTAAGGAGTGGTGAACTTGTAAGTTACACCGCACTCCTGCCACAGGGACTTCATGTACTTGGACACGAAGTTGGTACCTCTGTCAGACACCACCTCTTGAGGGAATCCCATACGTGAGAAAATTCCCATCAGTGCCCGTCCCACCACGGGGGCCGTCACTGTCCTCAGAGGGATGGCTTCAGGGTACCGGGTGGCATGGTCCACCAAGACCAGGATAAACCTGTTGCCCATGGCTGTCTTGGGGTCCAGTGGCCCCACAATGTCAATACCCACCCGTTCAAAGGGGGTGCTGACCACAGGGAATGGCTGGAGAGGAGCCTTGTGCTTCCTCCCACTCTTTCCACTTGCCTGGCAAGTCTGGCATGTCCTGCAGTGAGTGGCGGCACTCCTGCGCATCTGGGGCCAATAGAAATGGGTAACAAGCCTGTCAAAGGTCTTGTCCTGCCCCAGATGTCCTGCTAACGGTACATCATGAGCCAACCCCAGTAGGAAGGCTCTGAAGCGCTGGGGTACCACCAGCACACGGGCTGACCCAGGCTCAGCAACCTTAGGCTCTGAATACAGGAGACCATTCTCCCAGTAAATCCAATGTGATCCAGACTGATCACCTGCTGCCTGGTCTGTTACCTGTTGCCTCAGACCCACGAGAGAGGGGCATGCGTTCTGCTCCTCGCAGAACTCTTCCCTGGAGGGTCCTCCTTCTTGCTGCCAATGGGTCAGCTCAGGTAGGTCCCCCAGTTCAGCTACCTGTTCCCCTGTAGGCTCCAGGGCATCCCCCTCAGGGTCTGCCTCCTCCTGGACCGTGGGAACTTCGGGGGCCGGTTTCCGCGCCCCCTGCCTCCTCTCTCTCCGGCAGGCACCTGGGCCTCCCTCTCAGGCTCCAGGTCCTCTTGAACACCTTTCGCTGCCATTGACCGGGTGGTCACACATGCCCAATCAGGCAAGCCCAACATTTCTAAATGCGCACTCCGCTCCACCTTAGCCCAAGGTGAGCTCTCCAAATCGTTCCCTAACAAACAGTCAACAGACATGGCTGGCCTCACAGCTACTTGAAGAGTACCCGAGACCCCCCATTCAAAGGGAACCTGAGCCACCTTGCAGTGACTCTCTGTGTTGTCAGCGGCAACAACCGGATAGAATGCATCAGGGATAACCTGCTCCTTAGACACCAGGTGACACTTGACAGCTGTCACACTGGCTCCTGTGTCTCTCAGAGCCTCCACCCTATGGCCATTGATGGTCACCCACTGCCTGTATTTCTTAGTGTTCTCAGGCAGCGGGGTCCTAGGGACCATCTCAGAGTCTCCTAAGGAGACAAGGGAAAACACTGTGGGATCCCCCCACCTTGGACACCCAACTCCTCCCCCAGGGCTACACTAGCCAACTGCCGGGGACTGCACCAGTGGGTGCTGGTTTTCCATGCAAAGGGCAACGAGGATCGTTTGCCTTGTGGCCAGGGGCGCCACACTTGTAACATACCAGTGGTCCCTGGTGAACAGGGGGCCTGTCAGGGCCACTGACTTCTTCTCAGGGGAGGCTGGGAACCTTTCCCTTGGTTCCCTTGGGGTCTACTTTGGGGCCCTTTATGGAACTCCCTCTGTTTACCCTTGTCCCCCCACTCTTCTGCTGGGGACCCTGCCCACCCTTGGCGGAGTCTCCCACGTGACCCTTGTGGACCCGGGTTCTCACCCAGCGGTCCGCCTCCTCAGCAAGCTGCCTAGGGTTAGTCAGCTTACTATCATTCAGGTGCTGGCGTAGCTCAGGAAAGCAATTACTGGACAAGTGCTCCCATGAAATCAAATCAAAGAGCGCCTGAAAATCAGTCGCTTTGCTACCCTTTACCCAACCATCCAAGGCTCTGCAAAAGAAGGTCACATATTCAACCCAGGTACTGCTTTCAATCTTACTACAGTTCCTGAACCTTTGCCTATAAAGCTCAGGGGTCAAACCATACCTAGTCATTAAGGCATCCTTCATGTGGCTGTACGAATTATAGACTTCAGAGGGCAAATCCAACAAGGTATCCCGCCCTTCACTGAGGAACCGTCCCCACAACCCCGCTCCCCAATCCTTCTCAGGGACCCGGTGGGAAGACATGGCTACCTCATAGGCTTTGAACCACTGCCCTATGTCATCATTTAAAAAATTCCTTAACCACATCTTTTGGAATGTACACCCTAGCTTCAACAGGCACAGGCGGTACACTGCCACCAGAGGGAGTAATCTCTAAGCTTTTGGCCTTCAATTCCAACTCCCTCAAAACTTTCTCATGTTCAAACTGCATTTTCTTTTCCTCTAGGGCTAATTTCCTAGTTTGCATTTCGAATTCTAACTGCCCATTCAGCTTGAGCTTGGTCAGCTCCATTTCGTGCATACTACTCTCTTTCCTGTCCTCCAACTCCTCTGGAGACAGTCCTCTGGCAGAAACACTGCTACCTACTGGGGAAGGTGGTCTTCCAGCCCCTAGACCCAATAGCCCCTCCAGCTGCCCTTCTGCATTCTCAGCCCCCTCCACAGGGGCACTCCTTGATTCGACCCAAGCCCTCAGCGCCTTTTGGAGGTCCTCCTTCCTGGAGAGCCCGGTCATGGACACTTTAAACTTTTTGCAGAATTGCCTGAGCTGCTTGAGGGTGTAGCATTCTAGCCTCTCTTCTTCCCAATCACTCAACAGAGGCTACTGATGCTGGTTTCTCCATAGTGATTAAACTTGGCATTTGCAAAAATAGGAAATCCCAGAAAAAATGCTATCAAAGAGTATGTGGTTGCGTTTTGGTCTGCACTCACTAAGTAGTGTTCACCAATTACTGTACATGAGTCACAAATGCAAGTCCAGAATCCTCACCGCTGACCACCAATGTTAGATTTGGGGGTCTCTAGTTGGCAGAGGTAGGTACCTTTGTCCAAATAGGGACCCTTGAGTCTAGTCAGGGAAAGTAGGTACACTCCTGAAATAACCCCTGCTCACCCTCTTGGTAGCTTGGCACGAGCAGACAGGCTTAGTTCAGAGGCAGTGTGTAAAGCATTTGTGAACACATTCAGTAATCAAGTGACAACACTACAAATGGACACCACACAGGTTATATATTTATAAAAATAGGTATACTTTATATAGATTTATCACAAGACCATAAACGACAAAAATAATCCACAATACTGTCAAGAGTGCTTAGTTCTGATCAAAAAGGCTTAATTCAAGGTTCTGTGCGAGTCGGTAGCCTCCTCCGGCTACGGCGATGTTGAGAACAAACAGAGTATAACAAATCCAGCTGACCGCGTCGAGACGGGCCAACACAGCGTAGACAGACTCCGTCACAGTACCTTTTACTTGAAGCGGCAGGCACGGGCGTGCGAGCCGGATGGCTGTTCGTCGCGGTCGCGATGCAAAAATGGAAGCGTTGCAGGACGCGTTATCCCTCGATGCGGTGCAGGCAGCGGCTCGTTGACGTCGTCGAGACGGAGTCGGTGAGACCAGGGCCGTGCGTTGCAGGGCGAGACGGTGCTTCGGTGCGGTGCTGGCAGGTTGCGGTGCGGCGACGGAGCCGGATTCAGGAGCTGGCGTCGATCAGTCCGGACAGCGGTGCAAGTCGGGCGGTGCGTCGCAAAGCGTGCGAGCGGTGCCCAACTCCGGCGCGGTCACAGGACTCGAACTCAGCAGCAGTGACCGTGTCGGTCGGAACAGTTCGATTTGGCGTAGCAAAGCGTTGCAGGACGCGTTGTCCCTCGATGCGGTGCAGGCAGCGGCTCGTTGACGGAGTCGGTGAGACCAGGGCCGTGCGTTGCAGGGCGAGACGGTGCTTCGATGCGGTGCTTACAGGACACCGAGTCGGTCGTGAGAGTCGGTCACAGCTCCCTACCTCTGTAGCCACTGAAACAGAGTTTCCAGCAGCAATTCACAAAGGGGGTGAAGTCCAATGGTCCTGGGACTTCGATCAGGGGGCAAGCTCTCTTCCAAGCCCTTGGAGATCCTTCACAAGTTGTTGAAAGTCACAGCAAAGCAAAAGTTCCTTTCTCCTTTCTTTGGCAGTCAGGCAAACCTCTGCAGGCCAATCCCCCAAGCAGCACTTCAGGCTTAGGGATAGTCTCTCCTCAGTTTCTTCTTGGTTCCGCTCCTCAGCAAAGGTTTCTTCTTGTTCCCAAAAGTGATCTAATTTTCCTGGGGTCTGGGTGCCCCTCTTATACCCTGATTCTCTTTGTTCTCTGGAGGCAGAGAGGCCTCTGCCTAGTCCAAAACCAGTTCTGGTCAGTCCTGGAGCACTTTGTTTTTCTGACTCCTTCTTTCCTTTCAGAATGTGGGGCAGAGTGCTCAGCCGCCCGGCAGGAGGTGGAGCCAGCATTGTGGAAGGCAGGCACAGCCCTATTCAGACCCAGGTGCAACTCCTCCCTCCACTCTGGATGCAGATCTTTCTATTCAGCCCTGTGCTGACTCACCCTGTCTCCTGTAGCCACCCCCAATCCCTGTCACTCAATCTCCAGACAAGGAATACACAACCTAGCAGAGGCAGGCTTGGATAGTTAGGCAAGAAAATACCCACTTTCTAAAAGTGGTATTTTCAAACACAGAATGTTAAAACCAACTTCACTAAAAGATGTATTTTATCATCCTGAGTTCAGGCATACTAAATTCGTTTTTCTACCATGTTCCCTGGGTCAGTTCTGACTATAAGGTGTAATAGTCAGTCTGCCCATTCTGGCCTATGGGGAGCAGGTAGCCTTGCAATAGTGAAAAACGAAAATGGCTGTAATTCACTATTAGGACATGCCACACACACCAGGGCATGTCCTACCTTATACTTACAATGCACCCTGCCCTAGGGCCTACTTTAGGGGTGACCAACATGCAGTAAAGGGAAGGTTTAGGGACTGGTAAGTGGGTGCACTCACCAAGTCGACATGGCAGCCCTAGGCTGCACACAGGCTCTGCAATGGCAGGCCTGAGACACACTTTACAAGCTGCTTCTGTGGGTGGCACAACCCGTGCTGCAAGCCCACCAGCAGCATTGGATTTACAAGCCCTGGGCACACTCAGTGCACGGTACTAGGGACTGACAAGTAAACCAATCATCCAATCATGGAGTCACTAATACATACATCAATTCACGATAGGGAGCACTTGCACTTTGGCACTGATTAGCAGCGGCAAAGTGCCCATGAGCATCTAGTCCAGCAAAAACATATCGGCAACAGTGGAGGCATTACGAAAAAATGGAAGGGAGACCCACGCCAAGGATGCCAGGTCTAACACCCCCCCATGTAAAACCTGAAGTATTTCTGCCATTTGGGAGGTGGGCGTTGAAATCACCAGCAAGACAAAGATGTAATCCCTGGCCCTGAGAAATAACTCTGTTGGATAACTTGGTAAGAAAATTAGTTAATTCTAAAAATATTGGATTTGGTACATTGATGAAATCATTGTTTTAAAAATTAACCAAGTAAAGATTGAAATGGATTTTCCAACAGAGCACTTGGAAGCTGGTGCTGGCTGTCTCCAGGACCTCCACATGGCCACACAGGGCTAGCTTCAGCCATACTGATAAACCACCTGATGCACGGCCAGAATGGGAACCAATGGCTGGAATATTATAACAATGGTACCCATCAACAAAGGTGGGTACCTCCTCCCATGTCTCCTGTAGCATGATTATGTCATATTTATTAATAAAGGAAAGCTATTGTGGGACAAATAGCTTGGAGCGAAGCCCTGCCACATTCCAACTCATAATAAGCAATCTGTTATCCTGAATGGACGGCACATTTGCAGTATAAGTAACCATCATGGCTAAACTAGGCAAGGAATATACAGGGGCGGCGGACACTGGGAGTCATTCTATATCCTCCAAAGTACTAAGGACCTCGAATCTGTTATTACAGCTCAGTAAGGGCATTTCCCTATTGGGGAGATCACGGGGGATCGTGGGGCTACTGGCTTATAGAAATAGCCAAGGGGTAATAACAATCTGGGAATTAGTGTGTGACAATGATTCTCCATGTTTTAAAATGTTATATACGTGCATTGGAGCTCTAAAATTTACCACAATACAGTCCCCCGGAATATCCTTATGCCCCTGTCCCACCCACCCAACTCTCCTTAGCATAATGATTTCCCCGCATTCTTAGTTTCAAAATACTTATATTTGTTTAGCCAATGTATAGTTTTGTTCTTTAGCTGTGACCAAGTCTCGACTGAACCCGTCTTCAGTGGAGGCACACAGGCTAATATCAAGACATATGGGCAAGCAGCTGGAGGGAGTTTCAATGAGTCTTTCAACCCAAAGGGGCCGGTGCAATTTGGTCTCGAGGATGCCGTTTCACTAGCAGGATTGGTGATACTGGGGTCAACTGTTTGTAAGGCCAAGTTCCTTCTAGGTAGCGTTTCGTTGGTATAGATAGGCTCCCTCTGAGTATAGTGCGAACTCGACTCGAAGGTATTGGAGTGCTTTACATGAGCACCGGTTACGTTACACAAGGACACTTTCATTTTTTTTTTGGTAGGCACGGTGAAATTAAGTGATTTGCCCAGAATCACAGGATGTGGACGCGACCCCGAGGCTCAAACCTTGGTTTTCCAGCTCCAAAGTCGGCAATCTAGCTGTCAGACCACATCCTCTCCAATTGGACAGAATGGGTTGATTTCGAGTTAGAACATACATTGAACCTACTATTAGATGTTTTGTTTCAGTCTGAGCGATTGGCTAAAGATTTCTCAATTGATTCTAGCCGCTTAATTATTGGATAATTATTGGATAAAGTTTTTGTTCAAACATCGAATTGAGTTGGTAAATCATACCATCTCATTCTTCAGCATGAAGGGATTCCTCTGTTCAAGTTGCCTGGGACACACAGTGGGGTTTGAGCCGGTGTGGAATTGAACTCTGCTCAAGACTTCTCAGTGAGTGCTTTTTAGATGTAGCTACTGCTCTAGCCCCTCCAATTACCACTGTTGCGGGGATTCTGCACATATACAGACTATGCACAGGATAATAGGACCTCGGAGTATAGTGGTGAACCAACCATGCACCTTAGTACCCACAATCCCAATCCGACTAGCTTTAGCGTCTCATTAGTTCTCCGTACTACAGCGAAGCTACCAATGATTAGACAACCCAGAACACGGTCTCTCTCAGGACTCGCGGGAGCAAGAACACTCTTTCATAACTCACTCATACTTGTCCACAACGTGCGTAATAAGAGACACAGTATAGTTTAAAATGTTTATTTCAACTATCGTGCTCTAAGATAAAGTACACGTGCCAGTACTATCAGCATAATGCATAATGATAAAATAATAAGCATGGTTACAATTCCATAGAATACAAACAGGGACAGCATTTTATAAAGACAATGGAAATAGGGCTAAATGGCCTTACCACCCTCCCCGTGCTATTAACTAGTTTATTATAAAAATAGAAGCCCTCTGGGCTTTGGCAGGCGGACCCCCATACCTCAATATCTAGATGCAAGGTTTACATCATCAGACAAGCACAGCTCTTCTACCTGGAAAGGTTTTTCTCCAAGTGTCACAAACAGGGAGATCACAATATTAAAAGCACACAAATTTCTCCAGTGCAGCTGTATTTCGTGTAATGTCTAAGTACGAGGGGCTGACCAGATCAGCAATAACAAGGGACGTAGTTTTTTGACCTTGTACATGGTGTGCAGACGAAACCCACAGGGAACAGGAGAAAAGGTGAAAGGCAAAAAGGCAAACAGTTCTAATTTAGCCGGGCACAAGCAGAGGCTGGAAAAACAAAGTCACAGAGTAACGTGTGCAAAAAAGGCATCATGGCAGCCAGGCCTAAGCTAACTTAGCAATGTAGACAATGAGGCCACAAACCACACTACACCCTCCCCTGGTCAGTCCATAGGCCAAGACATGGGACGAAAACAGAGTTCAAATAGATGGAGCAGAATGTAAACGTCTATTTATGAATAGTCCCCAATGAAGGACAGTGAATGGAAAAAAATTCAGGATAAAAAAAATTCCAGATAGGGCCAGAAATGAGGGCCCAAAGGAAAAAAAATCCAGAAATGCAGGACGCTGGAAGTGAAGGCCCCTAATCCAATAGAGAGTAAGTGCAGAAAACTGCCACACCTTCCAAGAGGATATCATTGGTATCGTCTGAAAAAAGGAGATGCCATCCAGTTCAACAAATCAAAACTGCATTCATGTTCCTCATAACAGGGAGCAGTGATTAGCGTTGCGGGACAACTTGCGTGATGCTCAATATAACTGTGTTGTAGGAGATTCTGAGCAGCCGCCCAGATATCCCATTGCGCTAAAACTCCAAGTGCGGCCGCACGCGCCATCAATCCAGCGCCGGAACAGTCCTGTTCATGGGCCACTAAGGGGATCATCAACCGGCCAAAATCCGGGTCCGACAGAGACGTATTGGAGAGGCAAACATCCAAGGACCATGAGAATGGACATCTTAAGCAAGACATCACAGGTTGCACGCAAGTGAAATACGCAAAGCGAAAAGAAAGTCGATAGGACACGCCGAGTGTCGCCAATGGAAGGATGCCGAAGCTGATGAGCATGCGTTCACGGAGAATCCGGAGTCGACCTTGGTCGAGTAGGCTCCCAGGAAGTGCAGCCATTGCGCAGCAAACAAATTAAAAGCAATATTCCAGCAGCTAAGGCTAGGAGCAATGGGAAGCCGCCTAAGACGCTGGAAAAAATAGAATGAATAAAAGCCGGAATTACACCAAATATAGTTTGAAAGGAGGTAACAAGACCAGAGCCCACAACTTTAAAAAAGTGCACAAGACCTTTGGTATTAGAAGCATTGAAAACGCGGTGAATCAGTTCACCGAAATGTTGTGGGAGGTTCGTGTTCAAAAGAGCCTGTATCTCACTGTGGGTACTAGCCACCTGGAGCACGAAGGTCTCCCGTGCGGAGTGAGCACAACCTCCTGGTTCAATAATAGCGCCTTTATTCTTCTCAATTTATTGAAATCCGCCTTCAAAGTTGGTATGGAAGGCCAAATGGAACTATCTATTATGTCGTGCGGGGGCGGAAAAAGCACATTTTTGCAGCACACAGCACGGTGGGAAACTGTTACAATGTAGGGGATGCCGGCCTGCATCCCACAGCAGTCCTGATTATTCAGAAGGAGATAGCTACCATTTGCAAGCACAGTGAAAGTAGGGGATATAACAGGAGCCGGAATGCCCTTTAAAACACAAGCAAGATTCGGAGCTGAAACATTACAAGCCCCGTGCAATTTAATGTTTTTACAAATGAGGGAATGACCCACTGTAGAATCGCACGACTCTCCTGTGAGAAAAACCTCCTTTCCGTCCCTAAGGCATCTGTACATAAAGGGCAGGGACCAAAGTTCATGCAAGAAGGCACTGCCCAAGGGTTGAAAACGTCCAACAGGATAATGTTTCATGCATGAACTGAACTCAAATAAAGAAAAAGGCAAAGCCATAACCCCGTGAACTAGCCACACGGCAGAGTCCAACTCCGCCACATCTTTTCGATATGTAAGAGAGTGTATGTTGCATCTTTCATGGACATGAATTGCTGTTTTTCAGTTAAATTGAACGGCAAGAATAAGGCAGACGTGTTTAAAAAATGCCAAGGAACTTTACCCATTTTTAGTGTTTGCAAAGTCCATGCAAACTGCATCACTGAACGCAATTGATTCTGACCATGATATAACACAGGCACATCATCTCGTACAATATCAACAACAGAGGAAACAATATTCTCTAATGTGTAAATGCGGGAAGACAGGGTATTAATACTATTGTCAACAACAGCAAGCACTTTTTCTAGATTTGCTTGATCGATTTCCCGTAAACGGGAAGCAGCTTCAATTTGCGAAAGCTTCCAGAGTTCATTGTAAGTTTCATAAATGAATCTCTTAGGTCGAGGACCACGAGGCCCCAGAACAAAGTCGGACAGATCAATGTTGCCTGATAGGAGGGATAAATGTTGTTTTACAGAATCTAATGAAGAGTGCTGCAACCACTGTTTACACAATTTACCAACAGAATATGTTGTAACAGTACGAGAGTCAGAAAACCTTGGATCTGGCCTATCCTGTTTGTAACCAGGAGTAGAGTCATGAAAACACAGTTGGCAGGCATTTGATGCAATGGGCCAAGCCAACCAGGGTGACTGAACAAACGTAGAGATATTAAACGAATTGTTTTGAAACAGAGCTTGCAAATTGGCAAGAGAAAAATTGAAACGCAAGCTCTCGTTTGGAGTGGAAGACAATACGGGGATGGAGGGTGCATTCAATTGTTTGGAAGTAGCCAAACCCCAACAGGTTGTTTGATAGATCGTACTATTTAAAAATAAAATCTGGGCCGGGATAAGGCAAGCACGGTGTAAGGCTTCCGTACCGCGTACCTGCCACGATTTGGTGCCCCAAATAGATTTTAAGTCAATGGTGTCCTGCCAGTAATCATAACCACCCACGGCTAATGCGGTCAAAAAGGAACTCGAATATAGCAATTTGGTGTGGGTCAACATGACCTTCTGAGTGGACGAAGTCTTCAATTTAAAATAATAGGACCCAGGGTTCGATCTATCAAAGTCTGTAAAGTAAGCAAATTTACTTTTAAGTGTGTGGGAGCTACCTGGCAAAGGGGTAGGACAATGTTCCCATTGGGTGTAATTAAAATTACCCCGAGGTGTGCTTGGTTTATGGAGAAAATGGTTGCCCCAATGCTGGAAACAATATAAATCAGCATAACTTGCAGAATTTAAATACAAATCCTCAGCATTAAAAGCAGCATAATATTTCAAATCAGAGAATAACGATTCAACGGCATGCACATCCCAATCGTCAGAATGAATATTACTTTTCACCACATCACCCATGGAAACACGGAGGACATTCGGTACATTAATAATCTCGGTTGGTCCATGAATTTGGAAATTTACCGCATCCCATACGATGCCATCAGCGACTGGGAAAGCTGAAATGTTCACAAATGTGTGGTCACGCTTCATGATGTGAGAGGAAGAAGGAGGTGCTAATGTTCCAGTGACACAGTTCACCGTAGAGCGTTCTGGTAAATAGTGACCATTGATTAGCAAGAAAAAAACTGTCACAAAGCCCACGGACATGAACAGGAAAATCAGGAACAGTACCAACCAGATGTATGTCCATGGTGGGACCAAAAAATTGTCTCTGAACCAGGATATAAAAATACTGAAGCTGGACGGGATAAGTGATGAGGTGGACGCCGAATCAAAGGAAAAACGGGTAGGGCTCAGTGGTGTTGTAGGTAAATGAGCCACTGACTCGTTGGCGGGGTATGCATACTCGGTCTCCTCGTTGCAGGAGGAATCCAGGCAGTCGAGCAGGCGATCAGGCAAATCGACCATCTCAATGGCAACATCAGTGTCCGTGTAGGCTGGAGGGCCACAAACATGAGTCCTAGAAATGGCTGGACAGGAGACCGCTGGTGTTACGCTATTCAGGATCGGCCAGATGTTGTAGCTTGACATTGTCCACTGAGATGTATCTGTTGTCTTTGCAACCAGGAAGCGGTGGTAAGATGACAGTACGAGTACCCTTCAAGCCAAGGACTGGAACCGGTGCCTGATAAGAGGGGCCAAATTCTTTTTTGTTCTCCACCTTCTCTCGGACCAGATCTCCAACCTTCGGAAGCCAGCCGGCAACCGGAATCTGCAGCGCAGCGTCAGTGGCTGAAGGCAAGTGTTCGTTTGCGAATTTATCATGGGTCACTTGTAAGTCCTGCAACATAGTAGAATGATTATCTACGTCAAAGATTGCGGCATTTGCCGCCATGTCTAGACCATCAAGGTCTGGCACAAACATTTGTATGCCAAAGAGCATTTTGTATGGGGTCCGCCCACCCAGAGATCTTCTAGGGAGATTATTAAGTGCACGTTACACGCTATACAAGTGGGCCAGCCAGTTCCTGCCAGTACCTAAGACTCTAGCTGTCAAGGATTGCTTTAAGTCACGGTTCATTCGCTCCACAATCGAATTGCCCTCAGGTCTATATGGAGACGAAAATTGCACCCGCACCCCCAGTGACCTCATTGCGTCCTTGTATGCCTTAGAGGCGAACGCTGGACCTTGGTCGGAATGGAAGGTGCCACAGGCAAAAATTCACACAAAGACACGCAAATCCCTTATGACATTTCGAGCGTCAGCACTCCGTTGTGGCCAAACACAGATGAAACGTGTGCACGAATCCACTGCAACTAAGATGTATTTATATGCAGTGTCTGAAGAAAACAGGTAAACACACCCAAAAGGTTTGTTAGAAATGCAGAGCTGTGTTTGTGGTGGTCGTGTAACCGTCAAAGGCTTAATTTGCTGACAAACGTCACAAGAAAGCACATAAGTACGGGTCTGTTTATATAAACCACGCCACCAGTAACGCTGCTGCAAGATGGAAACAGTCGCAGACATGCCAGCATGGGGCGAAGCCAAGCCTTCGTGTGCGGCCGTTATCAAGGAAGGTCTGCGGTCCGCGTTGGGAATCAGCCGATCACCAACGTCTGGAATTCTTACGCAAGGAACCTGTTCGGGACCTAAGTGATAAGAGTATTTGGAAGGGAAACCCCATGGGTCATTTTAAATGATTGAACACAGTAGTAAGAATCGCATACAATAAGTGTTGTCACGTCTGGATTCGCGAACTCAAGTGAAAGCACCAAAGCACGCAGCTCGGCCAATTGTGCAGTACTGTCTCCCAGTGCCTGCGTGTGCACTACACTCGATTTGAACTCTCCGTTCACTATAGTACCTGCAACTATAGCACATGCTGCGGAATAAGCATGCTTAGAACCCGTGGCCGGTTGTGCCGAACCATCAGTGTAAATGATACATTTGTACTCCTCAAGCGGCAGCAAAGACAGAGGAGGAGGATGAACAAATTCATACTGTAAGAACTCCTGTGTCTGAAGAGAGGAATCAAAGATAAAAGTGACATCCGGGGACGTCAGAGATGTAGCCCATTGTATCCAACGGGGGTGCAAAGCCTTAGAGTTCGGTACACTTGCCTTTGTCACCGCCTCAAGGGCAGGATATGGTGTTACCACCAAAATGCGTTTTCCCTGTGCCAGTGCGCGTTCCTTAAGAATCGCCATTTGCACTGAAGTCAAAACTTTTTCCACAGAGGAAAAGCGCAACTCCGCTGAAGTGTAAAGATGTGACTTGTATGCAATCGGTACTGTGTCACCTTCGTTAAAGGTTAAGTACGTGAAACCCACTGCCCCTGGTACAATTCTAATCACCAGGTTTGTGTGGTTATCACGAGTCAACAAGAACTTAGATTCAAGTAGATCAGACTGCAAAGAGTGCAGTATAGAGGAATGCTCCGGAAGCCAACATGACTTCGAAAAGTTAGGCTGTATCAAGGCATAGAGCGGCTTGATACGCTGGGCATATTCGGGAATGTAAGTACGCCCGAAGTTTAGAAATCCCAGTAATGACTGAAGCTTCTTCAGGGTGGTTGGAGGGCGCAAAAGTGCGCACTTCTCCAAGAAATGGGGAGCTAAGCCCCTACCTTCATTGTTGAGCTCATAGCCCAAAAACAAAACAGTAAATTCAGCAATGTGAGATTTGGCAAAATTAAATTTGTATCCTAAGACCGCAAATTCAAGAATAATGCGGTCCACACGGGAAAGATGCGGCCATAAATCGTCGTCTGTCAGATAGATATCGTCGACGTACGAACACCCATCTGGGTCTATGCTGTCCAACAAAGAGACAACACGGGCGGCGAAGACACCCGGGCTGTTCTTGTAGCCCATGGGCAAACGCTGAAATTTAAAATGTTTTCCACCGGAAGTGAAAGCGCTCCATTGGCTGCACTCCGGGGACAAATTGTGCGTGTAAAATCCATTGGATAGGTCAAGTGTCGTTTTATATTTTTTACGAACAAGACTGTCTACAAGCGCAGAACTGTGGGTATTTTTTACCACGAAGGTCCGACAATGAGAGTTCAAATGTCGGTAATCCAAAACTAAACGGTACGACCCATCGGGTTTAGAAACCGCAAAAAGGGGATTATTCATTGGTGATACGCATGTTTCAATTACTCCTTGATATTCTAACTGTGTCAGAATGTCTGAAACGGGACCTTTAGCTTCCCGCCGGATGGGATATTGGGGTTGTGGCTGTGGCAGAGACCGCAATGGTATATCATGGGGTGGAGAATCTTCATCCCAGCCCACGTGGTTACGGTATAGCGCCGGAGCCAGGGCCCCAGCTTTGTCCTTGGGGACATGACGAGAAAAGCTCGGAAGGATGACCTCCTCCCCTCTATGAGCAGCAAGTATGAATGGGGGCGGCCAATCCGCCTCTGCCAACAAAATGTCGTAAGAAGAGGTCAGATTTTCCCCAAAAATCCCTTTAATAACACGCTCAATGTCACCTTCAATTTGAATGACAATATTAAATAGTCTGTCAGGGGGTGCCACTCGGGTGTCAGCTGTCTCGACAGTAATGAATGTATCAGTTGCTGTCGCCTCCACATGAGGAAGCAGTGCCTCCCGCACTATGGTAACTTCCGCAGCGCTGTCTAGCAGCATCACTGCCCACGTCCAATTCAGGAGTCTCGTTCTCACCGTCTGTGGCATACCTCGCTGTTAATGCTGCAACTTTTTTATTCTGAAACTGTGGGCGAGAACGTGGAAATTCTTCTGGTTTCCCTCGGACTGGTTGTCGAGGTTGGTCTCGTCCCTGTGGGGCCTCACGACCCCTTCCTCTATCCTGGCGATCTCCTCCACCAGTCTGGGAGGTCGATGGTGCCTGTGAAGAACGAGGAGAACGCGGGTCAGGGACTTGAAATCTACCTGGAGATTTAATTCTCGCTCTGTCGCGCAAATCATAAGTGCGGTCTGAAGATACGGAAACCGGGGATGCGGCACGCGACCCTGGTTTTGATTGTTGCTTACCCTGTTTTTTCAACCTCCAGTTCTTTTTTAGTAAAGAACGGGTTTTCATCTTTCTCAGACTGAGTTTTTTGTTGTGGCTGTGATTGAGTTTGCGTTTTAGCAAAAGGCTTAACCCCCAGGCTATTGCAGCCAATGGTTTTATAAGCCTGTGCAATAATTTTTGGAAATTCGCGTGGCTTGTCCGGTTCCGGGACCAAAGCCAAAGCATTAGCGACTTGAAAGTTGACTGCATCACCCTTTACGTTCGCAAGGACTAGATCAGCCACCACATCGAACACTCCCACCAGTCTCATCCCCAATTCCACAGCCGCCTCAGGGCCATGTTCATCCTGCACCCATTTAATTACAGAGGGGAGAACTGTCATGGAACGAGTGCCGAAACACTTCGCATACACTGCTGCGAATACCTTGCCCCAGTTGTTGCATTCTGCCAACTTGGGAATTAAGTCTTTCGGCAAACTAATCGTCAAAATCCTGTGTTTGTCCACAGGTGAAGTATTGGGAAAAACAGCCTCCAGCTGGTCAAATTTTTCTGCAAGCCAATAAGGCAAATCATCCTTATTTTGTGGGCGCTTGCCCATCACCGAATTAACCATGACGGGACTTATGGTTACACCGCCCGGTCCAGCTGGATGCACCGCAACTCCAGGAGGGGCTCCCTGGACGTTGCCTGTAACATATTGTACCAAAGCTCTGTGCACGTGGATTAAAGACGCATGCAATGCGCGCAGTTCATCAACCGCAAGCGTCAAATAACGCGGATATGGGGTATACCCTGCCAAGACTGGCCAAGTGGCCCCATCTATTGATAAGGGGCTTAAACGAACCAGGGTGACCGGATGTGGGAGGGCACCATTAAACCAAATACGGTGTTGCCATGCCGTAAGTGGTACTTCAAGAGCCCGATAAGGCCGATAAGCATTGGGTAGGGCAGTGGGAGCGTAAACATGAAACAAATTGTCACCTCCTTCAACCGCTGGAAAAGTGACCCAAGAGTAAAACACCTCAAAGTGGTGAGCCGGATCAGCCTGCACCACAAAGATGAGAGCGACACCCGCGTCGGGCACTCCATAAGCCAATAAATGAGCCCGGAGGGCAGCGTGGCTATGTGCCGGGATATTTACATCCGCCATTAAGACCAGGAATGTTCAACAACCTAATGTGAGGCAGCGCAATATAGGGTTAACATAAACACCTTTTAATAACTTCAAGCTTGAAAGAACCTATAAAAACATCAATATAGGAGGTATCACCCTCACATACGTTTCCGGAAGCATAAGCGAAGGGTATTGTGGACAAGCACAAGCACTACTCAAGCGTCTTATTGGTGGCGCCATGTTGCGGGGATTCTGCACATATACAGAGCTATGCACAGGATAATAGGACCTCGGAGTATAGTGGGAACCAACCATGCACCTTAGTACCCACAATCCCAATCCGACTAGCTTTAGCGTCTCATTAGTTCTCCGTACTACAGCGAAGCTACCAATGATTAGACAACCCAGAACACAGTCTCTCTCAGGACTCGCGGGAGCAAGAACAGTCTTTCATAACTCACTCATACTTGTCCACAACGTGCGTAATAAGAGACACAGTATAGTTTAAAATGTTTATTTCAACTATCGTGCTCTAAGATAAAGTACACGTGCCAGTACTATCAGCATAATGCATAATGATAAAATAATAAGCATGGTTACAATTCCATAGAATACAAACGGGGACAGCATTTTATAAAGACAGTGGAAATAGGGCTAAATGGCCTTACCACCCTCCCCTTGCTATTAACTAGTTTATTATAAAAATAGAAGACCTCTGGGCTTTGTCAGGCGGACCCCCATACCTCAATATCTAGATGCAAGGTTTACATCATCAGACAAGCACAGCTCTTCTCCCTGGAAAGGTTTTTCTCCAAGTGTCACAAACAGGGAGATCACAATATTAAAAGCACACAAATTTCTCCAGTGCAGCTGTATTTCGTGTTATGTCTAAGTGCGAGGGGCTGACCAGATCAGCAATAACAAGGGACGTTGTTTTTCGACCTTGTACATGGTGTGCAGACGAAACCCACAGGGAACAGGAGAAAAGGTGAAAGGCAAAAAGGCAAACAGTTCTAATATAGCCGGGCACAAGCAGAGGCTGGAAAAACAAAGTCACAGAGTAACGTATGCAAAAAAGGCATCATGGCAGCCAGGCCTAAGCTAACTTAGCAATGTAGACAATGAGGCCACAAACCACACTACACCACAGCTGATTTCCTCTATTTTTTTTACAGATTTGGTCTATATCTGAGGTTTTAGATGAATTTAGGCATGCGAGGGCAGTATGAGATACAGAGTTACGGCACCCAATGTCTGTCGGTGGTGAGTTATATAGGTGTGGTGTAGATGGAGCAGGACAGGCTATACTAGAAGGAGTAGAAACTGCCTCAACTGTAGAGTGTTTGTGATAGTAACCCAGGTCCATAGAGAGTCTGCGCTTGACCAATACTATTTCATCAGAGATCAACGCAACTGCTTTAGCCAGCATAGTGTCAATTGAAGTAGTGGTATGAGTTGGTCTACCAGCCGTAGGGGCCTTTCATTTAGCCATTGTCGAAAGTAGGGAATTTAAAGGGAAATACCTTTAGTCTGATAAATAGTGTTCGCGTAAGGATACTGGACGACCAAACCGAACTTCAAAGAGGGTGGGCCTAGTCTGCCTCCTCCGGCCTCTGACGGACACAGACAGGCCCGCTCTTGGCCCGGTCTTGGCCCAGTCTAGGCCCAGGCATGCGCCCGGGTGCGACCTGCACACGTACTGCGCTGTGGGAGCCCTGCCGGGTTACTGGCTTATAGAAATAGCCAAGGGGTAATAACAATCTGGGAATTAATGTGTGACAATGATTCTCCATGTTTTAAAATGTTATATACGTGCATTGGAGCTCTAAAATTTACCACAATACAGTCCCCCGGAATATCCTTATGCCCCTGTCCCACCCACCCAACTCTCCTTGGCATAATGATTTCCCCCGCATTCTCAGTTTCAAAATACTTATATTTGTTTAGCCAATGTATAGTTTTGTTCTTTAGCTGTGACCAAGCCTCGACTGAACCCGTCTTCAGTGGAGGCACACCAGCCAATATCAAGACATATGGGCAAGCAGCTGGAGGGAGATTCAATGAGTCTTTCAACCCAAAGGGGCCGGTGCAATTTGGTCTCGAGGACGCCGTTTCTCTAGCAGGATTGGTGATACTGGGGTCAACTGTTTGTAAGGCCAAGTTCCTTCTAGGTAGAGTTTCGTTGGTATAGATAGGCTCCCTCTGAGTATAGTGTGAACTCGACCCGAAGGTATTGGAGTGCTTTACATGAGCACCGGGTACGTTACACAAGGACACTTTCATGTATTTTTTTGGTAGGCACGGGGAGTGTAAGTGATTTGCCCAGAATCACAGGATGTGGACGCGACCCCGAGACTCGAACCTTGGTTTTCCAGCTCCAAAGTCGGCAATCTAGCCGTCAGACCACATCCTCTCCAATTGGACAGAATGGGTTGATTTCAAGTTAGAACATACATTGAACCTACTGTTAGATGTTTTGTTTCAGTCAGCGCGATTGGCTAAAGATTTCTCAATTGATTCTAGCCACTTAATTATTGGATAATTATTGGATAAAGTTTTTGTTCAAACATCGAATTGAGTTGGTAAATCATACCATCTCGTTCTTCAGCATGAAGGGATTCCTCTGTTCAAGTTGCCTGGGACTCACAGTGGGGTTTGAGCCGGTGTGGAATCGAACTCTGCTCAAGACTTCTCAGTGAGTGCTTTTTAGATGTAGCTACTGCTCTAGCCCCTCCAATTACCACAGCTGATTTCCTCTTTTTTTTTTTACAGATTTTGTCTGTATCTGAGGTTTTAGATGAATTTAGGCATGCAAGGGCAGTAAGAGATACAGAGTCATGGCACCCACTGTCTGTCGGTGGTGAGTTATACAGGTGTGGTGTAGATGGAGCAGGACAGGCTATACTAGCAGGAGTAGAAACTGCCTCAACTGTAGAGTGTTTGTGATAGTAACCCAGGTCCATAGAGAGTCTGCGCTTGACCAATACTATTTCATCAGAGATCGACCCAACTGCTTTAGCCAGCACAGTGTCAATTGCAGTAGTGGTATGAGTTGGTCTACCAGCCGTAGGGGCCTTTTGTTTAACCATTGTCGAAAGTAGGGAATTTAAAGGGAAATACCTTTAGTCTGATAAATTGTGTTCACGTAAGGATACTGGATGACTTGAACCGAACTTCAAAGAGGGTGGGCCTAGCCTGCCTCCTCCAGCCGCTGACGGACATAGACAGGCCCGCTCTTGGCCCGGTCTTGGCCCAGTCTTGGCCCGGGCATGCGCCCGGGTGCGACCTGCACACGTACTGCACTGTGGGAGCCCTGCCGGGTTAAGTAGTGTGCCTCCTGGTGCGCGAACAACATGGGCGGCTTCCTGCCGCGGTCTCCACTGGGGCTTGGAGTCCGCCCCCTCCTTTCGCTGAAATGACTCGACCTCTCACAGGAGTAGGTAATCTCGCGAGAGCATGCGGCCATCTTGGGTGCAGCTGCTATTTAAGCCACACCCATGTTCTGGAACATTGCGTGCTGTTGGAACTCTTACCTGTAGGATATTGCGTTTGCCACTCCGCAGCACCCCGGACTCTTCTGTCTTTACATTGCCGCTCCGCTGCACCAAGGACTTCTCCTCACCTTATGGCGACCTGAAAGAGAGAAAAAGGGACATTTTAAGGGCAGCCTCCTTTGTGGAAATGCGCTAGCATTAGGACGCTTAGGCACTTAAATCAGATTAATCCTTACCGAGCGGCGTTGAAGCGACAATTCATTTCTGAAAAACAAAGAAGCATAATTTGTTTTAGCGAGTTATTTTTGTGTCATGATATGTACAAATTTGAACAATTCCTGCAAATGTATAGTTAAATGCGTGTTCGGAGATCTGTGGTGTGTATATCTTTTAGAGCTCGTTTTGGGAACCAGAGAATTGTTGCAAGGATACATTATCAATCAGGATACTCTAACAGCCTGGTATTTAACACAATTAACAATTGTGATGATCATATGAGTTAAATTGCCTGTGAATGGGCTTACTAATGTGTATTTCTATATTTAAAGAAACCATAGAAAATGCTAAGTGAACCAAGAGAGAGTGCATCTAAGGTGGGAAAGTGGGAACATTCAGTTACCGACACATACCCTTAAAGACCCTCGCATAGACAGGGAGGTGTAGAGATATTCTATGATATCTAAAGGCCTTGTTCATATCACATAACAACTGCAAATCCAAGATCTTACGGACAGACGAATATCAGTTGCGGCACCAATCTCTCTCTGTCTCCATCCCATTCCCCTTTCCTCTCTGATACTACAGACTGACAGTATCGCTCACAGAGGAGTTTTTGTTCAGGGGAGGAGTTGGGACTCAGCATCTTAATCTTCCACCTCACTCCTGCAGGGTTATATTGGTGAGTGCCTGACACTGTGTGTATGAAAGAGTCGAGGTACTGAAGCTAGTGGAGTTTATTTTGGATGCCCCAGGTTTGACATGGTGAAAGATAGATAATGATGAGAGCTTTTGCAGACTGTGGCAGTGTATTGCCTGCATTCCTATGGCTAGAGGGTGGTGTTTCAGACACTGAAGTAAGGAGGATGGAGACAAGGCTACCTTTAGAAATTCCATAAGAACTTTTGTTAGCAAGGGGCTGCTGCCCTGCCATTTGGTTGGAGTAGCAGCCCACACATCTCTCTTCTGATTCAGTTTGACCTTGACCTTGACTTGCCCTTCTGACTCATGTTGGTATTATTTGGAAAGTCGATGTCACTATGAAAACGATACATTCATGTATAAAAATGAAATTTCATCTTTATTGAAGAATTCACTCACTGTGAACTCCACATCAACCCCGACTCAGAAATATGTGGTTAGGCAGGCCCTGAGACCCAGGCCTGAGGTTTCTGATTGACAGATCACAGGTGGAGTAGCACGTAACCAGCATGCAAATGCACGAACAGGAAATCCCAGATCGATCCCAAAGATAGGCGAAGCAACACCACAATGGTCTGGGGAGATCGGCCCTATTAAAGCACACATGGCTGGAGGGGTGCACGCATTCCCGAAACACCATAAAGTCTGATGCCACATGAAGTTAGGAACACTTAGTCAATCAAAACACAGCACACACAGTACACCCAGTGATCACACGCACCCCAAACCGGACATATGGACACGTTACCCATTGGCCGGTTTGTGTCCACACAAGACTGAGGCCCACCTAGATTCCTCATTCAATACCCTAATTTTTGGCTCCAAGGACAGACGTGCACATTCCTTACCAAAAAGGATCTCCGAAAACATTTTAATACATTCAATGAACTGTATAAAAGTCTGTGTTGGACCGATTGTAAACTGAGACAGTCCTCAGTCCCTACGCCTGTGACTGTGCTCGAGCCGCATTGGTCAATTAAACAAACTGTTCCTGTTTTGCCAAACGCCTCTTGTCTCTTGTTTATACAAGGTATTTAATTTCCAACCTACATTGGAGCCTGTCTCTTGATGTTTTTCCTGTTAGCTGCTCCTCCTCTGCCACTGACTTGGTAACTACTCTTCCTTTGTTTGTGCAGTCTGTTGTTTCTGCCCTCTGTCTCTGTTACACTGCTCCTTTTTGCATTCTTATTCCACTCAACTGCCCCTTTTTGCATCTTTTGCTTCTCTTAATGCTCCGATTTGCATCCCGGTTTCTTCTGTTAGATTTTGCCCACAACTTGCTCCGCTGATCATGTTTTTTGTCTTGCTGCTCCTGCCAGACTTTTCCGCTGTCCCCACCAGACTTTCCCGCTCTTTCTGAGCCTGCCCACCGCCCCCCGCTCCCAGCACTCCTCCCACTCTCCATGGCTCTACTTATTGGAGGCCACAGTGTGGACGCATTGCCGGTGCATTGAAGGAGCTCTAAAGGCAAGTCTGCCTGTGCTCGTTCATGCCTGGACCATGGCCAGCGCCAGAAACCCTGGTCCAAATGCCTCTCGCAGCTACACTGCTGACAAACTCCCCCTGCTCAGCCCTGGATGCCACCACAAATGCTACTGCTGTGCCTCACCTCTGTCCATGGTGGGCCACTTTGCCTGCTTGCATTGTAGCTTTACATTCCTCCACACACCTGCTCCTACCACACATCCACACACACACACACAGCACCCCTCACTAAGTCAGAATCCAAGACCCCCCACTCACACAGCACCAAACACCCACACTGTACAACAACACTCACTTGCATGCATGCTCCTCAGCACATGCTCATTCTGTAAGCATTCTGACAAGATTTGGAAGCTCATCAAATCCAACGCACCAGACCTCCTCTTCCTCACCGAAACTTGGCTAAACCCCACATCGGTGCCAGAAATCGTTGCAGCCATCCCTACTGGCTACAAAATCTTGCCCCAGGACTGATCCCATAGACCAGGAGGAGGACTCACCATCATCCACAGAAAAAACATAAAGTGTACCTCTTTCACTGACCGAGAAGCCACTTTTATGGATCACATGCACTTCAAGCTTCAGACAGACAGTAAAACCACTACCAAAGGCATCCTCAACTACTGGCCCCCAGGACCTCACACCCATTTCAGCAACTTCCTCACCGACCTCACCTCCGCCCTCACCATGGGCACCAAAGGCTTCATACTCCTAGTCGAACTCAACTTTCATCTAGACAACCCCACAGACTCCAACTGCACGGACTTGCTTGAAAGTCTACAGAACATCAGCCTCACCCAGCTCGTACATGGCCTACCCATATTGCAGAACATCTCTGGGCTCCATCTTCTCTTCCAGCGACAAGGTTAAGGTCAGCCACATCACTCAAATCACATGAACGGACCACTTCATTGTCCCCCACCGCATAACAGAGCCAACAACCACCCCTACGGAGTCTAGCAACACCCCAAGCCCCTGCTGGAAGGAAGTTACAGAAACAAAATGGCTCAATTAGCTCTGGGAAGAGTTTGTGGAATTCAGCTATGTGGAACTCTGCAAAGTGACAAAAAAGTCTGCTGCACAGAGATTTTTAGCACCGGGTGGTTGTGCTGCGCTGCAAAATCAGTGCGTGGGGCACCACACGCAGCGCAAGAGGGTGCTGCTTCTTTCTGCTGCTTCAGTAGTTCTACTCGAGCAGCAGCTTACTCAATGCAAACGGAAGGTTTCTCAACGCAACCGCCCACGTTGAGAAATCTCGCTGAGAGGTGGTCTAGCGCTGGATTTTCCTCACTCGCGCTCACCAACTTAATGCTTTTCGGAGTGCGGAAAAGTCTGAAAACTCTGCAAATGGAGCGGAGTTCATGGCCTAGGCTTAATGCTCTCCAACTACACTACCCAGAACCCACCAATGACTTCATCAACAACAAAAACAACTTCAACAACTGGATCACAACCTACCCCAATTCCCTGGCACCCCTGAAAAATACCAAACTACAAAGATACAACAAACAAGGTAGCTGGTACAACGCTGACCTCCGAGAGTCCAAGAGGGCTTGCAAGCAACTTAAAAAAAATGAAGAACCACCGGAGGAACCACCGCAAGAAACACCTACAAAACAGCAGAAAGAAGATTGTTTTTTTTTTTTTTTACGTGGATTGGTTCATCAAGGACACCATACATAGTCGACTATATTGTAAACCAACATCATGTAATTCTATTCTACATGCATCCAGGGCGCAAACCAACTACCAAATAAGAGCAATCCCATAATGAAAACATGAGAAAGGATGCAACGAGACGCAATTGCAGAGATGAATTGGAATTTCAACACTACATACGTGATATGGAGATGAGATTTGCACAAAGAGGATACGGTACACAGGCCATTAGAACAACACATAATAAAATTTTGAAGGTACTAGGAGAGACACATTGAGGAAGACGACACACAAAAAAGATAAGGCAGAGAAGGTCCGATTAGTGATGGACTTCACTGGGATGCCAAAAAATAGCACTCACCATGTGCTGCGCTCTTAATCACAACTCATCATGAGAGCACGCTGGTATGTAGGACACAGGGCAAACGACAAGTCATGGGAGAGCACTGGGGCACAAAGAGGTAGGCAGGAAGCAGGCCAGCACATAAGGCAGATACAAGATGGCAATCCCTCCTACTGCCCAGCAGTCAGAAGACGCAGGCCAACACAACAAAGCAGGCAGTCCAAATGGTGGTTTCTCGTAGCAGCACAACAATCCTCTGGCAATGTGCAGTCTGTAGAGCCAGCAGCATCTGGTTACAAGTCCACGCAGTGTCTAAAAACATGGGGTCAGAGCCCCTATACTTATGCTAAAAAATGTCTTTGTTCAAGGGGTGACTTCAAAAGAAACCCTTAGAAGTGCGCAACAATCCCTTTCAACCCAGCTCCAGCTGTCAGTAGGGGATACATCAGCCCTTTGTGTGAGGGTGGGACACAACCTATACACATGTAAAGTGTGAACTCCTTTCCCTCTCCCAGCCCAGGAAGACCATCACTATGCAGGTGAATGCAGATGTAATCCCTGTCACACCCAGTCCTCCCTGTGTTGTGGCTGTTTGGAAAGTACACACCATGCGTAGCTGTCCCCCAAGTCTGACATGTATTGGAGTAAGGCTGCAAAGCAGAGTCATAAGCACAGAGAAAGTGGCATTTCTAAAATAGTAATGTAAAATCCAACTACACCAGTGAGCAGCATTTATCACTACCATTCTAAACATTGCAAACATGGCAACACCCCTCCTTTCAGATCAGGAATTCCCACTCAAACATTTATAAGGGAATTACCAATGCTAACCTATGAGAGTAGTAGGACTCACAACAGTGAGGAACAAAGTAGGCTGTCACTACCAGGACTTGCTACACTTAAAGGCACATGTCCTACCTTTTACTTACAGTGCACCCTGTGCCTAGGACTACCTAGGGCCTACCTTAGGGGGGACCTATGTGTAATAAAAGGGGAGTTTAACTCTTGGCAAGTAGTTTTAAATGCCAAATTAAAGTGGCAGTAAACTGCATACGCAGGTCTTGAAGTGGCAGGCCTGAGTCAGGTTTGAAAGGCTATGTCTGTGGGTGGCACCAGCAGTGCTGCCGGTCCACTAGTAGCATTTAATTTACAGGCTCTGGGTACACGGGATACCACTTTACAAAGGACTTATGAGTAAATCAAATATGCCAATCATGTGTAAACCAAGCATACCTTGTTTAAAGGAGAGAGCACTTGCACTTTAGCACTGATTAGCAGTGGTAAAGTGCCCAGAGTTCTAAAGCCAATAAAAGGAAGGTCAGACAGAAAGGCAGAGGAAGGCAAAAAGTTTGTGGGTAGCCCTGAAAAAAGGGCCAGGTCCAACGCCTACCTTTTACTTACATAGCACCCTGTTCTTTCGGTTACCAAGGGCCTTCCTTAGGGGTTACTTATGTGCAATAAAAGGGGAGTTTAAGGCTTGGCAAGTAGTTTTAAATGCCAAGTCGAAGTGGCAGAACCTTGCAACACATAGACCATCTACTGGTAGGCCTGAGACATGGTTAAGGAGCTACTTATGTGGGTGGCACAGTCAGTGCTGCAAGCCTACCAGTACCATTTAAATATGCCTTTATGGGTATGAGCCAATATTACCATGTTTTGGGAGAGAGTACAGGCACTTTAGCACTGGTTAGCAGTGGTAAAGTGCTCAGAGTCCTAAAGCCAGCAATAACGAGGTCAGAAAAAGTGGAGGAGGAAGGCAAAAAGTTTGGGGTGACCCTTCAGAGAGGGCCATTTTCCAACAGGGTTCATCTAATATTTCATGATTTCTTGAAGGTAGGTATGGAGTTGGGAACTGACTTAATGTTCCCGTACTCTACCTACTTAGGCCAGTAGTTTGGTAGGATTGTAATTGCTTGGAGATGTAGGATCTAAGCCTAGTTTCTTTAACAGTTCCTTAAGGGTTGGGACCGAACCAGAGACTAGGGAGGCAGTGATGGAGATGTCATTCTTTGGTTTGACCAAAAAGGGTGCAAGTACATGGTAAACTTTAATGGGCAGAAGGTCAAGGTGGAGCCTTATTTACATTTTATCATGGCCTCCTGCATGTAGGAGAGAGACACCTGCTCAAAACGGTCCCAACTGGTAACAGTGAAAATTCAATCTGGCTCAGGGGACAGAGCAATGCTGTGTTCAGCTTCTATTGAGTGCATATTGAGTAAACCCTTATCATTAAAAATAATTGCCAAGTTGCTCACAGAACTTTATGGAAGTAGTCACTGTGGCTTCATAGGATGAAGTTTCAGACCACTCGTTAATCATTTTAACTACTTCCTTTTGTTCATTTGCTGCCATTTGAAGCATATTAGAATAAAAAGGGATGCAGAGCTCTGTGAGGAATGATTTGCATTGGTTGAGCTGAGTTTTATATTTAATATATAAGCCTGGGTCATAAATCAGTCGCAATGATTGTTCAGTAGAGTGTGTGGTGTGTTTCAGTTTCATCAATGGTAGCAGAATACGTGGGGCTATGTGGTTTTTGTCCTTCACCCTCTTTAATCTGGGTAGTGCAATTATATTCAATGTGTTGGATATCCAGAGCAGAATGAGGCATAAGATGATTCACGGTTACCCATTTCAGGGTGGACGCAGCTTTGTCCCTGAAAAATGAGTCTGGCATTTGACTCCATTTCCAAGTTTCAAACTTAGTATTAGATTGTTGTCCCTTGTTAGATACAAAGGTGAGTTTAAAAGTCATTGGCAAGTCATTTGACCAAAGGTGGGTCAGATTGAGATGCTCAGGAAGAGGAATCACTTAGGGCCTGATTATGAGTTCGGCAGTCTGACTGCTGTACTGCCGTGGCGGCAGTAGGAAGAAGACCGCCGTGGCAGCAGTGTCCCACCCACTGTATTACAATGTTCTCGATGGGATGGCGGCAGTCTTTCTTACGGCTGTGAATGTTTTTTCATATTTGTCAATGCATGTGTGTATATTATGACTGCACAAGTGTCGAATGTACACATATGCATGACACTTGTGAAAAAAATAGCTACTACCCATTGCTGGATTCTGGACCATATGTGCCCAGTCTAGTCAATGGGTAAATGATACAAAATGGACTTACCTGAAATTCGGCACCAAAAGAGTAGTTTTCTTAAAGGGTCAAGATGCTGCTGTGAGCAGGGGACCAAGAAGAAGGGATCTACATTGGAGACTGTAAGGAAGAAAAGGAAATGGGCGAGTATGCACCCCAAATCCTTCATTTCTGATGAGTCGAAGCAAGTGGTCCCACCGCCACAGTCAGCTCACTGGAAAGCCAACTTATAATTCAGATGGTGTAGAAACTTCTCTGTACTGCCCTATGACAGCTGCTTTAACCTGACCAATGCTGTGACGGTTGGTGAATGGCTGTCAGTGTCAGTGGTGCTTTGGCAGCCTTTCGAACAGCAATCCGACAACATCGTAATTAGGTGGTGGACCGCTTAGTCAGCAGCGGTAAATCGGACATGTCTACGGCAGTGGGACCGCCAAACTCGTAATCAGGCCCTTAGTCAAGAGTGGCCAGCAGCGTGGTAGGCTTGTTAATCAATCGTGTCAGCTTACAATTATAAACATAATCAATAGGTCCTAAAACGCTTTGTTTTGCATATATTTTCAGTTGTTGTGAAAATCACCTAGAATTAGCAGCACAGGGTAACAAATTTGGTTGCTAAATCTTCACTTTTTTCTAGGAAAATGTGGTAATACACTAGCAGCAGGGAGGAAGAAACTTGAGCTGTGGTAGGAAGGAAACCCTGATGATGTTCCTGCAGCTTGTGTACAGATTTTGAGGACTGCCCATTGTGGGTGATGTGTTTAAATGATTGATTATCTGCCCCCGCATTTTCTGTGGGGCAATTGGCATATGCATTGCGATGATCAAGATGATTTGCTTCAACAACGGATGTCATCGACTATTTCTTCAGTCAGGTATACGTTATGCAAAGTATGTATTTTATTGATTGTTTAGAGTAAGGTCATGGATTTCAATAGCATAATTAGATAGGAATCAAGTGTGAATTAGGTCTACATTTAGAGTGGAGCAGCTTTCCTTCTAAGGGAAATGGAGGTGGTTGGTTGAAGGAGCGGAGGTTCTTTGACTATTAAGTTGTAATGTTAGTTTTAGGGCTTAGTAATAATGAGATTATAAAAGAAGAACCAGGGTTCCCTGCCCTTGGTCCTGGGCTGACCTAGATGGGCTCGCTTTAGGCACAACTGTACATTGGCCACACCATAGAGTCAGTTAAGTTGTCCAGAGTGGCTAAGTCATGACATCTGGTGGCTTCCTGTTGAATGTTACCAACAAAATAATAAGATGCTAGTAGATAAACGTCTGGAATTATATATGGATTCTGGTGGATAAACCTCTTGAAGTATAGATGGTTGCCCTAGCCATAGGCGTGCTACCCCAAACAAAGATAATAGTGCTCACAGTGGCCGTTCCTGTGCCAGACAGGGACCCTGCAGACTGCAGTACATACCTCTACCATCCTCTCTCCATGCTCATTACAGATGTGAAAATCCTGAAGGAAGTAACCTTGAATGAAATACTTCAAGGAGTACCCCAGCGCTAACAGACATTAATACACTCAGGGGCATATTCACAAGGACCTACCGCCGATTTATCTCCACCTTAACCCATCAAAAGTGGAGATAGATTTAACACCCCTTTCACAAGCGGGTGAAAACTGCAGACATCGCCAGTATTCCCGCGATAACTGCCCCAAAACTTATCCCCAGGGAGGACACCACAAACTAACCCTAATGAGATGCAGAGTAGGCATTCCCGTGCAAAAACACACGAAAACACCACAACACCATTTTCACAACGAACTGCCAGATCTGCGATGCGAGTCAAAACCACGCGATAAGCCGCGGTAGCAGCAGGTATTTAACACCTGCCTCCTGCTGGTGTAAAGCCGGACGACTACCTGCAGTAGGTAACGGAGCCCCGCACACAGCCACACCCGAAGAACAAACGACACCATGGAGCTACTCATCATGCAGCTCTGAGCCCCAACAGGGCCACAACACCTACCGCCACCACCGCCAGGACCGCCACCACCCCAGGACCGCCACCACCCTCAGGACCCGGACCCCCACCCCCCCGGACCACCACAGAGGCAGCGCAGAGTAAGACAGCGGACCTACCAAAAATGCACCAGTCTCACAGACCTAACGCCCGAGGAAGTCATTGCCCACTACAGGCTCAAAAGGACAACCATCATCCGCATCATGACCCACATCGCCCACAGGTTGACGGTCCCAACCCAGCGGAGAACCAACATCCCTCCGCAGACAAAGCTGCTGGCTGTGCTGCACCTGTTGGCCTCTGGTACCTTCCAACCAACAACTGCCAGAGTCGGAGGAGTCTCACAGCCAGCCCTATCAAAGTTCATCACACCTGTCCTGGATGCCATCATCAGCTTCATACCCCAGTACCTTCACTTTCCCCACACTGCGCAGGAACAGCTGGAGACAAAGCAAGGCTTCTACGCCTTTGATAGCTTCCCACACGTGTTGGGGGCCATTGACTGAACACATGTCCCACTTGTGCCCCCTGCGGATACTGCACACCACTACCGCAACAGAAAGCACACGCATTCCATCAATGTGCAGGCAATAGTGGACCACCGGGGAATGTTCACCAATGTCATCGCAAACTACCCCGGCAGTGTGCACGATTCCTACATCTTCCGACAGTCCATCATCAACCAGCGCTTCCAGGATGGCATCTATGGAACTGGACTGCTCGTTGGTAAGTGCCAAATCAACACACCACACACCTCAAAGCCACCATCACACAACGCACAACTGTGGGAATGTACACGTGACCAAACCACATACAACATATCAATCAACATGCCTATTACCAGACACGACAACACAACTCCATGGTGATCCTGGGCTTCCCCTGCACACAATACAGCTATATCATGGCACCACAGCCAAACAACAGCTGAACCTGTGGAGATGCGGAATGCAGCCATGTGCGAAGGATGCAAGTGACCCGTGAATGGGAATGTACACAATGACAACTGAGGCGTGGATGTGCTGAACAGACATGGGTATGCAAACCACAGATATGTCCATGCAGACATCAACTGCTGGTGACTGGAGAGTAGTGAACAGTGGATGCAACCATGTCACCCCAGGCCATGGGTCAGATCACGGAAATGTCGCTCGCTGCGTCCCCCCTGTGTGCATGAGCGTAGTGCGTTGGCCCAGAGTACGCCAGGCCTGCCCAGGTGTGTGGACAAAAACCCAGTGGCGCAGAGCGTGGTTCTCTCCCGGAAAGGCCAACGTCACTGCCAGGGCGGCGCCTCGCAGTCCGCCACAAGGCCGACGCCATGAGCAGCGGGCCTCGCAGCGACCTGCTGCACCCCAGGACGCTGATACCCAGACCAGGCCTGCCCGCCCCAGCGCTCCAAGGCCGCACTGCTCACCTGCCGACACCGTCGTGTGTCAAAGAGGGCCCACCACGTGCCGGTGCTAGCTCCAAGACCCATGCCTGCAACCTTGGCGGCCTCCTCAGGCCATCGCTGTCCTCCGTAACACAGGCCCCCAGGGGTCCCCATTCGTTGACATACTCCCCCGCTGCAGCAGGGCTACACTGCAGTCCAGCATGTCCCACATCTTGAACTGAGTCATCATTAATCAATGGCAGGGTACGCAGGGGGAGGATTGAGAGGGAGATGTGTCATAGTCCGGTAGAAACACGGATCACCGTTACGGAGGAGGTCAACCAGTAGCAAGGACTGACCTGGTGCCACTAACCCTGTGCGCCGTGAGTGACCGTCAGCCTCCGGCGGAACATTGTTGGTGTCTGAGCCTGTGGCCTGGGGGTTGTCATCAGCAATGGGCAGGTACGGACTTTGTGTCTGGCATGAGTCTGTGGCATTCATATCCGCCATGTTGCCGGACACAGCTGGCATGTGCCCTCTGCATCATGCCCTGGGGGTACACCTCCCATTCTCCCTCGAGACACTCTGCGGAAGGCACCTCTGAGACATACGAGACCCTGCTCTGCCCTCATGACCCTACCCCAGTCTCCCGCAGGTCAGCGTCCCGTGGCGGTAGGCCCGTGTCGGCTGCTGTGCATCCAGGGCCACTAACCCTGTGCGACTCAAGTCATGCTCCCTTGTTGTTCTGACATTGCATTTCTGAGTGCCTGATGACTGTTGGAGTTGTTGCCAGCACCAGCTACTCCCTGAGGGCTGGCTTACACTCACCCCACACACAGCCAGCACAGGCGTCACTGGATTAGTGGGCCTGCCATCACATCATGCCGAACCAAGTATTGACTCTTTTCTCTCTGCATTGTCCCAGGTGATCAAGGATATGCACTCTGCCCTTGGATGATGACACCCCTCCGAGACCCGAACACAACCGCCCAGAGGCAGTACAATGCAGCCCACATACGCACCAGGGGCATCGTTGAACGCACATTTGGCGTGTTGAAGTCACGTTTCAGGTGCCTGGACGGCACAGGTGGAAAGCTCCTATACAGCCCGGACATCGTGTGCAAGATGATCGTTGCATGTTGTGTGTTGCACAACATCTGTGTGCGCACCAATGCCCCATGGATCCCAGTTCCAGAAGTACCGGACGATGATGGGGACGATGGGGCAGGTGGCCCACATCCCACTGCAGCTGTGGCAGGAATGGCCCGTAGGAACACTATCATTGCCAATTTCTTCTCATGAGAACGTCACATTGTGGCCGTCCCTGGCAATCATGGGACAGTACAAAATGTCCACAAGCACAGCATGTGTGAATAAAACATATTTGCAGGTTACAGGTTGTACTTGTACATTGTCATGTCACAGTTTCCTGCTGTGCCAGATGTGATTTGCCATGTTGTGCACATTTGCGGCACCAATTGTGTCCTGTGTTCTGTTGTGGAGGTGTTGCTGTTTGTACCGGGATGTTGTCAATATCGAGGTGCACTTATACTTACGTGCGTATGCTGCACAGTGGGAGATTCGCTCCTGCGGCTCTGATTTGTCTGCCACTGATCCCTTTCATGCGGTGTGCCTGTCAGTTCTGTGCTTCCATGGTGCTGAGATGTTGCAGACTTGGGTAACTTGTGCTCTTTGTCGAGTTGTGACTCTTGGGCATCGTTTGTCCGCAGATGTGTCGTTGACGTCAGGGGTTGTTTGTGCAGGTAGTTGTGTCCGAGTGTGACCTGCTCCTTTTCGGGTGTTGTCCACACTCAGCCACCTCAGTGTCATGCTGTGTACATTGCCATGATGATAGGACTGCAACCAAGCTACTCGTCATGTGGTGTCTCTTGCATTGTCAGTGTGGCTGATGTATATGCATGTTTGCTGTGTTTCGCACGTGGGCATGTGTTGGTTGTGTGAATGTTGATGTGTTGGGTGGGTGCCCCTTTGGGGACATGGTGTTCGTGGGACTACTTGATGTTTGTGTGTGTGCTGAAGTGTTCCCGTGGGATCAGGGACCTGATCCAGAGTCATTGTGGGTGTGAAGTGTGCCCTACTTGATTGTGCATGTGTGCCATTCTGCCCATCTCCCACCCGTCCCCCCACTCCCAGGTCGCTACGCACCATGTTGATGTAATGTTGGGTCATGTTGGGCAGTGTCCAGATCACCAACTCATGTCACCATCTCCCGACTGGTGACTGTGGCCACCATCTTCTCCATGTCATTCAGCTCCTGGTGTTTTGCTGGCCCCCCTCCACCGGGGTGCGTTGCTGCTTTCGTGTTGGCAGCGAGTTTCTGCTTGGTTTTGCCATTCACATCAGTCCAGCGCCTCTTGTGCTCTTCCATTGTCCTCCTCTGCCACGCGACAGCATTCACATGGTCCGAGGTGGTGTGCCATCTTTGCCTCTTTGTTGCCAATGACACGTTGGAGGTGACGTACAGTTTGTGGTGGTGTTCTGTCTCATCTGTGGCGATAATTGGGTTTTCCTGTAGACTGTACCCCGTCTTCCTCTTCCTCTTCTCATTGTCCTTGCACGAGCCCTGTATTCCTGGCTGTTCCTCCGTGGGGATTGTGGGGTTCATGTTGTCCTCTGCAGTCGGTCAGGGTGCATCCGTGGTACTCCGCAGTTGATTTAGTTTTTAGTGCCATTTTCCGTATGCTGTTCTTGTGCTTTTTCCCGCATTACGTGTGGGTATTGCTGGCCTCTCGCTGGTTGGCACTGTTTTCTTATCGCGTTTGGGCACATCGCGTCTTTTTACGCGTTGGGGTTTGTGTTTTTATCTCCGTCGCGGTGGTTGTATCGCGGACATTGGCCGCGTTTTCGGGGGACTATCGCATGGTGCTGATGGAGCAAGGACTCGAACACGAGACTTGCTTGGAAGCAATCCTCTCGTTTAAACTCATTAACGAATTACTAACAACGTGTTTCGAATTACTAACAATGTGTTTTGTGATTAATAATACGAATTTACTTCATACGCGGGAAAGAATGAAGCTTGCCTATGTGTCTACTAACTGCAATAACATGGACGTAGGACTAGAATACATTTTAACACGGGATCTTTACTGCGCATGCGTCTACTGCATCTACGTAGTATGACGAAGTAACGCTTGGAGGGAAATTCTGGCGCTTGCGCAAAGAGCTATAAAATGGCTGCTTGAAAGCTCACATGTATGGCACCTGCTTGCTGTAATTAGAAAATAAGTTTTTATACTAATACAATGGTTTAAAGAAATAAATGAAGTATAAGCATGGTGTGATGATCATCCCCCCCTCGCCTGTCCAATCAGAAGTTAGTATTCTGTAAAAATGAAACATTAATGGGTGGTACATGCCTATTGAAGGGTATAATTGAGGTAGTCTAGTTAGCTAGAGGAGAACGGGGTGTGCCGAGGCGATGCAAAGCTCATGATGCTGTTGGTGCTGGGGTGGTGCTGATGCTCTGAAATGCTGATGAAGAAATCGAATGCAGAACCATCTACTTAATTTGGGTGGGTTAGAAAGAAGATCGCGGAAGAACCATGAGGAGGAAGAGAGTGTCAGAGAGGGGTGCGACGTAGTCGTTGGTATCTAGAGAGGTGAAGTATCCTGTCCTGATTCCTGTCCTGAAGTCTTTGTCTCCTGATCTGTCCTGGGGACCCTTACCAGCCCTTTGGTCAGGGGGTTTGTCTTCACGCCATAGTTGGTAATTATAACTCATCGTCTTGATAAATGTTCTTCTCTCTCTCCTTTTCTTTCTGAGTATAGTTATTGTGTGGATCTGAATTTGTTAATGTCTATTGAACTTGATTGAAATCGGCACTCTTGCGAATGAGGGTGTTTGTACTGAAACGCTTTTTGAGACGGAATACCGACAGGACGTATATGGACACGGATGTGAACCGACTTGGCCACACAAGTTGCGATAGGCTAAATGCCGCACCTCCACCACTAATGGATTTTGAAACTGAGCTCATTACTAATAACGCTCCTGACGCTTGGGACCTTAAACAACGTATATTCTAAACTGAGCTTTTGCTATATAGGAGGTTTTCTGACCGTGTTTGACGTTTTTGAAAATAGAAACAGACACATTGAAAATATATTGGCCCTGAAGAAGTCCTTAGGGACGAAACGCGTTGGCTACTGTTGTTTCCTTTTTAAAGAAGATTTTGAATAAAGAAAAGTTACACAAGACCTGCTGATTGGATCTGAATAATTTTGTTACTTATAATATGTTATATTATTTAGTGGAGTGCCGGATCCCTTTGTTTGTTTAAAATTCTGTGGAGTCCTCCATAGGGGGCGTAGGGGTATTGCGCCTCAGGTCCTTGGCACCCAGAAGAAGAATTACCTTAACCCAACTAGTGGATAGGTGCAGTCACCGATGCCCCATACCC
This sequence comes from Calotriton arnoldi, assembly GCA_963921515.1. Classification (NCBI taxonomy): domain Eukaryota; kingdom Metazoa; phylum Chordata; class Amphibia; order Caudata; family Salamandridae; genus Calotriton; species Calotriton arnoldi. Next base: position 87,529 of record CAWUFW010013408.1, read on the forward strand.
TTCGTGTCCTGTGTTAATAAAGATTTTAAAGCTTATCGAGTCTGTCATTATTTTATTTTTAATCAAGAAATGTATAATAAGTTATGTTAATTGTCACCATCAACTAGTTCCACCTAACTGGTCCATTGACCAGAGGAAAGAACTGTATGATCAGTGAAAGGTTTAGTTAAGGAAGAAATAACTAGATCTTGAGGTATGAAATTTATAAAACTATAAAAAGTTCCAGCGGTCTACTTGGTGATTAGTGAGAGAGAGTTATATGGGCCCAGGTGAGTATATGGTAGTGGAGTATCTGTTACTAGTACGCCGCTGGATCAGTACCGCCGTGTTGTGAATTCCACGTTAATACGGGGTTATTTTCCCGCGATGGGCTGCGATGTGTAAAGTTGCGTAAACATTTTTGGGAGATGTTTAGCACACGTTCTTGTGAATATCCCCCTCAGATCATTCAGGATTTATCCCACTTTCCTATCTTTAAGATGACTAGCACATGTAAATTATATTTAGAGAATACATTTGGGAAGTTTGTGATTGCATGACTTATATTGAAAAAATGCATTCTACAGTGTCAGATGGAGCTCTCTTTTTGCTTTGTTGCATCAGTATTACTTTGGCCCAAATATAAGCCTATAGTTTTAATGTCAACAATGGCAAAAGGGAAAACTGACCAGATTGTATCTATGGAGTTGAAGCTAGAGAGGGGGGCCAAACAGGGATGCCACCTCTGATTCATCAGTTTTGTATTGGCTACTGAGCCACAAGCCATTACACTCAGGAACACAAAGCATGATTAGGCAGTTTGGGTGGGGAACATTACACACATGATATTATCAGAGGCTGATGATACTTGGTAGACATGTACAACACTGAGAGAGGGCTGTTCTCTGTCCTCTATGTCAGACACACCACAAATAATTATTGATTGGTGGTGATGTAGTAACTCCCAGATTTAGGTTTGAGATGTCAGTAGAGAGTGTTTAAATATGTAGCCTTAATGAATACACACACAACACTACAGATCTTCCTAAAATTGGGAGATCGATAACAGGCCATACACAACTGGCACAATTATGAGCTAAGCTGCCTTTGTCATTAATTGTCAAATGGTGATGCTGCCACAATGTTTATATGTTCCATAGGGTATTATGTGTAAGGTTACAAAAGTATTATTTCATGATGTGTAAGGCTACAAAAGTATTGTTCCATGGTCTTTGTGGTATAATGTTTTCCATTTTATGGCTGAGTATTAGATGGAGAATTAATCTTGCAAATCTCAAAAGATGCTATGAAGAAGGTAGCCTGACACTACCAGACCTAGAACTATATCATTCTGCATTGCTCTTTTAATATGTAGTGATGTGGGTACATATCAAACTCACCACTGAGAAATTGATGCTGCAAGATTTGACTCAAAATGAAGACCTGACTCATCTGTTCATGATGGGGCATGCATTGTTGTTGGGCACAGCTTGCCTGATGCACTTAATATCCCACCTACAGGATCAATGCAGGTGAATAGCTGACAATAGCATGGCATATCACAGTGGGGCGCCACTACTGGGTGGACCTACATTTGTAAGACTCAGTATATAAACCATAGTCACAAGATAGCTGCAGGGTGGCTGTATAGAAATGAGTCACCTGTCTAGAAATGATAGATTCATAAAAGTTGATAATGAACAAGCATGGTTCAATCTTCAGAGTGGTCAGTTTTTGGCATACACAGGCCTGCTGCAGACAGCAAAATTGATGTGAGCAGAAACCGGTCCCAGGATGCTTTTTCCCGGTCTGAAAAGTTTCAACGCTCCATCCATCATCCCCTTGTTTGTGCTTTGTTTTCCCTAAGTTGGCAGGGTATGCCCAGATGTGGGTCCCTTGCTCACTTTGCCACTGGATTCAAGCTAGCCTGGCTGATGAGGGGTGTTACCCCGAAATCGGTCCCAGGATGCTTGTTTACGGTCCAGGGAAGACCTGGCTTGGCAGTTCGGGCTGGACTGTTCCCATGAGGAACAGGGTCAAGACTGATTTGCATATGGCTGGATCTGAACTGGGGTGACGAAGTGAGCTAAAGAACGGTGATGGATTCAACCCAGATCTGTGACTGGGGGTGAATGTCTGAAATGTTTCAGCGCTCTATCATCTCCTTTTCTTTGCTTAGCTGAATTCCTATTGACATCAACTCAGTCATTGGTACTGGGACTCTATTGAATACGCATAGGGTCTGCAAAGAACCATGTGGATTTAAGAGGCCCTTCAGGGTGTCTGCCCATCCCCTCCAATACAGGTGAAAGCCAAATAGGACCAAGACTGCCAGGATAAGTTTGGGGATGAGTTGACTGAGACAGAATGGCAAGAAGCCAGCCAGGTTGGTAAAAAGGAGTCAGCAACACTAGATTAAAACTTATGAAATATGACATTTTACTTAGAACACAATTGACACCTGGGGTCATATTAACTGCCTTTTAGTGCAACACATCAAAATATGAGAGATAATCAGCGCTATGTCTACTAAGATTTGCTGCTGTTTTTTCTCCCCCAGCACCGGCGCGCTTTAGGATGCCAACGCTGACACACTTGAACAGTAATGCAAGGGTGTGAGTGTTCTGTCAAGCATAGGTTTTGTACTTGAAGGATACTATTCTTTGACATTATTTAATACTTTTGACACTTTGTATGTCTGCTCTAAAGTGCAGCTCATATGTAAAGTTGTAAAAGTGTGAAGACTTTTAAAACTTGCTCCCATGTTATGCCTGACTCGTGGAGGTGTAACTTTTGTCAAAAATTAAAGTCTACAAATATTAGTAAATATGGATTTGATTCAAACCCCAGGGTGGTTGCATGGGAATGCGCATGTAGCACCAATGGGAAACAACCTTTAGCAAAGTAGCACAAAGTAGTGGGTAGTGCTACTTTGCATCACTTAAGGCAACATTCCAATGCAAATCATGATATGCGCTGGGAAGTAAATCCAAAGGCAACACTTTGTACTGGGTTTGTTTCACTTTTGTGATGCAAAACCAGTGCAAACTGTTAGTGAATTCCCGCATATTGTATTACAAAGGGAGAACTGACCACTCTTCCATTACTATGTGGACTATAGTCATACGTTCTTCACCTGCCCAGTGATAATTGCTTACTTGAAGGTAGTCATTGAAAAAATGTGCACTGTAGTGGGAAACATGACCAGATAAACTTCAGACATTGTTTACTTCACACATACATCCACTGAATGGTAGAATGAGGAATGTGTTTGAGGCTCTCTCTATGGAGCTGGTGAGGTGGGTAGTCCTATACAGGATGAAACACACTGACCTTCTATGTCCAAATTGTAGAATGATATGTACAAGTGGCTGGTGGCAGAGGAGTTACTTGTTAACTACCTCCACCATCCCTAAGGCAGCTAAAGAAAATGAACAATGGAGGGAAATGTTGAGAATTTTCTTTTCTTACAGACATATGAAGTTGCCAAACCAAAGGAAATATAAAGGGTGTTATGGAAAGTGTTGGAAATGGCCCTTTTTCAGTGTTACCCCAAACCTTGTGCCTTCCTCCTCCTCTTTTTCTGACCTTACTTTTGTTGGCTTTAGACTCTGCACATTTTCACTGCTAACCAGTGCTAAAGTGCTTGCGCTCTCTACTTGAAATGTGATACCACTGGTATATCCACAATTGGCACTTTGATTTACTTATAAGTCCCTAGTAAAGTGCACTACATGTGCCCAGGGCCTGTAACATTAATGCTACTAGTGGACCTGCAGCACTGATTGTGCCACCCACTTCCATAGTCCTTCACTCATGGCTCAGGCGTGCCACTGCAGAGGCTGTGTGTGCAGTTTTAAGCTGCCTTTTCAGCCTGGCAAGTTAACCCTCTTGCCAAGCCCAAACCATCTTTTTAAATACATGTAGGCCACCTCTAAGGTGGGTCTTGGACAGCCTAGGGGCAGGGTGCAGTGTATTTAAAAAGTAGGACATGTACTTTTAAGTTTTACATGTCCTGGTAGTGTGTTAAACCGGTGTTACGAAAACAACGAGGGTAGCTTTCTCAAGTTTCACCCATTTCTCCTTTATTTATAGTAGGGACAGGTTGGCATAAGATTAAACAAATTATATGTAAAACAACTGTTAACTTCTTTACGACTTCTTCTCTTCTTCTTCCATTCACAGGGCCTTTGAAAAACCCTGTCCGCCGGTACCCTCGATAAAATTAAACATAAATCCGGTAAGTGGATAGTCTTCTTTTTCTTTCTTTTTTTGTGTGAGTTAGTATTGTGCTTTTCTTCACTTTCTTCCTTACTATGTTTGGGTGCACTGTTAGTAGGAAGGAGGGTGACACTAGACTAGGGAATCTGAGGTTAGGAAAACAGCTGAGTTCCCGGTTTTAGAGAATAAGGGTAGCTCTCTCCCAGCTCTGCTTTCCTTTATTTTATACCTCCCACTTTTGTCACCTTCCTTTTCTCCCCTCTCTTTTTCTAGCCCGTGTCCTACTAAGTCTAAGTTTCTCCCTTCTCCCCTCCTGCCTTATAACCTTGCTGAAGACGCGCTCATGCACCTGGGTAAGCCACGTCCCTCCTCGCACATGGCCAAGAGCAGGAGACCACCGGCTGAAAGGGAATGTTTCTTCTTATTCGGACGTCCCTGTGTCTCGCTTGGTTTCTGCTTCCTTTAGGTTCACGTCCTCTGTACCCCCAGATTCCTCTCCTAGGGCGCTGGTCGATGGTGTGCACTTCTCTGGGTATTTGGGTTTCAGAATCACCTCGCACTCTGCGTTCTCAGTGTTGATTGCGACTCTTTCCGACGACCACCCCGCTATCATCTCACGTCCGTTTTCGTCTGTGCTTGCCGCGTCCCCACCTCTCGACAGGCTGACGTATAACGGAAGTTCTTGTCCTCTCCAGGCCGCCTGACTTCCGGTTTCATCGTGATGAATCTGTAAGACAAGGAGACTGTAGTCGGTGCTATCTCCCGCCTCATGACATAGTGAAATACTCTTAAATTAGTTTTTCACTACTGCAATGCCTATCTCTCCCATAAGATAATACTGGGATTGCCTTATTGCATTTTTTAAGTGTAATTTCCAACTTCGAAGAGATGGGACCCCCAAATTTGGTGTCTCTGGACTCATAATTTAAAAACACAGCTGATGGTGCTGTTGGTTTTAAATTGCAGTTCTGAAAATGCCACTTTTAGAAAGTTGGCATTTTCTTACTTAAACCATTTGGTGCCTTCTGCCTGTCTCTGGAATACATGTCTAGGGTGGGTGACAGCAAGCTTCCTGCATTCCCTCTAGACAGCCACACACAAAGGAAGGGTAGGTGTGACCATATGCACACCTACCCTATATGCATGTTGATGGGTCATCCTGAGGAGGATGGGAGGGAGGAGCAATCAATCAATCAATCACGGCATTTATAGAGCGCGCTACTCACCCGGGAGGGTCTCAAGGCGCTGGGGGAGGGGGTAAGTTACTGCTCGAACAGCCAGGTCTTGAGCTGCTTCCTGAAGGCGAGATGGTCCTGGGTTCGCCGAAGGTGAGTGGGGAGGGAGTTCCAGGTCTTGGCCGCCAGGTAGGAGAAGGATCTTCCTCCGGCGGTGGTTCTGCGGATGCGTGGTACGGTGGCGAGGGCGTGGCTGGTTGATCGTAGCTGGCGTGTGGGCGTGTAGAAGGACATGCGGTCGTTGAGGTACTTTGGGCCCAGGTCGTGGAGGGCCTTGTGTGCGTGGGTGAGGAGTCTGAACGTGATTCTCTTGCTGACGGGGAGCCAGTGCAGGTCTTTCAGGTGTACGGTGATGTGGCTGTGTCGGGGGATGTCCAGGATGAGTCGTGCGGAGGCGTTCTGGATGCGCTGGAGTCTCTTTTGAAGTTTGGCTGTGGTTCCGGCGTAGAGGGTGTTCCCATAGTCCAGTCGGCTGGTGACGAGTGCCTGGGTGACGGTCTTCCTGGTTTCAGTGGGGATCCATCTGAAGATCTTGCGGAGCATGCGCAGGGTGTTGAAGCATGAAGATGAGACGGCGTTGACTTGTTTGGTCATTGATAGGGAGGAGTCCAGGATGAAGCCCAGGTTGCGTGCGTGGTCCGTTGGCTTGGGTGCGGTGCCCAGGGCCGGGGGCCACCAGGAGTCGTCCCAGGCGGAGGGTGATGAGCCCAGGATGAGGACTTCCGTCTTGTCTGAGTTCAGTTTAAGGCGGCTGTTCCTCATCCAGTCGGCGACGTCTCTCATCCCGTCGTGCAGGTTGGCTCTGGCGGTAGTGGGGTCGTTGGTGAGGGAGAGGATCAGCTGGGTGTCGTCGGCGTAGGAGATGATGTTGAGGTTGTGTCGGCGTGCGATGGCTGCGAGGGGGCTCATGTAGACGTTGAAGAGGGTCGGGCTGAGTGAGGATCCTTGTGGAACGCCGCAGATGACTTCGGTGGCTTCGGATCTGAACGGGGAGAGGCGGACTCTCTGGGTTCTTCCGGCGAGGAACGAGATGATCCATTCCAGTGCTTTCTCTCGGATTCCGATGTTGCTGAGGCGCTTCACTAGGGTGCGGTGGCAGACGGTGTCGAACGCCGCGGAGAGGTCCAGGAGGATGAGGGCAGCTGTTTCCCCGTTGTCGGTTAGGGTTCTGATGTCGTCGGTGGCTGCGATAAGGGCGGTCTCGGTGCTGTGGTTGGCCCGAAACCCGGACTGCGAGGGGTCGAGGGATCCATTCGTCTCGAGGAAGGCGGCAAGCTGTCTGTTGACGGTCTTCTCGACATTTTTCTCGACATTTTTCAACTGAAAGGGCTGTGTCCTGTCCGCACACAAAGGATGGCATTCCCTCCTGGAGTGAGTCTGGAGCCAGGGCAGGAAATGCAGGGTCTTGTGCACTTCAAAGCATCTCTTTGAAGTCTCCCTACTTCAAAGGCCCAACTGGGTATAAGTACTGGACCTATGACACCACCAAATCAGAACACTTCTGGAACTGAGGACATTCTACCAGAAAGAAGGACTGCTGTGCTGCCGAGAGGGACTGCCAGTTTGCTGAACTGCTTTGCTGTGTTGGCCTGCTGCAGCTTGCCTGGGCGTGAGAAGGACTGGACCTGCATCTCTATATCCCAGAATCAAAGTACTCTCCAAAGGCTTGTTGTCTTGCCTCCAGTTTCTGAAGTCTCAGGGATATGAAAGACTTTAGTTCTATCTTTAACTTAGCACCTGGACTTTATTTGCTGTAAGTCTGGCTCTGCCAAGTGGTGCAATCCAGTCCAGGGCCCTGGGAAGTGAGTTTAAAGTGCTGCATCTGTCAGAACATGCACACTGACGCCAACCTCCTGCTGCGTGATCAGGATAGATGCATCACCTCTGTTGCAGGGACCAGATCAGCGCATCACCCTCAGAACTGTCGCAGCGAATCCGTAACCAATGCATCGCAGCCACTGCATGGAGAAGATCGACGCATCCCCCCGCCAGCATGGATTAACTTGGTGAGTCCTATTCTGAACCGCCGCACATGGAACCGGTGCTTTGCTCAATGAAACCGACACATCGCTGCAGTTGCATGGAGAAATCCAGCGCAACACCCCAACTGTGTGGGCTCATCGATGCATCTTGAGCTGCGACAAGGATTACGGTACTTTTGCTCAGCGTTTCTATTGCAGGCAGCCTGAACTCTTGACCTTGTCCCTGTCCAGTGCAACCAATTAACTCTTAGAGGGCTATTTGCTTCTAAGCTCTATTTTTTTTTTTTTTTTTGCTTCGTCAATGTTGATCAGAGACAATGGACGGTAAGCGTCGCACATATTGGATGGTTTGTTCGGTTTTAAAATTGTGATGATCACAGCCTCGCTCATTGTCGGAGGAAGGCATCCTCTGCCAAGTGACTCCTGATAGACTGCTAGCAGATGAGGGGCTAACTCCTCAGCATAGGCTTTATAGAAGGAGGGCGTCAGCCCGTCGAGCCCAGGAGCTTTGTCACCAGGCAGACTTCTGATCACCCGAACAATGTCTTCTGCCGAAAAGGGTACGCCAAGTTATTCGCGGTGGGCATGCTCAACCAGACTAGTTCGATGGAGTCTAGATAGTCCTGTAGTTCAGGGTGCGGGTTTGGTTGCATGGCAGTGTAAAGGGAGGTATAGAAATCCTTCATTCTCCCAAGTGTAGCGGACAGCCCTCGGATAAGGGCTGGAATCTGTGTCTAGTAGTTTGGTAATGAATGAGGAGGCGCGTTGTGGTTTAAGCAAGCTCGCTAGGGCCCTACCCAGGCGGTCGCCCTCTCCGTATCTACGGGCATGAGCATTTTTCCCTAGGAAATGTGTCTCACGAACTGCCTCCGCCTCGTATTCAGACAGTTTTTCCCTAATAGTGGCTAAGTGTGCAGGGAGATCCGTGTGGTAATATAGCAGCTCTTGTTGTTTTATCTCCGCCTCCAGTTTCTCTAAGGTGGACCTGATAGATTTTAAGACCCCCGATTGTTTTGCTATGGAAGTGCCCCTTATGACAGCTTTAAAAGCTTCCCACATTGTGGAGGGTGAGTCCACCGATTTTTCGTTGGTGGCAAAGTACTGCAAGAGTTCTATGTGTACCTCCACTGTGAAAACTGCATCAGATAATGCATGCGGAGGCAAGCATGGTATGGTCCAGGTGAACATCACCGGTGCGTGGTCAGAGAGGGTGCATGGCAGATGTTTGACGGCAGTGGTCCAAGCAGCTGAAGTCCGAGACAATAACCAGTAATCTAGTCTAGACCATTTGTTGTGGAAGGCGGTAATGCAGGTGCCCTCTCGGGTGTTTGGGTGCCAAGAGCGCCATATGTCAATGAGGTCATGTTCCTGAATTATAGTGGTGAGCATGTTGTTTGCTTTGGGGTGCCGTGAACGAGTACCTCCTGCTTAATCTAAAGAGTCTTGCATGACAACGTTAAAGTCTCCCCCCCATATAATCGACTCCTCTCCTAGTAGCATAATCTTAGACCAGATAGTCTCAAACAGGTCTGGGTTGTCAATGTTGGGGCCATATACAGCAGCAAGGGTTACGGGTGTGGTGTGTATGGTACCTTTCAGTAAAACATAGCGTCCGTCAGGGTCAATAATCAAACTAGTGGTAGTCGAGCCGAGGTTGCGCCTTAGCAGGATTGCTCTCCCTCTCGCGTAGTTGGAATACACAGCCGAGTGCACCTCTCCCCAGTATTTGTTATTAAGTTTGGAGTCACTGGCACCTTGGAGATGTGTTTCCTGCAGAAAACATATGTTGACTTTATGTCTTATCAAATAAGCATGGACCAGCCTGGCTTTTCTATGGTCATTGAGGCCGCGTATGTTCCACGTAATACATGTGGCTGTCGTCATTGAGTGTGGGTGAAAGGGAGGCGGGTGTGTCCCAAGTGACCCAATTTGCGCATGACTGCTGACAAACAAGAAGTGTTTGTGCGTGAGGTGTAATGTGGCGTGTTAACAAATGTTTGGCCTACTCGTGTGCATGGAGAAGCAGATGTGGCCAATGTCCGAGTGACGAGTTCTAACTTTCCTCTTAACTTGTATAACCCCTTGTCCATCCCTCCTCCCACACCAACCCCCCAAACAGGTTGTGAAAGCCCTACCCTCCCCCACCCCAACAAATCCGCAAACAAAACAAGCAGTCGTAACCATGGGAGTTCTCCCTGTGGGGGCATGAGTCGCCGGCGAACTGCCCTGCTCGCATGGCAGGGTGGCCGGGCTGTCCAGGAGGTTCAGGGAGCATATGCAGAAGAGTTCAGCGAGCCATGAGTACAGGTACATTAAGGAGCTGCGCCTCGGTCAGAGACAAATTGATAACAACTGAGCGGTGTAGGCAAAGCGGCGCATCATATTCCAACATGGGGGCTTCATGCCATCAGTCATTGTCGCTAAGTTCCGCTGTTTTCCCAGTGTGTTGTGAAGGACGAGGCGAGCGCTGACCTGAGCAAATATGTTTGGCATATTTATGAGCGGATTTGGCGTCAGTGAAGAAGTGGGCCTGGCCGTCATATGAGACCTTGAGCTTGGCTGGATAGAGCATTGCGTATGGGATTTTAGCTCGTTGCAGGAGGAGTTTAGTGCGAAGAAATTCTTTGCGCGCGGCTTGTACCAAGGGGTGAAATCAGGGAAGATGGAGATATTGTTGCCCTGGTGATTGATAGGCCTGTGATCTCTGGCAGCTTTTAAGACAGAGTCTCTGTTGCGGTAGTTTAAGAGGCGCGCTAATATGGGCCTAGGCGTGCCGCCAACTGGTGGTGTGGGACACAAGGTTCTGTGCGCACGCTCCACCACAAACATAGCGGGTAATGCTGTAGGGAAAAGTTCACGTGACAGAGATTCAGAGTATGGCTCCATTTTGGGTATAGCTGTAGTTTCGGGAATTCCAGTAATGCGAAGATTATTGCACCTGGAGCGCGCTTCCAAGTCTTCATTCTTTGCTTGGATTACTGACAAGACTTTTTCCATACTTAAGAAGTGTTCCTTGGATTCGACTTGAAAGTCGTGGGTTTCTGTCGCACGGTTTTCTAGGACATCTAATCTGGTGTTGTGTGAGTCTACTTGCTGCTTCACAGAGTCCAATCTGGAGGTGAGCATGTCAAGCTTAGTGTCAATGGATTTTAGATTTGTGCATACTTCTAGCATGATTGTGTGCAAATCCTCTTCTTGTGGGTCTCCTCCGTGCTGAGATTCAAGTTCAGGTTCAGAGCTAAGGTCCATAGTACGGGTGTGACGATTGTTCTCAAACGTGTGTTTGGGTTGCTTTGGATCGTTTTTCCCCATGATATCTGCCAGTACTGTTGCACGCTAGAAAGGGATCAGGCTTATCCTTGCACCGTAGTATGTCGCTGTCGGACTGTACTGGGAGTTAGGAACGCATGGACCTAATCCACCTCACAGCCCGTTTTCACATGCGGCAGGACCTCAGATGGGACAAACACCAGCGCCCGGCAGCCAGGCAGTGAAGGATTCGGCAGCACACGGGCCCCAGCCTCAGCGGAGAGCGTAAGTACATAGGATCCTGCCACTCCGCCCCATCCGCGCGCCCAGAACCAGCACATGCCTCCGTCCCTCCCTATGGACCGCCGCAACCCCGTGTCCACAGGGCCCGCAGCTCAGCGCGCAGTGCCCTCAGCCACCAGGGAAGGCCGTGGCTCGGTCCCCAATGCCACCCAAGGGACTGCCCGCACACACACAAGCCCACGCAGCCCCAGATAACACAGTGGGTACTTACAGTTGGCTGTGTAGGGCTCTTGACAGGTGGCTGGGTTCGCTCCAGTTGGTTGCGCCGTCACTCTGCGATTCGCCTCCCAGCTTCACAGGATTGTAGGCGAGGCCCAGCATCCAATGTTCAGTTCTCAGCATCTCCGCTCCGCGGTGCACACGGCCTTCTCCGGGGGGGGCGTGCGGTCCCGGCCACGTCATCTGCTAACGTTCGCAGCCAATGTTGCCTGAAACTGCCTCCAGGTGGGCCGGATCAAACACAAGTTGACTAGATCCGCAGCCCCAGCCCCAGTCGTCGATGCAGTACTATCGGCCGTGCCCCCTACGCATCAGACACCACAAGGTGAGTGTTCGCACGAGGGTGACTGAGCAGAGGGCAGCGACCCAACGTGTCTAATGTTCCAGCCGCGGCTCCAGGCCCGCTCCGGATCAATCCGGCCCGCAATCACAGCGCGTCACAGTGCTCTCGGCCGCAGTCCCCATGTGGCGCCTCCGGTTACACCCGCTTCCCCCCAGGACAGCCGCAGCTCACGACCGCACAGTGGCAGCGGCGCCGACAATCAAACGCCTCCAGTGTTACGGGCCGCCAGTCTCGAGGTGCTCGGTCTGGAATCAAGGCCGCAGCACGTCTTCGTCCGCGACCGCTCCAGTGCATTTCAGGTCGCAGTTCCCGCTCTGAGCGGTTTTGCGCTTTGGAAGAGGGCTTGTCTTGACCACTGCAGTGCACCGAGTGCAGGGCCAGACTGGCTACCGGGCATTCCTAAGTAAACAATGCAAAACCAAATGGTTTTAAAGTATGCTTTAAAACCATTTGTTTTGCTTTGTTTATTTAGAAGTGCATACAGGTCCCCATCCACAAAATCAGCTCCCACCACAGTGAAATCATCCCCCAGCTCGGCAGCCCACCAAAATGCCCTCTAGCCAGTCCGGCCCTGACAGAGTGTGGCTCAGGTCGTTCAAGGGCTCGATCGCTCCGTTGATAAAAGGATATTGCAGGCTATAAAGCCCAGCCGGCAGAGCCTGCTTAACAAGCAGCCATCTTGCTGCTCGGCCAAGCCACGCCCCTAAGCTCTATTTTTACATTTAATCTTTCAAAAAATCATATCTCGACTTCTACTGATTGGATTTTTGTCACATTGGTCTTGTTTTATTATAAAATTATTCTCTATTTTTCTAAACTGGTGTGAAGTCCTTTTGTGGTGTTCTCACTGTGTTACTGTGTGTTCTGTGCACAAATACTTTACACATTGCCTCTTAGTTAAGCCTGACTGCTCTGTGCCAAGCTACCAGAGGGTGAGCACAGCTTAATTTAGAGTGTGTTACAGACTTACCCTGACTAGAATTGTGATTCCTGCTTGGAAAGGGTGCATACCTCTGCCAACTAGAAACCCAGGGGCATATGTACAAGAATTACCGCTAACTAACGCTAACGCTAGTTAGCGGCAGTTTTCTTAACGCGGCCTATCACCAAAAGCTATCGCCCTGTTAGCGATGTATTTACAATACGTTGCTACATGGTGATAGTTTCAAGTAGCTGCGGTGAAAACTGCCAGTAACACTAGCGTGAAGGCGATACAAATTCTGACGTTAGCGGGCGAAAACTGACGAAAGGCCCATTAGCGGCAAGAAAACTCACGTTAGACAGTCCAACGTGACTTTTTTAGCCTCTAGAGGCAAAACTAGCCTATAAGTCCACCTCCAATTAAAAATAGGAAATAAAACCAATGGAATGCAGAATGGAGCAGCCAGGGCAAAGTGCAGCACAGATCAACACCCCCCTAAGCCCCCCAACAGCCAGGATGACGAGCTGGAGTCCCATTGGAAGAGGAAATTCAGAGCTACATCTACGAAAAGAGTCGCATCGCTGTGCCAAACCAGTGATACATCACTTTTCATTTCGCACTCCTTGCAACACCATGGCATCCAAAACCTTGAAAGCGCGGACAGTCCCCGGGGCCCGGAGACCTCGCTGGGGCTGCGTTTGGGACCCGGAGTGGGATGCGGAGGTGCTGTGGAGTCGCTGGGCCGTGGCAGTAGACGTTGAGGTGCTGCGATCGCCCTTACCTGGTGGTGACATCTGGCAGGCCGCATGGAGACACGTTGCTGACCTGTGTGAGAAGATCACCTGGTGCCCCTTGGAGCTGTGAATGGTAGAGGCACTCCTGCGCACCAACGAAGGGAGGTCTGCATCGCATACTACGATCAACCACTGCATGGAGGAGATCATCAATGGTGTGCCGTGCCCCTCTGCATCACAGGCCATAGGATGTTGTGCTGGCTGGACGCTATGGAGGGTGAGGCCCCTGAGCTGTACCAAACTTGTGTGGCGAGAGCGCTGCAACTTTGCACCTAAGGGGGCCCTGTTGCCACACATGCATCGGGAGGTTCCCCAGCAGACTTGACGGCGACTGCTGTACCCAGGCTTGTGAAATTCCACCTGGCTGAGGCTCCTGCTGGCTGAGTAACAGAATTGGAGAGAGTGCAGTGCATTAATCCCCGGTGTCAATGTCCAGGTGAGGAGAAGGTGGGACGCGTAGCTGAGGAGACCCAGGGGTGAGTTGGGCCCAGGCCTAGTGCCTGTGGGTGACGCACACCGTGCCCTGAGCAATCGCTGTGCTGCAGCTGACCTACGTCACCGAGGGTACTGCACAAGACTGGTGGGGGATTCCACTAACTCGCTCACTTTGCTGAGAACGGCCATTGGTGGCAGTGGGTGCCAGGGGCACGGGGGCTCTTTCTGGCCAGGCCCTTGGGTATGCAGCTTGATCCGCCGTTGCTCGCTGGGAAACTGGGGAACACGGAATCTGGTCGCCATTGTCAGATCGGAAGAGGCAACCCGGTGCTGCTGCCTTTCCTTGCCCCCTGTTAGTTTGCATTTGGGTGTATGGGGGACTAACCCTTAGTGGACTTCCTCTTTCCACAGTACTGAGCCTTCTGGTTGCTGATGCTGCTCTCCCCATCTGCTGCTGCTGGTTCCTCTGATACAGAGGTCAGGTGTTTGAGTCCCTCCTTCACCCATAGGCTCCTGCCTGCGCCTCATCCATGGTGGTCCAGTGGTAGAGCGTCACTGTTCTGCAGCTTGACTGCCCTCCTGTTCCTCTCTTCTCTTCTCCTCTTCATATTCATCTTTCTGCTCTTCTCCGTTGCTTTCCTACCTTTTACTTTATTTGTTAATCTTTGCTGTGTTTAGCTTTGTTTTTCCTGTGATTTTTTGCAGTTCCTTTTTCCCTATCCTCTCCCTCGTTGCTGCTGCGATCACCCGCATCCCCGGCCCCTCCAGTGTCCTCTCCTGTGTCTCCCGCTGCACAGCTGTCCAGCCGACCAACAGCGCACCTGACCGGTTCAACTACATCCTCCTCAATGTGCGGTCCCTTCACAAATACGCCACAGACATCTGGGACCTCCTCAATGCCACCTCTTCAGACATCGCCTTCTTCACGGAAACCTGGACCAACCTCTGCCCCGGACCGGACATCGCCATTGACATCCCTGACTGCTACCAAATCACCCGCAAGGACCACCCCGACTGTCCAGGAGGAGGCATTGCCATTGTCTACAAAAGCACACTCCGACTGACCACGCACTCTAATGACCCAACAGTGACCATGGAACACCTCCACTTCCAGATCCGGACGAACCCAAACACCATCCTCTGCGGCACCTGTGAGAAGTTGGCCTGGTATATGCTGTCCACTAGTTAAAGTGGGCACCTTGCACCAGTCCAAACGACCCTTATGATGTATGAGGTCCAAGCTAACCTTTAGAAAGCTATCCTAGTGGTAGCTGTGGAGAGCAGCCTTCAGGCTTAATCTTGAAGGAATGTAAAGCAGCTTGTTTTACCAGAATATCACCTCCTGACTGACCAAATGAAGGGGAACCACACAGTAGTTATATAAAAATATGTATTTATTAATATAACACTCTCTACTATCCTCTACACGAGGATAGAACATAAAGCACTCAATACAAGATCAATAGGACAGTTGTAAGTAGCACAATACACAGTGGGCTCCAGGGGGAGACCAAACCACATACTAAAATAGTGGTATAACAGTCACGAATAAGATCAAGACAAGGTCTGGAGCACGTAGAATCGCTAGGACCCCAAGGAACCACCCAAGGTGAGTAGACAGGGACCCCACGGAGGACGGGTGCAGTGTGTGAACACGACTGCGGGCTCCGTACAATTCTATGGGAAAGTCGCGGTTACACTTTTAAAGTTTAAGGACCCTTCTAGGAAGACTTCGAGCGCACCCGTTGGAACTTAAGAGTTTGAAGAGCCACCCCACCCGTGGATACCGAAGTACCCGAGTTACTTATCCCAGAGGAGCCGGGTGCATAGGTCTGAAGTGGCGTCGTAAACTGCTGTCGTTCTCAATGGAGAGCTACAAAGAAGTACTGCTGCCGTGAAGGTGAAAAAGGGTCCGGTGGAATCCAAGCCTGGATTCGGGAAATATGGAAACTGAAAGCAGAGGGGACAGAGTCTGGGTCACTTCAGAGTGACCAGGGGCTCGGTAGACGAATGCCCACCGATGTCGGTTGCTTCAGGTGCGATGAAGGGATGCTTGACTCTGCAGCCACGAGGACCAGGAGATTTTGAGGATGACCAGGAGCCGGAGGTGAGCTGTCCCACGAAGGATGTCGAGTGCTGAGGGGTCGGTGTCCGGCGGGAGCACCAACAAGCCTTGGCAAAAGCAACCCATGCAGGAAGGTCAAGCAGGTTACGGTGTGGACCAGCAAGGTCCAGGGGACTCACCAAGCAATGGGGAGTCAGGGCACATCTGGAGCAACCAAGAAAGCCCAACATAAATCAAGATGACCCTCCGGAGGACCCACTGGCTGAATGACCAGGAGTCGCGAGGGAACTCGAGCAAGACTGCAAAGTACCAGCCCACGGAGCACTCGGTGCGAGGAGGCCGGAGTTCTGTGAGGCAAATGCTGCTCAGGGTCAGGACTACACGGAGTCTAATGTACAAGCTCGGGAATTGCCAACAAGCATATGCACTTGCAAATGGACGTGGTGCATAGGGGTTTGGGTTATGCAGTCCCCACGAGGGATACTGGCCTCAATCTCGGTGAGAGGGCAGATCGACTTCAGAGACCCTCGAAAACCCACCTCCTGTGTTGCTGAAATCTTTGGAGTCCGCAGGAGCTCAGGAGCAGCAGACTGGTCAGTTGCAGTTAGGTGCCTGTGAAGGCAGGGGAGTGACTCCTTCCCTCCAAGGGAGATTCTTCAGTTGTCCTTAGTGCACCACAGGTCCTGCATGGAGCCTGTATGGAGCAAGGGCACAGACAAAGCTTTGGACGGAGAGGGAGATGAAGTCGGGCCCAGTCGAAGTCCAGCGAAGTCCAGAGTGTCCAGACGGTCAAAGGTCAGTGGTTTCTTCTTGTAGAATCTTGTCCACGTAAAATCTAAAGTCTTACAGCCAGGTAAGCCCTTTTGTACCCACAGGAGAGGGTTGGACAGATTCAGGGGACCCTCTTAGGGAAGGGCCAGGACAGAGGGGTGGTTACACCCATGTCCTTTGTCCAGTTTCATGCCAGAGCAGGAGCCAATGGCTCCCAGAACTGGTTTGAGCTGGACTATGCACAGGGACACCAAATGTGCCCCAGGTGCAGACTTTCAGGCACTCTCAGAGTGCTCCCACCCAGCCCCAATACACTAAACCCTGTCTGGGAGGTGGTCACACCTCCCTGTGACAGGATGCCTATTGTGCTGCCTTCCTCTGCTCGAGCTTGGCTCAGCAGCAGGATGGCAGAAATGTGTCTCTGGTCGGCAGCATCCATTTTGTGCTGTCCGGGTCGAGAAGGCTGGCACCGGTTAGACCAGTGAACCCACGAAGCTCGCTTCTGAAGGGTGGAATCATACCTCCCACACCAGTTTCTGATGTGGAGGTATGATTCCAAGGTGTATGATACCAAACACAATATGTTTCTATGCAGCGGTTTTCGAGATAGCATTTACCGCGAGGTTATAATGCACCTCTACCTATATGTCCGGCTGAGTCACAGACAACCCGGGAGAATGGTCTCCGAAGGCTGCAGAGAGGCTCTGCTCATGCAGAGGCACCCTCTCACTAAAAACCCAGCACCCTGCCTTCAGGATTGATAAGGTCTGCTATAGGGGTGACTTATAAGTTTTAAGTGTAGTGACCTATAGATATAGTGAATCTATATCTAAAGTAAGTGGTGCAAGCACCAACTTACACGGGCTGCTGTGGCAGACCTGGAGTTCCATTTTGCATGGCCTCTCATGGGTGGCATAATACATGCTTCAGCCCATGGGAGGCCTCTGGGGTGCCTATGCCCTGGGTACATGGGTGCCATATACTAGGGACTTATAAGGGTACCCCAGTATCCAATCTGGAGTGTACCAAAGCACATGTATTACAATTTTATAGAGAAAGTAGATAGACTGGGGTCCTGATGATCAGGATCCCAGTCAGACTAGTCAAAAACCAGCAAAACACCAGGCAAAAAGTGGGGGTAACCATGCAGTCAGATCCTACCTTCCTACATAACACCCCCCCAAACGAAAGGAGATAAGGCTAACCTTGCCCAGTTGAGACTTTATTTCCTAAGTGGCCATATAGGGAAGGTCCTGCACTAGCATGGATACTCCCTGTCTTATGGACCACTAAGGAGTCCCTACTCTGTAGGGTTTGGGATGCTCTCCAAGATTTGGGATAACTACCTGTAGTTGGCTTTTGTAAAGAAATAGGCTGGTGGGGTGTCTGAGTAGGGAAGTGAGGCCCTAATAAGGTTGGTCTCAGCTTCCTCAGAGCACTGGTCACCATGGAAGCCTTTCTTTCCATGACTCCGTTATATCTGGCCCTAGGGGTCAACCTCTGGCTGCTTACAGCTGGCGGTTGATTCCCTTTGGTTGGAACAATGGAAGGCCAGGGAAGGTTTGGGACAGCTTTGTCCCAGGTTTTCCTTTGCCCAACAGAGTCCATCTGGGGGATGTCACTACCTAAGGGTAAGAGGGATCCCTCAGAATGTTGAGGAATATTCACCTGGCTAGTGCTACTAGACTGGGTGTCCCTAATCTGATGATGAGGGGGTTCCTCTGGACAGTGGGCCCCTAGGGGTCCACTGACATCCCTGACCTCTGCAGCCCTAGGCTGACTGAGGCTGGGTAGAGAGGGGCAGGATATCTGCTCCAGACTTGGCACCTCCTTGGAAGGGTCCCCTGCCCTCAATGGTTCTGCCAGGACAGGCCTGACCACCTCTGGGGCAGTTCCTTCACAAGGAGTAGGATCAGTTCCCTGAGGAAGTTGACCCTTACCTATAGTCTGGGGGGAAGAAGACTTTTCTTCATTCCCTGTGCTCTCTGGTGGAGCAGAGTGGACCATTATTCCAGGCTCCACTACTCCAAAGGTTTCCTGGGGTTGGACTGAGGCCATGGGGGTCCCACCAACTCTCTCAGGGAGGCCTAACATCTGTAGATGGACCTTCAGCTCCACTTCAGCCCAGGCTGAAGTTTCTAAATCATTACCCAATAGGCAATCTACATGCAAGTTTGGAGACACTGCCACTCTCTTTGGACCAGTGACCCCTCCCCAGCTGAGATTGACTATGGCCATGGGGTGATCTGTCCTCACACCATCAGTATTGGTCACCTGGTACTTAAACCCAGGTAAAAGCTGAGCTAGGGGCACTAAGGTTCCTGTCACCATGGTGACACTGGCTCCTGTGTCTCTATAGGCTACAGCTTTCTGACCATTGATCAGAGGCTTTTGTCGGTACTTGCCCAAGGAATTGGGACTGACAGTAAAAGTGGCAAGCCCCATGCCACCATCACAGACCAAAGTGGCCTGTGTGGGGGACCTGGCTAGGCCAGGGTCCACCTCAGTTCCCCAAGAAAACCCAACCAAATTTTTGGGTGCACTACCACCACCTGGGGATTACTACCTGTAGTACCAGGAGGTGTAGAAGTAGTGTTTGGAGGAATATTTTCCTTATTGCTGACCTTGGGGCAAATGGCATAATTTTTCCTAAGGCCTGGCTTCTTACAGACAAAGCAATATGGTTTCTTTTCAGGGGAGGAAGAAGTTTGGGACCCACCGCCAGAAGAGGATTTTTGGGGCCCTTCAGAGGGCTTATCTTTTGATTTATCCCCACCTTTCTCTTGGGTCTTGGAAGAATCTTTCTTCTGGTCACCACCCTGGTTCTTTTGTTTCACCCTGGTTCTGACCCATTTATCTGCCTTCTTTCCCAATTCTTGGGGAGAAGTCAGATCTGAGTCCACCAGGTACTGGTGCAAAAGCTGGCATTTGACAATTATTAAGTATCTGCTCCCTCATAATCAAATTGTACAATCATAAGTAGTCATGCACTTTGCTGCCAAGTATCCAACCTTCCAGAGCCTTTGTAGCACCATCTACAAAGTCTACCCAGTCCTGAGTCTGTGTCTTCTGGGTGTCTCTGAACTTAATCCTGTACTGTTCAGTGGTTAAGCCAAACGCATCAATGAGAGAACTCTTCAGGACTGAATAGTTGTCAGCATCCTCCTCTCTAACAGTGAGGAGCTTATCTCTACCTTTGTCAGCAAAGGAGAGCCACAAGATAGCTGCCCACTGCTCTTGAGGGACCTTCTGTACCTTACAGGCCCTCTCTAAAACAGTTATCCATTTGTGGATGTCATCCCCACCATGGTAGGGAGGGACTATCTTGCTCAGGTTCCTACGATCATAAGTATACTCCTTAATCCTAGGGACACTGTTGCTGCCACCATGGGACTCTAGTCCCAATCTCTTCCTAGCCTTCTGGAGTTCCAAGGATTCCTTATCTAGTGCCAATTGCTCTTGCCTGAGCCTAAGCTTGAATTTCTCAACCTCTAGAAATTGGCACTCTCTGTCATAAGAGCTATCTCTCTTATGGGATATGGAGGTCCCTATAGAAGTTCCTGAATGGTGAGATTCAGCAGAGGGAGATCTAGATCACCTGGGTGAACTCTGCACTCTTCCTGGAGGAGTAAAGAGGGGGCCACTGGGGCCTTCTCTACCCCCTCCTGGAAGATCTAAGTTGTCCAGGTGGGAATCATTTTGATCCTCCTGGTCAGGGTTTGATTCTAGGTCAAAGAAGGTTTCACTTCCTGGCCTGTCTTCATTCCCTGCCCCACCCACTCTTTCTACCTCATCTGACCCTAGGGTCTTCCTAAGGTCATCTAAGAGTAACACCTCAATGAGACGTTGGGTGTTGGCATTTCTCTCTGTCTTCAGCTTCATAGAAGCACACATGTTTTTCAAATCCTGAAAGGTGAAACCATTGTACCTAGAAGGCAGAGAGCCACTGGCTTCTCCTTTAGAAGACATACTAAGTGTGGTGTGGTGTATGCACCTACCTAACCTAGTGGGAACTAAACTCTCTTAGGTTGGAGAAAGGGTGTGCTAGACCCTTGACTTACCCAACCCCAAGTTCAGTAGTACTTACTTATTCTAATCTTGAAGTATTATATGTGCCTAATACTTTAGTGGTTTTCAGTTAATCACTCAATGAGATTTATTCGTAAAACAATAGCAAGCTTCAATCCCAACCGCTGCACACCAATGTGAGAAGTTGGCCTGGTATATGCTGTCCACTAGTTAAAGTGGGCACCTTGCACCAGTCCAAACGAACCTTATGATGTATGAGGTCCAAGATAACCTTTAGAAAGCTATCCTAGTGGTAGCTGTGGAGAGCAGCCTTCAGGCTTAATCTTGAAGGAATGTAAAGCAGCTTGTTTTACCAGAATATCACCTCCTGAATGACCAAATGAAGGGGAACCACACAGTAGTTATAAAAAAAATATGTATTTATTAAAATTAACACTCTCTACTATCCTCTACACGAGGATAGAACATAAAGCACTCAATACAAGATCAATAGGACAGTTGTAAGTAGCACAATACACAGTGGTCTCCAGGGGGAGACCAAACCATATACTAAAATAGTGTTATAACAGTCACGACTAAGATCAAGACAAGGTCTGGAGCACGTAGAATCGCTGGGACCCCAAGGAACCACACAAGGGGAGTAGACAGGGACCACACGGAGGCCGGGTGCAGTGTGGGAACATGACCGCGGGCTCCGTACAATTCTATGGGAAAGTCGCGGTAACACTTTTAAAGTTTAAGGACCCTTCTAGGAGGACTTCGAGCGCACCCGTTGGAACTTAAGAGTTTGAAGAGCCACCCTACCCGTGGATACCGAAGTACCCGAGTTATCTATCCCAGAGGAGCCGGGTGCATAGGTCTGAAGTGGCGTCGGAAACTGCTGTCGTTCTCAATGGAGAGCTGCAAAGAAGTACTGCTGCCGTGAAGGTGAAAAAGGGTCCGGAGGAATCCAAGCCTGAATTCAGGAAAGATGGAACATGAAAGCAGAGGGGACAGAGTCTGGGTCACTTCAGAGTGACCAGGGGCTCGGTAGACGAATGCCCACCGATGTCGGTTGCTTCAGGTGCGATGAAGGGATGCTTGACTCTGCAGCCACGAGGACCAGAAGACGCTGAGGATGACCAGGAGCCGGAAGTGAGCTGTCCCACGAAGGATGTCGAGTGCTGAGGGGTCGGTGTCCAGCGAGAGCACCAAAAAGCCTTGGCAAAAGCAACCCACGCAGGAAGGTCAAGCAGGTTACGGTGTGAACCAACATGGTCCAGGGGACTCACCAAGCAATGGGGAGTCAGGGCACATATGGAGCAACAGGAAAGCCCAACAGAAATCAAGATGACCCTCCGGAGGACCCACAGGCCGAATGACCAGGAGTCGCGAGGGGACCTCGAGCAAGACTGCAAAGTACCAGCCCACGGAGCACTTGGTGCGAGGAGGCCGGAGTTCTGTGACGCAAATACTGCTCAGGGCTAGGACTACACGGAGCACAATGCACAAGCTCGGGAATTGCCAACAAGCATATGCACTTGCAAATGGACGCGGTGCACAGGGGTTCGGGTTATGCAGTCCCCACAAGGGATACTGGCCTCAATCTTGGTGAGAGGGCAGATCAACCTCAGAGACACTCAAAAACCCACCTCCTGTGTTGCTGAAATCTTCGGAGTCTGCAGGAGCTCAGGAGCAGCAGACCAGTCAGTTGCAGTTAGGTGCCTGCGAATGCAGGGGAGTGACTCCTTCACTCCAAGGGAAATTCTTCAGTTGTCCTTAGTGCACCACAGGTCCTGCACGGAGCCTGTATGGAGCAAGGGCACAGACAAAGCTTTGGACAGAGAGGGAGACGAAGTCGGGCCCAGTTAAAGTCCAGCGAAGTCCAGAGTGTCCAGACAGTCAAAGGTCAGTGGTTTCTTCTTGTAGAATCTTGTCCACGTAAAATCTAAAGTCTTACAGCCAGGTAAGCCCTTTTGTACCCATGGGTGAGAGTTGGACAGATTGAGGTGACCCTCCTAGGGGAGTGCCAGGACAGAGGGGTGGTTACACGAATGTCCTTTGTCCAGTTTCGCACCAGAGCAGGAGCCAATGGCTCCCACAACTGGTTTGAGCTGGACTATGCACAGGGACACCAAATGTGCCCCAGGTGCAGACTTTCAGGCACTCTCAGAGTGCTCCCACCCAGCCCCAATACACTAAACCCTGTCTGGGAGGTGGTCACACCTCCCTGTGACAGGATGCCCATTGTGCTGCCTTCCTCTGCTCGAGCTTGGCTCAGCAGCAGGAGGGCAGAAATGTGTCTCTGGTCGGCAGCATCCATTTTGTGCTGTCCGGGTCGAGAAGGCTGGCACCGGTTAGACCAGTGATCCCACGAAGCTCGCTTCTGAAGGGTGGAATCATACCTCCCACACCAGTTTCTGATGTGGAGGTATGATTCCAAGGTGTATGATACCAAACACAATATGTTTCTATGCAGCGGTTTTCGAGATAGCATTTACAGCGAGGTTATAATGCACCTCTACCTATATGTCCGGCTGAGTCACAGACAACCCGGGAGAATGGTCTCCGAAGGCTGCAGAGAGGCTCTGCTCATGCAGGGGTACCCTCTCACTAAAAACCCAGCAACCTGCCTTCAGGATTGGTAAGGCCTCCTATAGGGGTGACTTATAAGTTTTAAGTCTAGTGGCCTATAGATATAGTGAACCTATATCTAAAGTAAGTGGTGTAAGCACCAACTTACATGGGCTGCTGTAGCAGACCTGGAGTTTCATTTTGCATGGCCTCTCATGGGTGGCATAATACATGCTTCAGCCCATGGGGGCCTCTGGGGTACCTATGCTCTGGGTACATGGGTACCATATACTAGGGACTTATAATGGTACCGCAGTATCCAATCTGGAGTGTACCAAAGTACATGTATTAGAATTTTAGGGAGAAAGCAGATAGACTGGGGTCCTGATTAGCAGGATCCCAGTCAGAGTAGTCAAAAACCAGCAAAACACCAGGCAAAAAGTGGGGGTAACCATGCAGTCAGATCCTACCTTCCTACAGCACCCTCATCTACAGGCCCCCCGGGCCATGGACCCCCATTCACCGATGCCATTGTAGACCTCATTGCACCCCAGGCTCTCCCATCCACCAACTACATCCTACTCGGAGACTTCAAGTTCCACCTGGACAACCCCAGTGACCAGAACACCACTTCCCTCCTGGGGAACCTCGCCAACATTGGACTCAAGCAGCTAGTCACAACACCAACCCACGTAGCCGGATACACGCTCGAGCACGTCTTCTCCGCTAGCGGGATGTTGAACTACAGCCACAACATCGGACTCTCCTGGACTGACCATCATTCTATACATCACGTCTTTACCATGCCCACCGTACACCACCACCATAATCGCCCCCCCTCGCAGCTGGATCAAGGCCACCGAAGAACTTCTCGTCAACTCCCTCAGCACCACCACTCAGCCAACGCTTACAGACAACAACTCCGCAGTGCACAAACTCCACCTATGGATCTCCAACTGCACCGACACCCCTCAAGAAAAGGCAAGACAAACAACACTCCAAGAAGGCCAACTGGTTCAGTCCTGCCCTCCACTAGTCAAGACGCACCTGCAGACATCTCGAGAAGTGATGGAGCCACAACATCAATCAACTCTGCAACACAGTCACCCTTGCACCATGGCGCAAGGGTGCCTGCTTTATCGCATGGAAGCCATTGTGCGCCAGCGTAGGGGAAAAAGACAGGGGGGCTTATTCATGAGCTTCTTCTGACAGTTTCACCCCGCCAGTGCGTCATTTTCTTGACGTACTTGTAGTGTGATTCTTGCACCACGTTGCGCCGTATTTGCAAAGTGAAGCATCTAGGCATATGCGTGACCTTGTGAAGCACTCTGCCACATTATACCTGCATCAGGTATGATGTATGCATGTTGGGTGTTCCCACTCAACAAAGCCTCATAGGAGTGGCACAATGAAATCCATCAGATTTCACTGCAACAATTGTAGGATGCCACCTTACGCCTGCCTCATGTGAGGCGTAAGGGTGACGCAGTGCCACAGGGATAGGCTGGCCCCATGCATTGCTGGAGTTGCGTCATGCTTGCGTCAGGATTCCAGACGTATCTGTCATTAATTGCGACATGGAGCACCATACAGTGAATACAGCGCATCCATGGAGTCGCAAGAAGGGCATAGTGAAAAGTGTTGCAACGCTGTTTTGTTGCAGCGATGCAACACTTTTCCTGAATGATGCCCAGGAATGCGCCCTATCTTATTGATGGTGCGCATTCCTGCCCTGTAGTTTTGTTGCAGGGCAGCGCAGCAACATTCCTTGCAGCGCTGTCCAGCGCCAAAACCTTCTGAAATGAGGCCCCAGGTGTTTGCACCATTTTTAAGACCAGCTACTTTCTGGTCTTAAAAAACTGCCTCTAACTGCCGTTACAGGCAGTTTTTTTGGTTTTGCACCATACAAGGAATTTCTTGTAAATATTGCGAAGTGGGGTTAGCGGCAGTTTTTGCACGGGACCGCCTGCCTTGCATCTCATTTTCGTTAACTCCTGCTAACATTAGTGGCGATCTTAAAAATGCACGTTTTCGCCAGAATACTGCCGCTAACTGAGGTTAGCGGCAACTTGTAAATACGGCAATAAAAAAAAGCTGCCGTAACGTCAAAAAATTGACGCTAAGGCGGCGTTAACTCCTTGTACATATGCCGCCCAATTTCTAACAGAAAGGATGATAGTAAAATTTGTAAAAGCTAATAATGACTATTTGGGAGTTTCACTGTATGTGTAGTGTAGCGTTGTTCTTCCAGTGAACATGTTACAATATATTTTATTTGTGTGTTTCCAGTTCTTGTAAAAAGGCAATACAATGTTTAAAAAGGAATCTGTTAGTTGCTAGGCGTTGTATTAAAGTGAACAAATGTATTTTTTTCTAGAGAGCCACAGATATCTTTTACCATTAATTACCTGTACGGATGTATAGGTAAGTGTCGTGGTTATGTCTTTGATACATTTTTTAATTGTTATATTTTGTTGAATAATTTGTGTTGTTTTATAAAATATAATGAACGGATTTAAAATGTGTATCCATAACGATATATGAACACGTCCGTGTCAATATTGTTTGGTATGATGCATTTTAATTAGCAATAAACGTTTTGTACTCTGCTATAATTCTACTTCTAAATGTAAGCTTAAGATGTGCAGAAAAGAGTGCATCACTGAAAGAAGTATACAAACACGCTAACCTACTAATGGCAGTGGGTCTGAGAAGAGGTATTACATTTAAACATTCAGCTAGAATATTTGAATAAAAAAGTGTTTTTGAGACACATCATATTTCGTACACCCTTTAGATATATTGTTTAATTACCCAAGAGATTGTTTTTGAGACTTTAGTAGTAATGGCTGGGTGCAAGCTTACTTGTACAACAGCCAATACTGCTCAAGGCAAAAATTGAGTTGACAGAGATATTTGAAAGGAAAAGAATGAAGCATTTCGCTTCTACTAAAGGGCTGCAAAAGAAAAGTACAGCTATTCATGTGAAGTCTGCCTGTAATGCTGCTTCTTTTCAAATTTAACAGAAAATACATTTTCTAAATTTGAACAAATCGGTCGAAAGGCTGAATATTTCTTCCCGTTGTGAAATGTAGAGGAATCAGTCAGTTTATTGGGAGCATCACTCGAACTGAAATAAAGCATGAACATTTGACTTGATCATCACATATATTAATTTCCATGATGCAGTTACCTACCAGGCAGATGGGAAAATTCAGTTAGATGTGAAAGTTAGTAGACTCTGACACTGTGGCCCCAAGTCATACATTCCTGCCATGTCTATATAATTGTGAATTTAGCCTTGCATCAGTCTAAATGTTATTGAGGTGGATCATTGTGGTTGGCCCATGCCGCATATATTGCCAGCCTATAGCACGCCATACCCCATAATATATTTCCGATATGTAGCACGCTACTCTGTGAGAAAGAGCCTGATTGGCAGAGAGTTGTATTTGCTGGGATCCTAAGGGAGATGCCTTTCGGCGTTCTGTGTGAGTATCCAGAAAGGTTCTCTTACCTTGTCTTGCGATGCAGCGCCTAGCAGTGTGATGGAGGAGCAGGTTAAAGATAGGCACGGACAGATGAAGGAGAAGGGGTGACACAAAATATACCTGGATGCTCTGTTTTATAGGTAGTCCAGTTTGGGGCAGGGAGACTAAAACGTACAGTCATCCAGATGGGCCGTTGGGTGGTGTGTACATCTACATGAAATAGGAAGCTGATCAGGGAAGCACTAGTAATTCGCATGGCATCATGCGCAAGGAAGTGACGTATTCAAATCTTTAACATAAAAGCAAATGCGCAAGAATAGAAGCTGATGACATGAGCAGTAACCATGCACCTTTTTAAAGGCAGGAATGCTGCCTATTGCTGTACAAACAAACCTTACGAATGAGGAAAGAAACAGAAGAGCAACCAAGGCTGGCGGCCCATGCAGAAACCGGGCAATCTTTACAGGCCCAGATTTTAGTCAGAAGGATGCCAAATATAGAGCAGGGGTTCGTGTTCAAGAGCCTGTGCATGTGAGGTTGAGCGACAAAGGGGCAAATTTAAAAGAGAGTGGCGGAGTGCGGCATTAAGCTAAAATTGCTAACGCCGTGTTCCGCCATTCTGAAATTCAGGGATGTGCTATATTAACAAGAATGCTGCACAGCCCTGCGTTTCCCCTAGCCCTGGCGTTAAATTTAGCTGCCTAGCGCCAATGCAGGGGTGCCTTCATTGCGGGGAATGATTGTTCATGTGCATGAAGGTGTCCCTTCCTGCACATGAACAATCAGTAACGGAAGTCTGTAACTTCTATGTTTGCTGCTTTATGCAGCACACATAGAAGTTGCAACTCGTCATTTTTTAATGATTGTTTATTTGCAGGAAGGTACACCTGCTACTCAGCTCTTCTAAACTCTGTGAGATTCGAAATACACCTTTTATATATGTCTCCATAAGTTAACTTTCATCCCGATTCTCCTCTGCCTGGAGCTTTCCCAATCTTCTCCCACACTCTCCTATCAACTCTGCCCGCGATTCTAGCTAGAAACCTTTAAGCCAAAACAACATTTGCCAAACAGGTGTCATTTAGAGTTCTAGACAACTTTAAATGCAGCCTCTAGGAATGCCGGCACCAGTCAGGAAAGGATGTTGATTCTGTTTGTGGAACACTGCAGATCATGTCTGTCTTTAGGGAGAGTTTCTGTTTGCTCATCTGTACTGCTGTATTGTATTGTAGTATTTATATAGTGCTTCGTATCTCGTTGTGGCCTGTAAGTGCATTATTGAATAGGCAGAACTCTATAACATAGGGGAGTGTGTGTTTGACAGAGTATTGTATTTGCTCTGATCCTATTTAGCGTGTAAAAGAAGCACAGGTATTACTCATGTCACAAAGGTCTTGCAGGTAGAGTGTAAAGACAGCAGAGCTATCCCTTAGGTCACACCAGTCTTGATGATAGCATGTAAATACAGCAGAGCTATCACTAAGGTCACACAGGTATTTAAGGTAGGGTCTGCAGCAGATATATCACTCAAGTCCTAGAGTCCTGCATGTAGAGTGCAAAGACGGCAGCGTTATTGCTCAGGCAGCACAGGTCCAGCAGGTAGACTGTAAGGACAGCAGAGGTATCAGTGAAATAACAACTGTCTTGCAAGTAGGGTGTAAATACAGCTGAGCTATCAGTCAAGTCACTCCAGTCTTGCAGATAGACTGTAAAGAGAGAACGACATCGCTCAGGTCACATAGGTCTTGAGGGTAAAGTGTACAGTAAGAAGAGCTTTCGCTCAAGTTGCACAGGTTTCCCAGGTAGCTTGTAAATATAGTAGAGCTACCAGCCAGGTCACAGAGAAATGTCAGGCAAGGTGTACAGAGAGCAGAACTATCATTAAGATCACACCTGTATCACAGGTAGAATCTAAAGGCAGCAGAGCTGCTACTCAGATCACAAAGCTATTGAAGGTAGAGTGTAAGTACAGCAGAGCTACCTATCAGGTTGCACTAATCCTGCAGGTAGGCAGCGGTGATAGTGCTAAGGTGATACAGGTCTTGCACGTAGATTTTAAAGACAGCAGAACTGTCACTCACTCCACACAGGTCATATAAATGGTGAGAAAAGATAGCAAAGCTATTGCTCAGGTCGCACATCTTGAGGGGAGGGGGTAAATATAGCAGAGTTATCACTCAAGTCACAACGGTCTTGCAGGTGAAGTGTAAAGACAGAAGAGCTACAGCTCAGGTCACACAAGCCTTTCAGGTAAAGTGTAAACACAGCAGAGCTATTGCTCGGGTCACACAGGTCCTGCAGACAAGTGTAAAGAACGCATAGATGTTGATCAGGCAACACAAGTCTTGCAGGAAGGGTGTTAAGGCAGCAGAGCTATTACTCAGGTATCACTTGTCTTGCAGACGGGTTGTAAAGACAGCAGATCTTTCGTTAAGGTCGCATACTTTGACCAAGAGTAAGAGAGCGAAAGGAAGAAAAGGGAGAAAGAATGTGTAAGATACTCGAGTATTAGTAGAGGGGGATGAGAACCCACCTCGAAGAATATTGACAGTCCATGTCAGGGTGAACCACAAAAGTCACTAAATACACTTGTACTTAATCTTCTGGTAGCTAGGCACACAAGCAGTCAAGTTTTACTTAAAGTCAAAGTGCAAAGTATTTATGCAGTACTCAAACAGTATGTAGTATCTTCCTGTTGTGTTTATAATGTTCCCTGTTACCTGGTTCCTAGCTGCTCAGCCAGTGTGAGTGTTCTGGTACGGAATATTGGTGTGATGGACATGAGTGTAATGCTTGGGTGCCTGGTGTGAGTGTTGACAGTTGGAAGATGGGCTGAGCAGCAGGCAGGCTGCTCCTGGTGGGGCTGCTACCACTGGTTTTATGGACCTAATAAATAACTTACAAAGACACATTCTACGCATGGAACATCATTACTACATTTTGGGGACGATCTGGAGATAAACTCATGCTGTACAGCTGGTCTTAATGAAGATAAGTGATGTCTAGATAAAGAAGTCTTGAAAGCTTAAGAAACCTACAGAAACTACAGTTCTTGATAGCACAAGCATGTATCCAGGAAGAAGATGTTCATTAAAGAGCATACATTTCCAAGACGAATTGGTCCAAAAGAGACAAGACAGACAGCGCAAAGGGATTTTTTTTAAACGGTGACGTCAAAATTGTTTTCAATGCGGAAAGAACTTATCACAGACAGCGCAAGTACACAAATGGTACAAGATCCACAAAAAACAAGTGAAACAAGAGCAGCACGCCTCGCAGCCTCACAAGTGTCCCTCACACCGGACAGCCCCAGCCCTGGTGTGCTGTGCTCTCCATCATCTCTTCTCTTGGACTTTTTACATACAAGTATTGTGTGCTACATCAAGCTCTACAAAATTGCCTCATCACTTTTGGTGTGATGTGTGTTCCTGTTTTAATGCTGCGCTTATTATGGCAAACCACACCAGTCTAGTGTAAACTCTCAAGCAAATACTGTCCAAATGCGGCTGAAAGTGTTTCCATCATAGGTCTGGTTGAACGTTTCTTTGTGAACTTACAACTGTGTCATTTTTCCTGTTTAATATGACTCTCTCAACATTGTTTTATTGCAGCCTACAGCAACAAGCAATGTTTTTTCACGTTTGGATTTCATTCCAGTTACCAGCGGATGGAACAAGACTTTGGTGGTGAGACAATTTTCCTCTCTTATTGTTATTTTTTTTTTAGGCCCCAACCCTCCCGGACTTATGTCAGTTGAACCGCTGCGCTGCGGTTTAAAAATAGTGGCACGAGCTGCTTTGTGCGCGTGCTGTCTTACCTTCTCTAGGTGGTCGCGTGTCTGTGCCACTGGATCTTCGGAGACTCTTCTGTTGCTAGGGAGTTCTGCGAGCTGCTCTAGGACGCTGTTCAGCACGCTCCCACCTGCAGCCACATGAAGACTCTCCAACGTCAAGTTGTATTCGAGACTGTGTGCACTTGCAACAAAGGTAATGCTTGTCATTTTAGTTCTTTCATCTTGAGCCTCAAAACCGTTGAAAGTGTCTATGTATTTGGGATAACCAAGGTGCAGCCAGTTTTACATTACTCGGGTGAGAGGTCGCTAACCGGAGCATGTTTCATTGTTTTTCAAATGGCTATATGCTATAGTTTATTTATGCATTATTCTATGATTTATGGTTGTGTTGATGTTGTTGTTGGGGGTTGTCTGTCCAGTATTTTTTACCTTCTGTGTTCTCACTGACCCTTGCAGGAGGGTGCTCTTATCGTTTTATGGTTGTTGGTTATTCATTCTCGTGGTTTGCATTACCACATTCTTTGAGCCTTTCTTTTAGGTGGTTTTGGCTTGTTTTGATTGTCAGTATCCCTTTCTTGAGGGATGGGAATGGGTTTTAGTCCCACTTCCACGTTGTAGCCACTATTCCCTTACATTAGGGGTGGTTTAAAGGGTGTCTCTCCCTTTTTCTCAGTTTATGGTTGGCAGTCCCATTTAACGCAATGTTTAAATGTTCCTAATGTGTGTAAGTCACCATGTGCTGCACATTGGTCATGTAGTGTGTGTAAGTCACCTCGTGCTTCACATTTTTTTTGTTGTAGTGGGTGTTGGTCCATTCTACACAGTTCTTAATGGGTGTTAGTCCCATCTACATAGTTTGCATTATGGGTCACTGTCCCATTTTTGCACTCCACAGTTTCCTAACGTTGTAATGTGTTGAGTCCCATCTACACAGTTTACGTTATGGGTTACAGTCCCATTTTTGCATTTATGGGGCCAGATGCACAATGGTTTTTGCATGCGCAAACGGGTTTGCGAACCCGTTTGCGCATGCACAAAACAATAGAGGTATGTACCATTCCAAAATAGCAAGTCACAATTTATTTGCGACTCGCTCTTTTGGCATTGCGAGTCGCTATTAGGAAGAGGTGTTCCCTTCCTAATAGCGAGCACAACCCCACAATTGCAATTGCAATTGCGGTCGCAAAACACTCGCAAATTACCAGCCTCTTCAAGAGGGTGGTAATGGGGTTGCAAAAGGGAAGGGGTCCTCAGGGGACCCCTTCCCCGCAGCAAATGCAGGGGAGAATATTTTTTAAGGGCAGGCAGTGGTCCCAGGGACCACTGCCTGCCCTTAAAAAATGAAACGAAAACGTTTCTTTTTTTAGATTTTTTTAAATGCATCCCGTTTTCCTTAAAGGAAAACGGGCTGCATTTAAAAAAAAAGATGCTTTATTACAAAGCAGTCCCATACACTGTGGTCTGCTGAGCCCTGCAGGCCACCATCCCTGGAGGGCTGGCATTCCCAATGGACTCCCAAATTGCGAGAGACTCATTAATATTAATGAGCCTCGCAATTTGCGACCCCATTGGGAATCGCAAAACAGTGTAATTACACTGTTGTACAGTTCATTTAGCGCCACGCAATTGCGAGGCGCTAAATGAAGGGGTCGTACGTCTGGCCCTTGGTCCCTTACATGAGGGGTGGCAAGTTGGGTTATTTTCCCTTCTCCACATTTTACATGGTTTTGTTCCTTACATAAGGAGGGGGTACATGGGTGCAGTCCACCCATAGTGTTAGAGTTCTGGGGGTGTGTTACTCCCTTGTTCCTCTTCACAGTGTTTCACGTGTCTTTTCATTTTGTATATTCTCACTTTGTGTCAGTGAGCTTAACGTTCTCATAACTTTCCTTTTGTTTCAATATTAAAGGAGGAGGATGTGTGATATTTCGTGTGTATCTTATCACTCTTCTCTCCTTCTTTGTTTAGTCTTTGTTCCCTCTCGTGATGTGGTTTTTACCATTCATCCCTGGGTTATGGGCTATTGACTTCATTTGTACATTGTTGTGTATAGTTGTTTTCATTTTAGTATGGTTTTAATATTTTAAGGGGAGAAGATAATGTAGTATCTTCCTGTTGTGTTTATAATGTTCCCTGTTACCTGGTTCCTAGGTGCTCAGCCAGTGTGAGTGTTCTTTTATGGAATGTTGGTGTGATGGACATGAGTGGAATGCTTGGGTGCCTGGTGTGAGTGTTGACAGTTGGGAGATGGGCTGAGCAGCAGGCAGGCTGCTCCTGGTGGGGCTGCTACCACTGATGTTATGCACTAAATAATATCTTACAAAGACACTACTTGGCTACGTCTACTTCATCACATCTACGCATGGAGTCTCATCACCACACAGTATTAAATTGAAAACCCAACAAAAGAAAAATCCCAAACCAATTTTGAAAAATAGAGTACATTTTAATAAATAAAATAACACCAGAACAACACAAAACCAACCAGTACAACTGGAGATTAAAAATGTTAAAGTTTGAATGTAAAAGAGCACCCAAAAGCTCAAAGTGCCAATCACAGGTATCTGGTTGTGCTTGACTGAATCAAAGTCAAAAGTTAAGGCCAACTGCGATGGAGCGCGGTCAGATACAGGGGGAATCTCAGTGGGAAGTTTCCCTTTGGACTTAGAAATGTTTGTGGAGAAAAAAGTGGCCGTCATCGAGGCCTCAGTGGAGCAAGCTGCAAGCTGCATCAGATTCAGAGCTCAATGATAGCGGGCTGCTAAAGGACGGGACCCTGCTGTGGTTGTCGATGAAAGCTGAAAAGCTCTAAGTGGGCAAAGTCCGGAGTCCGTGTCCAGGAAGGCTTCAACGTCAATTGGCTTCGGCTCAGGATCAGTCTCAGGGAAGCCCTCTATGTTCAGACTTCGAATCCTTTCAGGAATTCAGATCTTCTTCAGAGCGACAAACCAGCAAGAGGAATCTGACCGGTGATTCAGCATCGATAGCTTCTACTTGATGGCAGTCCCGGTCTCCCGCTGGTTCTTTGGAAGAAAATTTGGCAAAAAGTGTTATATTTCCACCGTTTGCAATTCGGATAGGTGGAGTACACTCTAACACCAGCCAAGAGTCCAGGATCTGAGAGGCACCACATGGGGGTTAGGACTCACTCCCACAGACGCAAGAGGATTCAGGCAGTTCCAGTTGGAACTAGTCAACTTGGGAGTATTAGGAAAAGGCCTCTGGAAGCTTGGTGTGTTCCTGTAACTCAAACAGGAGGTCAGCCATCTGATCATTTGAGTCACTTCTAGGGTCCTGGGTCAGGGCAAGCAGGCCAGTCCTCCTTCTGATCATCACATCTCCAGGAGTGTTCTGAGAGGATGTCTGTGGGGTCCCTTTTATGCCCAGTGCCAGCCTGTGGGTGGAGGGCAAGCCTTTGTCCATACCCTAAGCCTGGTGAGTTCCTCTACACCCCATTGGGTTTGGTGCCAGCCTTACTAGAGAGACAAAGGACAGACAGGCCCATGCGTGATCTGCATCTGCCAGTGGCAGAGTGTGCCTCCTTTGAAGTCAGGAAGGGGCTGGGTACAGCCCCGAGGCTAGCCTTTGAAGCCCAGGGAGGGCGGGCCATGTTGCTCAGGAGAGGAACAACCCTTCCCACACCTAAGGCCCTTTGTCCACAGTGTGAAAGCAATGCACATAATACTCCAGGTGAGCCATCAGGGGTCAGATGACACTATACACTGACAGAAAGGCACTTTTGGCTTAGGCAGGAAAATGACAAGTTTGTGGAAGTGTAATTTCCAAAATAGTAATGTAAAATCAGATTTTACCATTAAGTAGGATGTTAAATTACTAATCAAATGAGTCCTTGAATCATATTTCTAGGTGCTCCTAAACAGACATTTAGCATTATAACATTTTATAATGTAACCCAGTGTTTTTCTATGGGCGAGCCAGCCTTGCCACAGTGAAAAATTACATTGGAGGGTTTTTACAGCAGGACATGTAAAACTTTAAATGCACATGCCCTACTCACTTACTACCATGCACCCTGCCCTATGGGCATTGAGGCCTACATGACAAGTGACTTATGAGTATTAAAAGGAAGATTTAGGCTTGGCAAACGTTTTCTTTTTACATGGCATCTTAAAACTGCACGCTTAGGCTGCAAAGGCAGGCTTGGAGACATGATTTACAGTGTTACTATAGTGAGTGGCACTATGAGTGCTGCAGTCCACTTGTAGTATTTCATTTACGAGCTCTAGGTCAATTTAGTACCATGTACTAGGTATTTATAAGTAAAACATGTTCCAATTAGATATATGACAATTTTACCATTTTTAAAAGGGAGAGCACAAGCATGTTACCACTGGTTAGCAGGAGTGAAGTGTGCAGAGACCTATAGCCAACAAAAAAGAGTTCAGCTAAAGAAGGCAAACATCTGGGGGAATACCATGCATAAAATGGTCACTTCTAACAGAATGAAAAAGAGTAAGGTAGACAAACAATATCAGTCAGAGAGCATTGGGATGAAAATGAACCTTCAACACTGAGATAAATAGACATAAAGTGTGTACTGGTGGAATAAAGAGTCATGAAGTTGAATCAAGAATATACAGTCTTGGCAATCAGCACTGCTTGAATTTGGCAGCCCCAGTTACAGCCTTCTACAAAATATTAGGAACTGGGTTAGGATATGCTGACCCAGCCCCTGTAATTTTTAAAAACTGTGATATACATTGAAATCAAAAGAGCATTGGAGCTAGTTTTGAGTCTGAGACTCGGCAGCGTAAGTTGAGGCAACATGCTTGCTCCAACTACCTTGTTTACAAAAGAGGGAGACTCTGCACTCAGAGCACATTATAGAGTTTTCCTCATCCATCCCTGTCACTGGTATGCCAGTGGGAGGAGTTGCTTATGGTGACCAGTAATTCGGGGTTCCTACTTATCAAGACTTGCAATACAACTTGCAAGGAGCATGTGGAGACTGTCAACCCATCTGCTGCGTAGGACAGCCCTATCTTTTTATGTGCATAGACTCCACAGTCATAAAGATACCAGTAGTAGAATACCTCTGTGAATAGCAAGAATTGTAACCTTACACAAAATGTAAGTTTACTTGTGTGAATCAGACCCTTACACTTTATAAATACCTCTCAATGCAATCATATAATCTGCTGGAACTACAGCGAAATTCTTCTGTGTATTAAATACATACACTTTCTTGAGTTTTGAAGAGACTTTGTCCTAATTCTGCATTATTTGGTTTTGCATCATTTACATGCCAAATCTTTTTCAAGGCTTGGCTTATACATGGGCTCTTAGAGCCATGTCAGGCCCTTGGCTCCGCTCTGCTATCCTGGTTAATTTGTGGGCTTACCAACCGTTATTTCGGGTGCAAGTGGTGAAAAACGATTTCTTTAACTGGAGGAACATGTTTTACTGAACATTTGGAAACTTTTAGGCCTCCCTACAGAGGGCATGAAGGAGACGGCAATCTCAGGTATAGATACACATGGAAGAAGCCAACAACCATTTCTGGAAATACTGAAATGAATGTATTTGCTTCAACAGACTAATGCAAATTTCAATATCTACTTCCCCAGGCAAAAGGAAGTATATTGTATCTGCTTTTCGTTGTTACGGAGAAGATCCCCAAATCACCACAATAGCGTTGTCATTATATAATGCCACACACTGAGCTATGTCCCTAGCTTATTGGGGATTAAAATGCATTACTTTGCTCTAATGTTTTGAAAGCATCCATGTAGATGGTTCTTAATTTCTAAAAGAATAAGCCTTGGGGCCCAAAGTTTTGCTCCGAAACCAACAGCCAGCACTGTTTGGGGTTCCAAAAGCCTAAGCCGTGTAGGCTTGATTCCACTTGATTCCTCTTTAATCCATCACCAAACATTCCCTGCCTGTTTATCTCACCCTTGCAGGTGTTATTTTCAATGCTTTCTCTCTTTATCACTGTTTTATGTCTTTTCTTCCTCCTTCTTTGCCCATTTTTGTGTTTGTCTCTCTTAAGATCTGAATCAAAGTCTGTTGAGGGAAAATAAGTGCCTGTCCCCAAAAATGACTGCTGGTAGGCCCCACCTGCAACTACTGGCTCAAATTAAGCACTTCGTTTGGGGGACAATTAGGACTCATGTGAGTTTTAATTGTCTAAAATTTAGATTACTCTGAATGACCCCATGAATTTTCCTGATTCTTTATTTCAAGTCTGCGGCCAGTGCTTAATTTGTAAAAGAAAATGCCGGTGTCCGAAGCTCTGCTTTAAAGCCTGCGGACGGAGCAATCAAAATGCTGACACAAGGCTGTTAGTCTTAAATTCACCTCATGCTTCTTTAATCCACTACCAGACACTTGCTGCCCCGTTATCTCACTCTTGCCAGTCTCTACTTTCTCGCTTTGTGACGGTTTTCTTTTCCTCTGTCTTTCCAAATTGTGTCTTAGTGCTGGTGGCCCCCAGTGGCAGCCACCAGCTCAAATTAAGTACTGTCTACTGCTAACATTTGAGAGAAACACTTTATTTCTAACACTATCACTTAAAGTGAGTTTGTCAGGCACTTTACTGAATTTTCATATATGGGTAGTCACAAAACAGCTGGCATGAATATCTGGTGCATCACCATGTTTGGCAAAGACCCTAGTTAATCTGTATCTTGTAATCAGGATAGATTTAATCACATTTGAAGGTGAATTATCCATATCACAGCAGTGCAAGTACACATTTGAGCCAACTAGGGCATTTGTGCTCAGAGCCAGTCTGTGTCATAACGCCAAATGATGGGGCTCACCTGCACAATGTGTTGAGGGGCCCCTGAAACTTCCATCTCCCAGATATTCATTGACCTTGGGTTGACTGAGGACCCCTAAAGACCCTTCCCCCCTCCATCATTGCACCGCAGGGGATGCAGGGGCTATTTTTTGCCACTGGCACCAGAGCATCATTGTTCAGACCACTGTTATAATTTGCTAGAGCTAGACATGCAAGAGTAAAAACAAAAGCATCATTGAGCAGAATCAAGGGGTACAATTGTGATGTTGAGGCCACTTAAGTAGAGCAACAGGTATAAACATATTAGAGCTGATTTTGGGAGCATTACGCAATTCATTTGTTTGCACAACCCGTAGATGTCAGCATTCCAAATTTGGTCTACATAACTGGCAAACCTATGCTCCACAAAAAACATACCTGCTCCACAAAAAAACATACCTGCTAGTACTGAGCTGCACAAATGGCATGCATGAGTGGCAAATCTGACAATCGTCATAAATGAGCTGTCAAGATGTCCTAATTGAGCTTCAAATTTGGCACCAGTGAGCAGTCCAACAAGCTTGCAGAATTGGACAGCAAAAGTGGCTTAATCAAGCAACCCACCTGTCAAAACTGACCCTCAAGTCTGGGACTCTGAGCAGTCATCTAGCTAAATTGAGCATCACAATGATAATGGAATATTGAACACCAATGTCTCTCAACATTGACATTTTGGGGCAGATTTACTAAGATTTTGTGTCAGGGTTGCGTCACTTTTGTGGCGCAGCTCAGGCAGAAAATCATTTTTGTTATTTACTAAGCCAGGCAAAGCCACTTTGCATGGCTTTGTGTGGTTTAGTGAATACAAAGTAACACAAGGCGGGAAGTTGTTCCTTCCTGCACAAAAACAATCCTGCCTGCAATGTAAGGGTGTCTGTGTTGGCGCTAGGCAGCACACAATGCGCCAGCACCAGGAGATAGTAGAATTGCGCATTGATATTGCCCATTTCTGCCGTCTCCCTTTCATGCCACACAACACAGAAACTTTGCTTGCTGCCCCACGTGAAAAATTAGTATATCTGCCCCTTTATTTCTAGCACAAGAATTGTGGTTGAATGTTAAGGGGGAGTGTGTGAACTGTGCAGAAAGTAAAAATCCAGGCACATAATTAAACGACGGTGTTATTTTGTCTGGCACAAACATTATAATGGGCTTTTTAAGCTTGGGAGTGTGTTTCAAGTACCATTTCTATCCTGGCATAATCATTTGTATGCTGTTCATCAAGTGAACTGCTGAGTACACACATCTCTAATGGGTTTATGCATGCATTAGTGCTGTGGAATATTGATAATGGCATATAATTAACAAATGCTTTCGTACTTACCTTTCTTTTAGAAATGTTAGGAGAACGTATGGCTTTTCAGTCAATGCATTTTGTGAAATTTAAAATGCATCGCACAGCTCTGTTTAATAAAGTATTTCTTGAGGCAAGGACTGCGCTCAAAGCCGCTCTCAGAGTCCTGGGCTCCCTAACTAATCTCGTTTGCTTGGTGCCACGCGGAGGCAATATCCATATTTTTGACAGAGCTGCGTTCGTTTCCCACACCTGCCTTGCGGTCAAGAGTGGTGCAAGGCACAGTATCAGCTGCAGAGTATTTACTCGGTGCACAGGAGCATACTCAATTGGTTTGACAACCTAGATTAAGACAAGGATAATAAACTTTGAAATGTCTTTCAAGTGGCTGCATCCACAGGACAGCTGAAGGCAAGTTAATGATGAAGTCCAAAGCTCTGTTAAAGGTTTAGACTTGAGAAGGGCCAGCTTTAGAACCACTTAACGTGAAAACATCATCTCCGGCCACAGGGATTGCGATTTATTTTCAGCTACATTCCACCTTCTTCATTCGTCATTCCTTGAAATGGTATACCCATTTGCATGTTTTTAAGGACTCACAGAAAAACAAAAGGCTTGTGCCAGAAGCATATTTGAATGTGGTTTCCTGCGTGATTGACTATCACATTAGCCCGTGACCACATTGCCACAGAAATAAATTCAACGTTCACAGCTCTCAGGTTAATCCAGTTTCTTCTATGTCCATGGCAACAGCTCGGAAAAACAAAATAAAAACAGGTCATTGCACTCACTTTATGAAAGGATCCTCGTGCAATCACCTGTATGTTATCGACAAACTGGTGATCATTTATGCAAAAGCAGCTATAGGTGGCCCAGATTCATCTATTTGGATCTGGAGTTCCCTTTTCCTATTTCCAGTGAGGTTTTATCTTTAGCTACATATTGATTGTGACATAAGTGACGTGATATGTGACAATCTGTGTGAGAATAAGCTGCTATTTTTACTTTAACTAATTAACAAATAATGGTTTTGCTGTCCCTGATGCTAGTGCCAGAGCTCATTTAAAAATCTTGCCCATACCTCAAAGTTTGTGGCATAAAAATGACAGACATTGCCAAAAAGAAGGTGGAGTGAGCTGTATGTTTCTAATTGCAACATCATTACCTAGAAAGAGCACCTGGACAAGCATGGGAACCATATTGATGGTGCAGAGCAGCGAATCTCAGACCCGAAGGAACAAAAAGTTCCTGCAGACAGAAAAAATTATAGATCTTATTAAAGCCAAGAATTAATATTTGCAAGCTTGTTCATGAAGCATCAACCTACACACTTAGGGGGCAGCCACGGCCCGTGCAGGTAAGAGCGGTGGGTCAGTGGGGCCGGGTGGGGGGGATTTCGAGAAACGACGCAGAGGGAAAATTAGATAAATAATTAATTTTCCCTTGTGGTCGTCTCTCAAAATCCCCCCTCACCTGGGCCCACCGCCCTACCGCTCTTACCTGCAAAGGCCGCGGCTGTTAGGGGGCTCCTAAGTCGACCACAACCAGGAAAATCAAGGACTTTGCAGACTCATTGCCCCAAACATATTTGGTGCCCACACGTACAAAGCAGCATTTCACGCTGCTTTGCATTACTTTTTCATACAAACCAGCGCAAATACCAATTTGTGTGTTTGTGAATCCCATAAAAGGTTTAGCATCAGTTTAGCATTACAAAAAGTAACTCTTACCCGACACTAAATATTTGAGAATCTGGGCCAATGTGTATGTGAAGGTGCCAAGTGCCCCCGTAGCAGTGGTGGCAGTTTGGACAAATATCACAAAATCTAATCCCAGCCTCCACTAAAAATCATTCCAGACTTTGGCCTCTTACCGCCTGTTTTGCCATCGCCCTCCCATTTAGATTTTGTCAAATCAAAGAGGGTACATTACAAAGGAGTAGCAGGCGATACGCTGTGGAAAGAAGGCACTAGGCAACGTGCCCTGTGTGTGTGTTTTCAGTAGAGTGGGCACCTGGGATGGACCCACTGAGGGCTCTGTGCAGTGGCAGCAATGTGCATGAGTTTAGACTCCTCCACTCCTCCTCGCCTGCTGAAAACCTTGACTTCAAGAAACAACTCACCCTCTTATTCCTCTCCTTTTCTTCATTTGTTCCTCTGTGAAATGGATCCAAAAAAAGAAACCAAAACATATTGCTGAAAATGTAATCTTTGTCAGATATTTTTCCCTTCAAAAGTGCAACCTTGAGACAGAGAAACAAAAGGAAGGGAAAAAAAACTCAAACCAGACAAAGTGGCCAGATTAGTTTTATTCAAACCCAAACACATTAGCGCCACTTTACAGAGTTTGCCAGTGAAGCGCTACTTTGTTTTCTCATCTTTCTTTCAAAAGTATTGCTTTCCCCATTGTTCTGTGAGGAGCGCGCAGCTGAGAATGCAAACTCTGAACACATGCAATTGTGTCAATTGGCCATTGACACAATTGCAGATTTACTTCTGTAATTCCTACTGCGGCAAGCAGCTATTATGGCTGTCCGTGCCACGTAGTGATGAGTGTGGGTACAGCCAATAAAATGGCACCATTTTTGCTGTCTGCGCGAGACCTTTTTTTGCGGTTAAAAACATAAATATTTTTGTCATCAAGCTCCTCAGCTGATTTCGCGATTATATCACGAATAACTAAACTTCAAAATGGTGTAGGGTCTGGTTAACCAGTGTTAAAGTGCTTGTGATCTCTCTTTTAAATATGTTGGATTACACCCAATTGCCACAATTATTTACTTGTAATTCCCTAGTAAAGGGGTACAATATGTACCCAGGGTCTGTAAATTAAATGCTACTAATGGGCCTGCAGCACTACTTGTGCCACCTACTTAAGTATCCTTTTAAGACATTTCGACCTGGCACAATAAACCTTTTACCAGGCCTACATTTTCCTTTTGAATACCTATAGCACACCCCTAGGGTAGGCCCTAAACAGTGCAGAGGTCAGGATGTAGTGTATTTAAAAGGTTAGACATGTATTTTTAACTTTTCAATGTCCTGGTAGTGAAAACCTGTTAAACTCACTTTTCATTTCTGCTAGGCCTCCCTCTCCCATAGGATAACATTGGGTCCAAACACCTCTGCGGGGTGGAAACCTCCAGAACCTTTTCCTATTTCAAAGCTGTCACCTACTACAAATATTAGACCCTCAGACACAATTCTTCAGTACAACTATGGACCTGTGGAAGACTCAGAAGGACTGCTGTGCTGCACTGCAAGCAGGACTATTACTGTGCTGCCCTGCTGCCTGAGTAAGAAGGACTGGGCCTGCATCTTGAAACAAGGACCACCAGAGTGACTCCAAGGGCTAGTTGGCTGGCCACTTAATCAGAGCCTCAGGGACAGAAAAAGCTCCAACCATGTTACACCCAGCACATAGATTCTCTCAGATATGAGTCTTGACCCCCAAGGGGTGCCACCTCGACCTGGACCTGTGAAGAGTGTCTGAAGGTGATCTGTTAGCCCAGCTGTGGTCCTAGCAGAACCGGCACAGCCCAACACATCGCCGTGCAGCTCCTCAGGACTGCCACTGTGCGACACATCTCTACGCAGGACCTTGAATCACAGCCCCTCAGCCCCCCGGAACCGCTGCTGCATGATGCATCTCGATGCAGAACCTCACATCGCAGCCCCACAGCTCCTCAGAACTGTCACTGCACAATGCATCCTCTATGCAGGACCTCGCATCACATCCCTTCAGCCCATTGGAACTGCCGCTGTGCAACACATCCTCTATGCGGGATCTTGCAACGCTCCGCAACAAGGATTTAAGGTACTTTGCAGCGGACCTAACTTGGTCCCTGTATCTGGCACATACGCCATTGTGATCGGCCTGAACTTGCAACTTTCTCCCAGTTCGGCTCGACCAGATAGCCACAGTTGATGCAATTTTACTTTTAAGCAATGTTTTCACTAAAATATTTGAGACTGCATATCTCCAGTTCTGCTGATTGGACGTTTGCCATTTTGGTCTCAAATAATTCATAAATTTTACTCTGTTTGTCTAAATTGATGTGGGATTTTTCCTGTGTTGTGTTTTCACTTTATTACTGTTTGATATTTTGCCTCTAATCCAGACTGATTTTGTGCCTAGCTACTAGAGGGTTATGCACAGGTTAATGTGGGGTTTGCTTGTATTTGACCCTGACAAGAATTGTCCACCATACTCAACCAGTAACCCAATTTCCTACAAATTCCCTCTATCTGGAACTCCCTGTTGTGGACTAAAAGTCTCAGAATTCCTTTAAAAAAGCAAACTATAGAAAACAATCTGTTAGACTTGGCTTTTACAGCGGGTTCACCCCAGACTTTTAGCTTTTGGCCTCCTATTTCTTACCCTGTTTGTGTTGGTTTTGGGACTCTGGACACTTTAAAACTGCTATTTAGTGCTAAAGTGCATATGTTCTCCATGAAAAGTGTGTTATTGATTGGTCTTTCCATGATTGGCTATTTTATTTACTGCTAAGTCACTAGTACAGTGCACTGTGTGTGCCCAGGGCCTGTAAATCAAATGCTACTAGTGGGCCTGCAGCACTGGTTGTGCCACCCACAGAAGTAGCCATGTAAGTGTATCTCAGACCTGCCACTGCAGGGTCTGCGCACAGTTGTGACTGCCATGTCGACCTGGCAAGTGCAACCATTTGCCAGGCCCTAACCCTCCCTTTTCTTACATGGAAGGCACCCCTCAGATAGGCCAAGCGTACCCCTATGGGCAGGGTGCAGTGTATGTGAAAGGTAGGACATGTACAGGTGTGTGTGACATGTCCTGATAGTGAAATACGGTGTATTTCGTTTTTCACTATTGAAAGGCTATCTGTCCCATAGGATAGAATAGGAGATACTTTGTAACATCTTACAGGTATAACTTCCCATTGGGACAAGATAGAGAAATGGAGTTTAGTATGCCTGAACTCAGAATGTAAAACTGCATCTTTTAGTAAAGATGATTTTTATAGTTGTGTGTTTGAAAATACCACTTTTAGAAAGTGGGTATTTTCTTGCTTAGCCATCCTATGTGCCTCTGCTGGGTTGTGGATTGACTGTATGAGTCAGGGCTGGGCTTAATAGACCTGGCTGCATTTAGAGTAGTGGGAGGAGATTTCCTTGCACCTGAATGGGCCTGGTCTGCCTTGGACAATGCTGTCTCCACCTCCTGCCAGGAAGCTGGGCCAGAGAGGACAGAACTGGTTTGGACTGAGCACAGACACTCTCTGCCACAAGAGAACAAAGGGAAATGTGGTATAAATATTGGAGCCCAGACCCCAGGACTCAGAAACCTGCCAAGAAGAAGAGCTTGAGAAGCTGTGAGGGGGAACTACCACTTTGTTGTGTGCTTTGCTGTGTTGGCTTGCAGTATCTGCTTCTGTCTTGGGCAGAGAAAGGACTGGACTGAACTTTCTGCAACTTCTTTGTTTGAGTTTCTCCAAGGGCTTGAAGTAGAGCTTGCTTCCCTGTTCAAGCAGTCTCAGGAACAGCAAAGACTTCACCTTCCTCTGGGTACTGCCTCTGGGACCGCGTGCCTCAGTTGCCACAGAGGGAAACCACAACCCAACACCGTCACGAAGACCTCCGTCGGCTCCGTGACCTGAATGCACCGCAGAGGGCACTGCCGCACTATGCATCACATTCTGGTCTCACAGACGACAACGACTGCTGCTGCCACCGAGCCACTGCTTGCGCCGAGACCAGTGGGCACCGTACTCTGCATGGCCTCCCATCACTCCGCCGCCCTGGTTTCACCGATGATGCCGTTGACATCGCCGATGTGGTCTGCACCGTGGTCTGGGGGCACCGCTCTTAAGCTACACAAAGCACCGCCCTGTCCCACGCCACAGCCGCGACTCACCGATGCCAGCCCCATCGACCGCAGATCTTCGACAGATGTCGCTGCTTGCACGTTGACCGTCAGCAACGTTACGAGCCCCTCTCCGCACTGCAGCCCTAGTCTCACCAACGCCGCCGGACAACCGCCACCGAGCTGCTGACTGCAACGTGACCTAAGGGCACAGCACGCCGCACCACTCCGCTTCACACCGCAGCTTCAACGACCACCGCTGCCGGCCCAAACCGCTGCAGTACCCTGGAACAAAAGGTACAGTTTACAAGTATTCTGACATCGACGCCGGTCCGCACCGACACGGTCAACCAAAACTGTTGGAATTGGTTGTTTTTAGCACCGCAGTAGCACCGGACGGAGCTACCGACTTCAAGGCACTGCATTTCTAAGGTTATTCTTGCAAAGGGCATATTCTGATTATTGTATGTTGGATTTTTATCGTTTTGTTTTACACAGATAAATATTGGTGTTTTTTCTAAAACTGGTGTG
Source organism: Calotriton arnoldi (assembly GCA_963921515.1). Lineage (NCBI taxonomy): Eukaryota > Metazoa > Chordata > Amphibia > Caudata > Salamandridae > Calotriton > Calotriton arnoldi. Next base: position 132,381 of record CAWUFW010013408.1, read on the forward strand.
GTGTCCTTTTGTTGTGTTTTCACTGTATTACTGTTGGTTTTGTGCAAATGCTTTACACACTGCCTCTGAGATAAGCCTGACTGCTCGTGCCAAGCTACCAAGGGAATGAGCAGGGGTTATTTCAGTAGTATATCTCCCTTATCCTGACTAGGGAGAAGGGTCCCTACTTGGACAGGGTAACAACCTGCCAACTAGAGACCCCCATTTCTAACAAAGGCTCAAATATCCCATGTTATATCCAACACACCTATGAGTAACCATTCACAACAAAATGTGCATTTGATTTCCAGCAAGCCTCAAATTTCCAAATGACGAATACTCATAGGCCCTCTCTGGAGAGAACACAAGCAAATTGGGGTTTCCTCTTCCCATCTCACTGACAAACAATAATGTGGATCGGTGATCAAGAAAACTTACTTAGCCCCCACATAATCATCATCACTAGGCTGTTCCCGATACCCTGCTAGTGATGCTCAGTGGCAATGATAATAGCAACCCTCTGCTTGCTCTGTAGACTATGCAAACACAGCTCACCTATTCCAATACATCCACTACACTTTCAACAGGTCCAACATTCATTATGTATACAGATGCCCCAGGTGACTATACTATTTTTATCTCTTCAAAACAATGCACCTAAAGAGACTATTGCATCTTCCCCTTTGTGTTGGTAAATCAACACACCCACAAAACCTTAAATGCAACTAACTCTGACAGTGTGGTGGAATCTTGTGACTAGACTCTCCGAAAACTTCTTTATCGACAACCTATAATTAGTTAAATAATGGAGCGTTAAGCAACATGTTTGCTGGAAATTTTCATCAAACTTGCAGTGTGTGAAGGGTGATCCTATATGTTTGGGCAGTCAGTGTGGGTTAAGAGTGTGTTTTTCTTCAGGAACAATGGGCCTCAGTTATGAAAACGGTCCCATCGCTGCGTGAAAACAGCGATGCAACCGTTTTCAATGCACCCTCCTTTCAACACCATGGACGCACTTTATTTAATGTACGGTGCTCCATGTCGCAAGAAGTTACAGATACATCAGTATTTCTGATGTATGTGTAGGTGCAGTAATGACGCTTTGCTGCAGTGTGTCGCAGAAGTGACGCAACTCCAGCAATGGGTCATTACACATGGGTAAGTCCCATGTTAAATGTGCCTGCATCAATTACGCCTGCTGTGAGGCAAGTGTAAGATTTTGACGCAGTGGTGTCCTAGAAGTGGCACAGTGAAATCTGATAGATTTCACTGCGCCACTTCTACGAGGCTTTTTGCGGTGGAACGCCCACCTTTTATACATTATACCAGATGCAGGTATACTGTAGTGCAGGCCTTTACAAAGTGATGCATCTGCTTAGATGCGTCACTTTGTAATTAGGGCGCAACATGGCCCATTTTTTACGCCGCTGGTGCGTCACAAAAAGTGACACAACTGCGGCGCGAAACTGTCGCAAGGCCTCATAAATAAGGCCCAATGTGTTTACACCTTGCTCAGAAAACAGGCAAGCATGTCCATGTTCCCACACATTCAGTAGTCTCACAGAAAGTATTCATATCTACTTCAGTTTATTGCGACATACAAAAGTGATCACAGCAGCACTGCAGCGTGGCAAGCCCCTTAGATTATGACCTGGAATGCCACAACATCGCCACAACATCGGATCCAAATACCTCAACGAAAGAGTCTCCTTCCATGTACCCAAAAGGAACCTCCGCTCTGCCGACCTCGCCCTGGCAGAAACCCCGCGCATCCGCAGAACCAGAGCGGGTGGAAGAGCCTTCTCCTACATCGCGGCTGTTAGACTTGGCATCTTTGGCGTGTTTCCCCTGTCTTTTTGCTTTCTGACCTCCCGGTTTTGACTCAGTTTTTGCTGGTTTAGTGTCTCTGCGCACTTTCTCACTGCTGTTCAGTGTTAAAGTGCAAGTGCTCCTGTTATAAATTAAGTTATGGATTGGTGTTTCCATGATTGGCATATTTGATTTACTGGTGAGGCCCTAGTAAGGTGCACTGAGAGTGCCAGGGCTGGTAAATCAAATGCTACTAGTGGGCTTGCAGCACTGGTTGTGCCACCCACAGAAGTAGCCCTGAAAAGGTAACTCAGACCTGCCACCGCAGGGTCTGTGCGCAATTTGTAACTGCCATGTCGACCTGGCAAGTGCACCCACTTGCCAGGCCCCAACCTTACCTTTTTCTACATGTCAGTCACCCGTAAGGTAGGCCCAAGGTACCCCTGTGGGCAGGGTGCGGTGTATGTTAGAGGTTGGGGAGAGATGTGGCTCCGCGGCAAGGGCAACTGACGCTGGACGCTGGGGATCACGGTTCGATCCCTGGGGGGTCTGCCCAGCACCATGCGACTCTGGGCAATAGCTCGCTTAATCTTCCCACCGGCCCCCAGCGCCGAGATACCCCTTCGGGGGTGATTTGTGCACTATACAAGTACTGGATTTTTAGGACATGTACTGATGTGTGTGAAATGTCCTGGTGGTAAATTACAGTGCATTTCGTTTTTCACCAATGCAAGGCTGCCTGTTCCCTTAGGACAGAATGGGGAGTTTGTTTATACCATCTTATAAACAGAACTACCCCTGGGAACAAGGTAGAAAAATAAAGTTTAGTATGTGTGGACTCTGAATGTTAAAATGCATCTTTTAGTGAAGATGATTTTTACATTCTGTGTTTGATAATACCACTTTTAGAAAGTAGGTATTTTCTTGCTTAGCCATCACATTCTGGTCTCACAGACGACAATGACTGCTGCTGCCACCGAGCCACTGCTGGGGTTGTGGATTGACTGTCTGGCTTTGGGATGACAGGGGCTGGAGAGGGGCAGTGGCTCCAGAGAGCCTGATGGGTCAGGGCAGGGCTGAATAGACCTGGACTGCATTTAGAGTAGTGGAAGGAGATTTCCTTGCACCTGAATGGGCCTGGTCTGCCTTGCACAATGCCGTCTCCACCCCCTGCCAGGAAGCTGCACCAATGGGGACAGAACTGGTTTGGGCTGGGTACAGATACTCTCTGCCTTCAGAGAACAAAGGATTTGGTGGTATAAATATTGGGGCCCAGACCCCAGAATTTTAGAACTCTTTTGGTCCAAGAAGACTGCCAAGAAGAAGAGCTGGAGAAGCTGTGAGGAGGAACTACCACTTTGCTGTGTGCTTTGCTGTGTTGGCCTGCAGTGGCTGCTTCTGTCTTGGGCAGTGAAAGGACTGGACTTGAACTTTCTGCAATCTATTTTTGTGAGTTTCTCCAAGGGCTTGAGGTAGAGCTTGCCCCCTGTTCAAGAAGTCTCAGGAACAGCAAAGACTTCAAGTTATTCTGCCCTCAGAACTGGGGACTGTGTGTTTTGTGCTGCAACAGAAGAAAAAGTAACCCGACATTGTTTACGACACCGCTGCCGACTCCGTGTCCTGAAGGCACCGCAGAGGGCACCGCTGCAACGCCGCACTGCAACCCTAGTCTAACCGATGACACCTGCTGATGCCGCCATCGAGCAGCTGCTTGCACCGTGACTTGTGGGCACCGCACTACGCACGGCCTCGCTTCACGACGCCGCCTTGGTATCCCCGACGACGACGCTCCACGCCGACATCGATGCCGCTGCTTGCATCGTGGTTCGAGGGCACCGCTCGTAAGTTACATGACGAACCGTCCTCATCCCGCACCGCAGCCTTGGCCTACCGATGCCAGTGCCATCCACTTCAGTTCGTCAGGTGACAACAGCGCTTCAGCAACGACGACGCCGCTGCTTGCACCGTGACCTGCCAGCACCGCGACGTGCATCGTATCACTTCGCACCGCAGCCCTGGTCTCACCGACTCCGCTGGACGACCATCACCGAGCCGCTGCCTTCACCGCGACCTGAGGGCACCGCACACCACACCGCTGCACTTTGCACCGCAGCACCCGACGCCTGCCGACGCCGGCGCTCCCGACTTCAACCGCAAGGAGTTCGATCTGCAACGCGTGTGACTTCAAGGGCCCGACGATGACTCCTGCACCGACCTCCGGAACCGATGCCTGCGGATGTCGTGCCTTCGGAGTTCAACGAGAGGTCGCCGATGCCCTGCATTTCTAAAGGTACTGTTTTGCGGGTCTTCCCGACACCGTACCTGGCCTGCGACGCGGCGGTCAGCCAGAACTGTTTGGATTTGTTCTCCACGATGCCGTGATAGCCCCAGATGGAACTATCGACTTCAAGCAACTGTTTTTCAAGTTTATTTTGATAACTGAAGATTTCTAAGTACTGTATTATGGATTTTTATCGTTTTTGATCTTGTCTTAAGTATGTAAAAATATTGGATATTTTTCTAAACTGGTGTGGTGTCCTTTTGTAGTGCTTACACTGTATTACTGTTGGTTATGTGCAAATGCTTTACACACTGCCTCTAAGATAAGCCTGACTGCTCATGCCAAGCTACCAAGGGGGTGAGCAGGGGTTATGTTAGGAGTGTAACGCCCTTATCCTGACTAGAAGGAAGGGTCCCTACTTGGACAAAGGTGCAAGCCCTTGCCAACTAGAGACCCCCATTGCTAACATTGGTTGTCAGCGGTGAGGATAGGACTTGCATTTGCACTTGACTTACAGTGATTGGTGTGCACTACTACCATACAGCAGACCATAACATACCACATACTGTTTTTTCTGGTCTATTTTTGTGATCCTATCGTTTTGGAACTTTAACTTCCTACTGCATCATGTTTGACACAGCAGCATCATCACTTGCATCCCTAGAGGTGGCCTTTGAGGAGGAAAGGTTGGAAACAAGGAGTTGAAGGCTATTTGTAAAAACCTAAAAGTCCAAGTCAGAGGCATCACCAGGAAGGAGGAGCTACAAAAGGCGCTGAGGGCCTGGGTAGCAGCCAGACATGCCAGTGGGCAGTCTGGAGATCTTAGTGGGGAGGCGAAAGAGCCTACTCCTAGGGAAGATGTGCTGTTGGGAGGGGGCTCCCTCCAGGTTAGGTAGCAGTGGTTTGTCCCCAGAGGAGCTGGAGGACAGAAGGGAATCTAGGAGGCATGAGATAGAGCTTGAGAGGCTCAAGATGGAGTCACAAAGGATGGTATTAGACCATGAGCATGGGCTCAAGGACCTGGAATTGAAGAGCAAGTCCAGCACGGATGGTGGCAACAACTCTTCAGTGCAGACAGATAGGATTGTGCACATCCCCAAGAATGTAGGTAAAGAATTCAAGAAGGGGGGATGACATACAAAGGTGGTTCCAGGGATATGAGGCGTCTATTCATATGAATGGGGTTCCTGAAAGGAATTTGGGGGCAGGGTTGTGGCCTCTCTTTCCAGAAGAATCTAGGGATACTCTGGTAGCTTTGGGTAAGGGGCAGAACCTCACCTATGCTGACATGAAAGATGCTCTCCTCACCAGGTATGGTCTCACTCCTGAAAAGTACAAGGATCAGTTTAGGTCCAGTAAGAAGACTGATGCCAACACTTGGTTGGAATGTGTAGATTCTTTCTGCAGGTCACTGGATGGCTGGGTGAAGGGCAGTAATGTAACAGATTTTCACGGGCTCTACAATTTTATTGCATGGGAGCACTTGTCTAGTCTATGTTTTACAGAGCTGCGCCACCAATTGGTTGATAGTAAGCTGACTGACCCCAAGAAGCTTGCTATGGAGGCGGACCGCTGGGTGAGTACCAGGGTCCACAAGAAAGCGTTTGGGGGAGACTCAGCCACAGGTGGGCAGGGTCCCCAGCAGAAAAGTGGGGGGGGACAAGGGTAAAGCACAGGAGTTCTCTAAAGGGCCCCAAACTAACACCCAGGGTAAAGGTTCCCAACCCCCAGGAGATAAGAAACAAGGGGTCTCTTTAGGAAAGCCTGCTGAGACCGGCCCCCGCAAGTGTTTTTCATGTGACCAGGTGGGTCACTTGAAGGGGGACCCAAGTGTCCCAAGAGGGCAGAGCCACCCACCGGTGGGCAGACCAAGTGTTGGCTAGTGTAGCGCTTGGGGAGGAGGGGTGCCCACAGGAGGGTGGGCATCCCGCAGAAATGACCCTTGTCTCACTAGGGGACAGTGAGATGGTCCCAGGAAACCAAGTCCCCCTAACACAAAGAAATACAGCACCTAGGTGACCATCAATGGGAAAAGGGTAGAGGGTCTCAGAGATACTGGAGCCAGTGTGACCTCAGTCCAGTGTCACCTGGTCTCTGAGGAGCAAATAGTCCCCGGGGCATTCCACCAAAGTAGTTGCTGTAGACAAATCAGAGCGCCAGGGTATGGTGGTGCAGGTTCCCTTTGAGTGGGGGGGGGCTCAGGTCCCTTGAGGGTGGTTGTGAGCCCTACCATGCCTGTTGATTGTCTACTAGGTAACAACCTGGAGCAGTCCTTGTGGAAGGATGTTGAGCTCAGGTCTCACATGGAGATGCTTGGGTTGCCAGAGTGGGTATGCGTGTCCACTCGGTCAATGGCAGCCCGAAAGGGTGATCAGAAGGACCTGGAGCCTGAAACAGTGGGCCAGGTCCCTGTCAGGAGAAAGGGCAGGGGGTGGTGGAAAACCAGCCCCTGAAGTTCCCATGAACCGGGAGGAGGCTGACCTTGAGGGGGACACCCCGGTACCTACAGGAGAGCAGGTAGCTGAACTGGGGGACATCTCCGAGCTGACCCATTGGCAACAAGAAGGTGGTCCCTCCAGGGAAGACTTCTGCAGGGAGCAGAAGGAGTGCCCTTCTCTAGAGGGTCTGCGGCGGCAGGCTGCAGACCAGGCAGCTGGTGATCAGTCTGGATCACATTGGATCTACTGGGAGAACTGTCTCCTGTATAGCGAGCCTAAGGTCGCTGAGCCTGGGTCAGCCCATGTGCTGGTGGTACCCCATCGCTTCAGGACCTTCCTACTGGGTCTGGCTCACGACGGGCCTTTGGCTGGACATTTGAGGTGGGACAAGACATTTGACAGGCTTGTCACCCACTTTACTAGGATAAACACGTTTTTTACCTCTAGGGCTTTACAAACGACTGCGCCATAAGAAAATAACTATTGGGGGCAATGGTATATGCCACAGGCATTTCCCATGAACACCCCTTGCACCCCGCCTTTTTTGTTGACTATGGGTTGGGTGGTTCTTTTTCTGATAATTCAACCCCGCTTTAAACCAACTTTCCAAAAAGGTTTGGGTTTCGTTTTCTGAACCCGAAATGGGTTAGCGGTCCAGTCTTTCTTAATACCGGGACGAGGCACAGTGAGGCAGACCACACGCGTACTGCCCTGCGTGAGAAATACAATTTCAGGGGACCGATCACTAATACCTTGACTAGAGAGTGACACTAGATACATTTTAAACGTCTAGTGAGTTCCCACTCGGTTCACTTCTTATTTACAGCAGTCTCGAACCCCCGATATTCGGGTATACCAGAAGTGGGTCATTCTTTGCATTTGGAGAGCAAGATCCGGTTGAACATTAGCAGTCTAGTGCTCCGTTAGCAGTTATCTTCTGATTTGGTGGCTTTTTCCAGCAATTAACTACGATATTTAAGGATGCTCCCCCCGCAGTCTCATAATTCCACGGAGCCGCGGGGCGGTAGTATCCTGGTGAGGCAGTGATCTTGACATTGTAAGTATGGCATAGCCGATTCATATCGAAAGGACTTAGAGTGACGCTGACGCTATCTTCATTGGCAAAACACTCTATACTTACAACTTTTTCTATTTTATCTTTTTGAATCCAGTGTTTGACTATAGACACTCCTTCCCACCCCGTTTCTGAGGCTCATGGGGCAGCATTCATTTTAAGACAAAGTACGTGATCTACCTCCCTTTTAATGGCACCCATTATTTATAGTAATACATATTACTATAACGTGCAATCATTACCTTGGACACGCATTCAGCATTCCATAAGATATAGGGGCATATTAGCAAGACCTCGTAACATCGCCGCTTTAGCGGCAGGAAACTGCCGCTAAAACGGCGATAATGGGCTTGCTTATATGCGTATGGAATTCCAATAGAAGCCCATGTTAGATGTGCAGGACATCTAACCTGTGCTTCTATTGGAATTTATAACGCATATTAGCAAGCTTATTATCGCCGTTTTAGCGGCAGTTTCCTGCCGCTAAAACGGCGATAATTTTAACGTGGGTCTTGCTAATATGCCCCAGAGTGTGTGATTTATGTTAAGTGTGTGTTTGTCTTTTGTATTGTCTTTCTTTCCATCAGCAGTACATAACACTGGCTAAATCGTCACTGGTAGTGATAATGGAATATATCACAGTATCCACCACTTTTTTACAGGTCACCACTGTTGGACTTGGCCCTTTTTGGCAGGTTCACCCCTGAACTTTTTGCCTTAAGCTCTGACATAGTGGTAGTGATTTCTGGCCTCTGCTCACTTTAGCACTGTGGCCCAGTGTAAAGTGCGTGCGCGCTCTGAGTGCATGTGGTGAGATTAGCCTGCCCTCCCATAGGAATGCATGGGGGATATGTGTGTCTATGGTAATTCCTGATATGAGGGGAGTGCAGGGTCGAGTTTAGTATGTGCGAACTCATGAGAATAAATGCTGCGCAATGGTGTGCGCAGATTTATTATAACTAGTGTAGAAATGCCACTTCTAGAAGTTGGCATTTCTGTGTGCTCTGTGTCTGCCTGCCTGATGTGAATGGCATGTCTGGCTTGTGAGTGACAGGGGCTGGGAGGTGTGTGTGGCTCCAGGAGGGGCAGGGTGAGTCAGCGCAGGGCTGAATAGGGAGATCTGCATCTAGATGGGAGGGAGGAGTTGCACCTGGGACCTGAATAGGACTGTGCCTTTCCTCCACAATGCTGGCTCCGCCCCCTGTGGTGCATCTAATCCCTGAGCCCCCACCTGACAAAGGAGAGAGGAGCTGAGCAAAACAAAGTGCTCCAAAGCTCCCCCAAACCAGTTGCGTCTGGTTTTTCCCCAGCCCTGCACCTTTACACAAAGGGAAAAGGGTGTATAAAAGAAGGGGCTGTGACCCCATGAAAATGTTCTTGTTCAGTTCAGTTCCTGGTCTGTTCACGACGGAGGGGGGGCTTGCTGCTGGTGGGGCCTAGGAGGGACCGCCATGGGGGCTGCCTCCCTGCTGGAGGGCCCTGTGTGCTGGCCCCTGGGCCCTGCATTGCCCCTTCCTTCCTAAAAGACCTCTTTGCTGGGAGCTTCCTTTGCTCCATCTCTTGGCCCCAGGACTTCTTGTGCTCCTAGCCCCTGGGAGCGCTTTATTTTACTTTCCCCTTGGAAGAGGTGCGTGGGCTGCGCAGCGCGGCGCTGCCCGGCCCTTCAGAGGGAATCCCCAGCGTAGGGATTCCCCCGTGACACCTGCAATACGGGTGCCCACCCCACATGGCCGCCGTGCTTATTTTTATTTAAACTGCGCGGGTGCCTACCCCGCAACTTTGCCCTTAATTACCGCGGGTGCCCACCCCGCTGTATATTCTCAATCTCGAGGGAGCCTACTCCTCGTTTTCCCCAAAGAGAAGAATCACCGCCGCGGCCCGTGCGGCCAAACCGGAAGTCAGGCACCTCCTGCCCGTGACGTGGGCGGGGCCTGAAATCCGGCCGGAAGAGAAGGAGGCAGCCTGGAGCCTTGCTGGCTCCATACTGAAGTCCCGGTCCCGAGATGGGGGACCGGGTGAAGTGTGGCGCCTGGTGACGCGGGGCTCTCACGAATGGAGAGAGCCCCGCAAGCGCCGCAGCCTGTTTCCCGTGGAGGGGGGCGCGAGGCACATTGCCGGTGCCTGCCCCCGCTGCGTTCAACGAGAGGACCCCGGGTGAAGCCAGCCAGGCAGCCCGGTGAGTTGGGATGGCTGGGGGGAGCGAAGTCAAGGCACCATGCCGGTGCCTCTTTCCCGAGCGGCCCCGCTTGATAGAGGGCCGTTCCAACCATGGGCAGAGTTGTTTTAAGAGGGGCCCGTGCACCTCCCAGTTCTACCATGGCCACAGCTGCCCCGCCTGCTAGAGGGCAGCTGCGCCGAAGGGGGCATTTTCTTGTTGATGGCACCCAGAGGAGCCCGGTGATCGGGGCTCCCCCAGGCACTATTCGTGCCGGTGCTACGTTGCTTTGGGGGCAGTGTTGTTTTAAGAGTCCCAGAGTGGGGCTCAGGCCATTATTCACAGCTGCCCTGTGAGAGCGCAGGCAGCTGCAATGATGAGGGGCACATGGTTGGCGAGGGCCCAGAGGGGCCCGTGTCCCCTTCTGCATATGGGGCGCAGTGTCGGGTGCCAATTGCATGAGCGGTCCCGCCGTTGCGGGCCGCTCCAACGTTGGGCATATTGGTTTAAAGGGCCATTGAGAGCCCATGCCTCATGTCTATATTTCCAGCTGCCCAGCAAGTAGTGGGCAGCTGCACCGTTTAGGTTGTTCTTTATTTAGGAGACATACCTTCTACGCTAGGAGTGGGATACACTCCCCTGCCCCATATCTTCCCAGCTGCCCAGCAAGTAGTGGGCAGCTGCAACGTTTAGGTCTGCGCAATTGCGCACCCTGGATTCTGCTGCATTTGCAGCGCCCTGACATTCTGGACACAGGGCATTTGAGCCCCTTTAGAGATGGCCAGTTGGCCAGGGGGACTGTTAGGTTTGTAGGGCGCCAGGCCCTAATGTGATTTATGCCTCTGCTAAGGTTTCTACTGTGAGGTATGTGCTAACGTGATATGGTGGTGCTAGGAAATGTGATTCATGTATTATGATTTACGCACCCTGTTTTATGCCTCTAATGTACTGTCATGATTATGAGGTTTTGCATAATGTGTTTATGCTTGTGATTTTATTATTACCTAATGCGTTTAGGTTGTGAGTTATTCTCTACTGTGCTTTACGCCCCTAATGTGAGTTATACTTAGGAGGTTAGGGTCTAATGTGTTTATACTTATGAGAGGATTGCATAATGTATTTATGCTGGTGAGGTTGGCGCAGAATGTAATTCGCGCCTAATGTGATACTGTGCATAATGTAGTTTATGTTACAGGCTGATGCTAAGTACAGTGGTTACCAGTGATTACTGGTTGTACGTTTTTGATGTGTTCTACATTTATTATAAGTGATACGTATACTAAGTTCGCTTAGGTTGGTTCTGACAGTGGTCCAGTTGGCCCTGTCAGGTGTAAATAATCCCTTGTAAATATGACCCCGTGCCAGGTGGCACGATGTATATTATGTGAGTACTATTCTAATGTGTTTTATGATAATACAAAGGCTATTTTTATATATAACCTTGTGTGGAGTTCCTTTTTGTGGTGTGCCTAGTAGGTTGTTGCTGTGGGTGTGTTGCGCAAACGCTTTACACATTGCCTCCGGGATAAGCCTGACTGCTCATGCCAAGCTACCAAGGGGGTGAGCAGGGGTTATCTTTGGCGTGTAACTCCCTCGCCCTGACTAGAGTGGTGGTCTCTGCCTGGCTTTGGCGCAAGCCTTAGCCAACCAGAGATCCCATTTCTTACATTGGTTGTCAGCGGTGGGGATCAGGACTTGCGTTTGCGCAGTACCACAGCGACAACTGGCTGCACTACAAAGCTCTGCATTTTAGATAGTCACATGGAAAGGGATTATTGTTTCTGAGTTTGTTTTAAGTGTCATTTCTTTTTGCAATGTGTTTCTTGTGCACTATGAGTTGGGTGTCCTGCCAAGGACAGAAACCAGAGAATCTGGAGGAGAGACTGCCCTTGAGCCATTGCGCTGGTTCTTGGGTTGGCCTACAGTGGGGACTTAATTGGTATGGAGTCACTAGCTCGGGAGGGTAGATTATCCCCTAAGTGCAGTGTGAGTTTTCTGGATTCACCAGTAAGGGTGGGATCCAGTGGTGGCAGCAAAGTGTGTGTCCAGTGCATGAAGTCCCCGTCCCGTTCCCAGAGTATGGTACCTGGTGCTCAGTAAGAGGGGTGCAGGTTGAGATTCAGGGACAGTAAGGAACTGTCTCACCGGTCTGGGGGGGGTGTGTGTGGATGAGCGATGTGCTGCTGGACGCTGGGGTGAGTTCTCTGAAATAAGGAGCTTGCTGAATAATTGAGTGTGAGTTCTCTGAAATAAGGAACTTGCATGGGGGAGTGACCCTAGAGGAATGGTGCAGGTGTCTTCCAACCCAGGGTGGTGGAAGATGTTCAGAGTTAGGTGACCTCACAGTGAGAAGGTTGCAAGGCCTCACATCATGTCCTGCGAGGAAGGTGTGAGACTGGGCCGTATTCCGAGCCTCAATCTGTCTCCGACACTGGATGGTTCTTAGAAGGAACAGCATGTTGGGAGCCTAGTCTGTCCTGTTTGACTGTTCTGTGTGGGGGATCTCCCCGTGTTAGAGGATCTGAAGAGGCATTTGAGAGTGATTCCAAAAGGAGTGCAGGTGTCTTCCAGCCCAGAGTGGTGGATGAGGTTCAGAGTAGCCCAGCTAGGTCCCGGTGTAGGGGCTCACGTCCTGTCTCAGAGGGGAAGTAGTGAGTGGGACTGCGTGTCTCCAGGTGCCCGAAACCCCGTCTCAGAGCCTGGATGGTTTCTTTAGGGAACACCAGGTTGGGAGCCTAGGCTGTACTTGTAGACCATTTGAGGAGGATCTCCCAGTGTCTAAAGGACGTGGAGTGTCTGTAATCAGAGCTCCAGCAGTCCTGGTGTCTGGCAGTACCACTCCAGTTGGGAGGGTGCGGAAGTCCAGAATGAGGGGTGAGAGGGGGAAAGAGTCCCCAGTGGGAACCAGTGGGTCAGGGGCCAGCCAGAAGCGCTGAGTCGCCCATAATTGGCCATGGTGACGCCACTTCTGTCCTGGGGGATCTGCACGCACTGTCAGATGGACAGGAGGTCGTGAGATCTGCGCCAGGCAGAATGTCACACGACACACTAGTTATGTGTCACCCTCGGGGGGGGGCATGCGTGCTCCCCTGGAAGTCCTGGTTCGCCGGGCATCTGACCAAAGTGTAGCGTCCCTGGGTTGGGGAGCCAGGTTCAGGTGTTTGCCTGTCCTGGACAACAGGGTGACTGTAATCAGTGCCCTGAACAATGTAGCTTCTAGGGGTACTACTCCAGTTGGGAGGGTACACTGCTCTGGAAGGGGGTGCAGAGGGAGGGCGTCCTCGCCTCTGACCCTGGTGCGCATCGCCGGAGAAAAGGATCGCATGCGCTGCCGCTGTCGTTGCATCACTGAATAAGGATGTCGCCGCTGCCGCTTCGTATTCTCGAAACCGGTACCTCACCTCACCTGAGTGTGAGGAACCAACGCACCAAACTTCCTTGCGACCCTTTTGGCGTTACAGATCCCAGGGTGGTAGACCAGTTGCGGGAGAGAGGTCCTGAACTGGTGGGAGAGTTGTGTTCTGGTGGGTGCTTCCCCTGGGAGGGTGCGGAACCCCAGAAGTAGAGGTAGGGTGAGGAGACGCTTCGCCCATTACCTCTGGTCAGCCTGAGGGTGCGGACCCTCGGTTGAAGGATCAGTGGTAGTTGGGAACTACACTGAGGGGGAGAGTGGAGAATGGCTATTGTATGCCAGGGGTTACTGCCCCCCACTCTGTGGATTGGCAAGGACCAGTGGTACCTGGGTGGCCTAGGGCCTGGTCCTGGCCGTGGACAACTAGGGAGTACCAGTGGGGTAGCCTAGTTGGTCCTGAGTTTTTTTTCGGAGGGAACCACATGGGTTCAGAGTGGCGTAGAACCGGAGGGTGTCCCTGCAGTGCGGGCCCGCATCCGTGTTCTATCACCCCAAGCAGGGAAGCCCATCACAGTGGTGATTGGTCTGCCTTGCGTTTTGGCTGGAAGGGGGTTGTGTTGGACTTGGCCCTTTTTGGCAGGTTCACCCCTGAACTTTTTGCCTTAAGCTCTGACATATTGGTAGTGATTTTTGGCCTCTGCGCACTTTAGCACTGTGGCCCAGTGTAAAGTGCGCGCGCGCTCTGAGTGTGTGTGGTGAGATTAGCCTGCCCTCCCATAGGAATGCATGGGGGATATGTGTGTCCATGGTAATTCCTGATATGAGGGGAGTGCAGGGTCGAGTTTAGTATGTGCAAACTCGTGAGAATAAATGCTGCGCAATGGTGTGCGCAGATTTATTATAACTAGTGTAGAAATGCCACTTCTAGAAGTTGGCATTTCTGTGTGCTCTGTGTCTGCCTGCCTGATGTGAATGGCATGTCTGTCTTGTGAGTGACAGGGGCTGGGAGGTGTGTGTGGCTCCAGGAGGGGCAGGGTGAGTCAGCGCAGGGCTGAATAGGGAGATCTGCATCTAGATGGGAGGGAGGAGCTGCACCTGGGACCTGAATAGGACTGTGCCTTCCCTCCACAATGCTGGCTCCGCCCCCTGTGGTGCGTCTAATCCCTGAGCCCCCACCCGACAAAGGAGAGAGGAGCTGAGCAAAACAAAGTGCTCCAAAGCTCCCCCAAACCAGTTGCGTCTGGTTTTTCCCCAGCCATGCACCTTTACACAAAGGGAAAAGGGTGTATAAAAGAAGGGGCTGTGACCCCATGAAAATGTTCTTGTTCAGTTCAGTTCCTGGTCTGTTCCTGACGGAGGGGGGATTGCTGCTGGTGGGGCCCAGGAGGGACCGCCATAGGGGCTGCCTCCCTGCTGGAGGGCCCTGTGTGCTGGCCCCTGGGCCCTGCATTGCCCCTTCCTTCCTAAAAGACCTCTTTGCTGGGAGCTTCCTTTGCTCCATCTCTTGGCCCCAGGACTTCTTGTGCTCCTAGGCCCTGGTAGCGCTTTATTTTACTTTCCCCTTGGAAGAGGAGCGTGGGCTGCGCAGCGCGGCGCTGCCCGGCCCTTCAGAGGGAATCCCCAGCGTAGGGATTCCCCCGTGACACCTGCAATACGGGTGCCCACCCCGCATGGCCGCCGTGCTTATTTTTATTTAAACTGCGCGGGTGCCTACCCCGCGACTTTGCCCTTAATTACCGCGGGTGCCCACCCTGCTGTATATTCTCAATCTCAAGGGAGCCTACCCCTCGTTTTCCCCAAAGAGAAGAATCACCGCCGCGGCCCGTGCGGCCAAACCGGAAGTCAGGCACCTCCTGCCCGTGACGTGGGCGGGGCCTGAAATCCGGCCGGAAGAGAAGGAGGCAGCCTGGCGCCTTGCTGGCTCCATACTGAAGTCCCGGTCCCGAGATGGGGGACCGGGTGAAGTGTGGCTCCTGGTGACGCGGGGCTCTCATGAATGGAGAGAGCCCCGCAAGCGCCGCAGCCTGTTTCCCGCGGAGGGGGGCGCGAGGCACATTGCCGGTGCCTGCCCCCGCCGCGTTCAACGAGAGGACCCCGGGTGAAGCCAGCCAGACAGCCCGGTGAGTTGGGATGGCTGGGGGGAGCGAAGTCAAGGCACCATGCCGGTGCCTCTTTCCCGAGCGGCCCCGCTTGATAGAGGGCCGCTCCAACCATGGGCAGAGTTGTTTTAAGAGGGGCCCGTGCACCTCCCAGTTCTACCATGGCCACAGCTGCCCCGCCTGCTAGAGGGCAGCTGCGCCAAAGGGGGCATTTTCTTGTTGATGGCACCCAGAGGAGCCCGGTGATCGGGCCCCCCAGGCACTATTCGTGCCGGTGCTACGCTGCTTTGGGGGCAGTGTTGTTTTAAGAGTCCCAGAGTGGGGCTCAGGCCATTATTCACAGCTGCCCTGTGAGAGCGCAGGCAGCTGCAATGATGAGGGGCACATGGTTGGCGAGGGCCCAGAGGGGCCCGTGTCCCCTTCTGTATATGGGGCGCAGTGTTGGGTGCCAATTGCACGAGCGGTCCCGCCGTTGCGGGCCGCTCTAACGTTGGGCATATTGGTTTAAAGGGCCATTGAGAGCCCATGCCTCATGTCTATATTTCCAGCTGCCCAGCAAGTAGTGGGCAGCTGCACCGTTTAGGTTGTTCTTTATTTAGGGGACATACCTTCTATGCTAGGAGTGGGATACACTCCCCTGCCCCATATCTTCCCAGTTGCCCAGCAAGTAGTGGGCAGCTGCAACGTTTAGGTCTGCGCAATTGCGCACCCTGGATTCTGCTGCATTTGCAGCGCCCTGACATTCTGGACACAGGGCATTTGAGCCCCTTTAGAGATGGCCAGTTGGCCAGGGGGACTGTTAGGTTTGTAGGGCGCCAGGCCCTAATGTGATTTATGCCTCTGCTAAGGTTTCTACTGTGAGGTATGTGCTAACGTGATATGGTGGTGCTAGGAAATGTGATTCATGTATTATGATTTACGCACCCTGTTTTATGCCTCTAATGTACTGTCATGATTATGAGGTTTTGCATAATGTGTTTATGCTTGTGATTTTATTATTACCTAATGCGTTTAGGTTGTGAGTTATTCTCTACTGTGCTTTACGCCCCTAATGTGAGTTATACTTAGGAGGTTAGGGTCTAATGTGTTTAGACTTATGAGAGGATTGCATAATGTATTTATGTTGGTGAGGTTGGCGCAGAATGTAATTCGCGCCTAATGTGATACTGTGCATAATGTAGTTTATGTTACAGGCTGATGCTAAGTACAGTGGTTACCAGTGATTACTGGTTGTACGTTTATGATGTGTTCTACATTTATTATAAGTGATACGTATACTAAGTTCGCTTTGTGCTGGTTCTGACAGTGGTCCAGTTGGCCCTGTCAGGTGTAAATAATCCCTTGTAAATATGACCCCGTGCCAGGTGGCACGATGTATATTATGTGAGTACTATTCTAATGTGTTTTATGATAATACAAAGGCTATTTTTATATATAACCTTGTGTGGAGTTCCTTTTTGTGGTGTGCCTAGTAGGTTGTTGCTGTGGGTGTGTTGCGCAAACGCTTTACACATTGCCTCCGGGATAAGCCTGACTGCTCGTGCCAAGCTACCAAGGGGGTGAGCAGGGGTTATCTTTGGCGTGTAACTCCCTCGCCCTGACTAGAGTGGTGGTCTCTGCCTGGCTTTGGCGCAAGCCTTAGCCAACCAGAGATCCCATTTCTAACAACCACCAACTGTGATAGATAATGCATATGTTATGTTTCTTTTAATGTTATGTTTTTTCTTCTAGATATACATTATTTAGCATACCTATTGAGGTATTGTATACAGTGCATGTTTATTTTTGACATGTCCACCACGTAGTAGTATCTACATGTATATACACCTTTTTCCATTTACTTAATTTTCGAGTTGAGTGTAGAAGGGATCCTTTGGTCCTGACGAAGAAGACAGGGGAGGGCTTCGAAACATATTGACATAGGAGAAACAGCTCATTATAGCTTTTGTTTCTCCACCTCTTTCCCCACTTTTAACAATACCAGCTCAACGGAACATTAAAGTCTTTTTTCCATAGAGCCAGGTATTTTTTAATATATTCACTCCTCCACTCACTCCTGACCCTTCCACTCACATACCTACACTACACATAGTCTTGTTCAACAACTAGTGCTCCCGCGTAGTCGTAGGTTGCAGCATGCCCCGTCCCGCAGCAGGGCGTCAAGACCTCTATGATGAAGCATTACACCAAGGGCCCTTTTGGTGTGTGAGGGGTATTTAAACAAAGCTGTGTGCTTTCCACCACTGTAGGAGACACACCTAGTTTGGGAGAACACAGTTATATATCCTTTCAGGGGTGGATCCCTTTTGTTTCTCATACATTGACCAGAGGAGGACGTATCCACCTCTTATGCTTTCCAAGCATAACCTCTTCACTCCCTATTTTGATTAATTACTTGTAACGACAGCGCGCAGCTGTGGGATTTTTCCAGAAATTCTGGTAAAAATAGATCGGCAGTAGTGCCATGACCCTAGAGTGGTCAGTGACCATTTTATTGCTTAGACACCACTACACATACACACACTTCTATGATCTAACACCCTGAGCCATTTAAACTCCATTATGGCTGAAACAACAGGGCTCACTTTCTCGGAGGAGGAAGTGGATAACATCCTAGCAGCCATCAATCCCTTTGAAGGGTTCAGTAGCACCGATCCCAGTCCCAACAATTCTGATTGGGATGAATTGGCAAATCTGAAAAGAACCCAGATTAAGACAGCTCTCCATGGGCTACTGATGATGGAATACCGCAGGTCAAATGCAGCACCCCAAGGCCTGATCGTTCGCAATGAACCCTTTATTTTCCAGCATGACAAGGTGTTCAAGAAGGATTGGTCGCTGATATCGTGGCACTGTACCCGTGATTGGCTGATCCTCATCATAAAAACAGCCACACGTTTGACCCAAGAACTCAAGATTGAGATCCAACAATTGGAAGTACAACTAAAAAGCTTTCAATCTCCAAGCGTCCTCAAGAAACGCCTAGAGGAATTGAACCAACAGATGAGCGACTTTGAGATCACCTTGAAGCAAAGCAAGTATGATAAACTTAAGAAAGATACTGCACGCTTCAGCCATGAGAAGGTGTACCCGTACATAAGTGACAACTATGTACCTAGGAATCCGAATCCAGACCAGATTTCGGATGGCGACGCATCTGATACTGGATCCAACAGCTCCAACTCCAGCAGAGGAAGTGGCTCACGATACCAACAAGGGGGTAACCAATACCAACGACCACATGGTAGAGGACGGAGAGGATGGGGGAACCATCAAGGACCACCAATTTTCCTGCCCTACCCTTATGGCCCACCACAAATGGGAGGACCCTACCAACATTGGTTGCCTCCACCACAAGAGTACAACTATAACTACTATGGGCCGCCGCCTTTTTTAGGGACACGCCCTGGACCACGGAGGGGCAGGAACCGGAGGGGCAACAACGTCCACTGGTCAACCCCGGAGGACGAGACACCACGTGTTTCCACAAGGAGCATGACGGGCGCATCGAACAACCCGCCGTCACCCAGCAGGACGGGAACTTAGTAGTGAACCTTACCGACTATGAACTAACACCAGCACAGGAACGTGTTTTGGAGCGAGTATTGGGTTTTGTACCCACAAACAGATTGGATAAATTCAAACTATGCGCCAAGATGAAGGAGTTCATCCGGAAACTCAAACTACAGGCATTTTTCAAAGAGAGGGAACCATCTGAAGGAGACAAAGAAGACACTGGACTACGGATAAAATCCACATTTACCCCCCCCGGACTCAACACTTCCGGTGGAACTTCTAACCTTTGAAAAAGCGGTCATGCAAGATATAGAGAGTATCTCGTTACAAGAGAACAAAACTTTTCAAAACACTTCGAAGGAGGAGAAAGAGGCTATACACCAACTCTCAACAAACAGCGACATAGTCATCAAGCCAGCAGATAAAGGCGGGGCTATTGTTATCCAGTCCTCTACTGCCTACGACAACGAATGCAGGAGACTCCTCGGAGACCGAAGGAATTATGGGATTCTACGTATTGACCCTACAGAATCCATCAGAATCCAGATAGCCTCAATGGTGGAAGAAGCAGTGTCTCACGACTGGGTCTCCTAAAAGGAAGCGGAGTTCCTCACTAAGGGGTCTCCCAGAACCCCCTACTTCTACACCATTCCCAAGATTCATAAGAGACTTGACCAACCCCCAGGCCGCCCCATTGTATCGAGCATAGATTCTCTTCTGGAACCTTTATCAAAGTTTGCGGACGCCTTCCTACGCCCTTTGGTCCAAGGAACTGGGACCTACTTGAAGGACACCATGGCAGTCCTACAGCTTCTTCAGGATATGACCTTTGATCCATAAAAACACCATCTTATGGGCCTAGACGTGGAGAGTCTCTATACGAGCCTCCCCCACGAAGAGACATTAAACATCATTGAGGAGGTCCTTTTCACCACTCCTTGGGAATATCAAACGCCACGTAATGTGGTCATGGAATGTGTTTCACTGGCACTCACAAAAAATTTTTTGCATAATAAGACACCATCTACATACAGAAACATGGGACCAGCATGGGGAGCACTTTTGCTCCCAGTATAGCTGGTCTCTACGTACATCATTTGGAGGTAAAGAAGATCCTACACCCCGACAATCCTTTCTTTTCCAATATAAAAACTTGGAAACGTTACATTGATGACGTTCTGGTGGTATGGGAAGGGGACGTTCAATCTACTGAAGCCTTCATGATCTGGCTCAACCAGCAGAATGTCTTCCTGAAATTCACAAACACTACTTCGAAGACCAATCTAGTTTTTCTGGATCTCAATATATACCCAGACGAAGGAACCCTGAAAACCACGACCCACTTTAAGGTTACAGCTAAAAACTGTTTATTGCTGTATGACAGTTTCCATCCCCGCCACCTCCGAGATAACCTCCCTTACGGGCAGTTCCTCCGCCTCCGGAGGAACTGTACAGAACTGATGGATTTCAAAACACAAGCCGCTGACCTACAAGTTAAACTGAGGAAACGTAACTACCCCACGGCGATCATCAACAA
This sequence comes from Calotriton arnoldi, assembly GCA_963921515.1. Classification (NCBI taxonomy): domain Eukaryota; kingdom Metazoa; phylum Chordata; class Amphibia; order Caudata; family Salamandridae; genus Calotriton; species Calotriton arnoldi. The sequence goes on from CAWUFW010013408.1 coordinate 152,622, forward strand.
GGCTATGAAAAGGGCCCGTAACAATCACAGGGATGCTTTACTGGAGGACCGAACCCCGAGAGGCCGGGAGGAAAGACCAATATGTGTCACCACGTTTAATACCAACTCCATCCAGGTATCAAAGATGATAAATAAGCTCTGGAGACTCCTCACATCTTGCAATCAAAAATTCCCAAAACCCATGTTTGCATACAAAAGAGGTAGGAATCTGAAGGACATGCTAGTCCACACAAGACCACGACCTGCACCGACGAGAACCACTGAGAGTGTACTTCTACCACCAGTACAGGGCCACCACCCCTGTGGTAACTGCAGCACTTGCAACCTAACGAAGAAAAGTAGACACATAAAGTTCAGGAATGGCACCGAGTGGGAACAGAGGAAATTCACCAATTGCAACAGCAAGAATGTAGTGTACATGGTCACCTGCCCCTGTGGTTTGGAATACATCGGGATGACGACGAGACAAGTGAAGACCCGCATAGGGACACACAAGAGCAATGTGCGCTGTAAGAAGACGACAACCATAATGGCAAACCACTACCTGATGAACCAGCACACAGTGGACGACCTGCATTGGACGGTAATTGAACAATTGAATAATGAGACCGGTCTCTTTCAAAAGGAACAACGGTGGGTGTTCCGCTTGAGGAGACATGTTGATGGTTTGAACGATGATATACCATGGGGACAATTTACGTAATTCACATGTAGGTCCATGAACCTATTAACAACATCTGAGTCGGACTTCTGCCCATGACATATAACTGAACGACAAATGTCTGTCAAAAGAATCAATATACATCCGCGAGCCATTCTTCACCCCGCGTTTTATTGATCCTTTTTATTGATCCTCTTATTTATTTTGTATTGATATCTTTAATTTCAGTATACCTCTCTATGTTTTTTCCACCAGGGAGTCACTTCCTTTAGTAAATGTCCTTTACTAGGATAAAAAAGTTTTTACCTCTAGGGCTTTACAAACGACTGCGCCATAAGAAAAGAACTATTGGGGGCAATGGTATATGCCACAGGCATTTCCCATGAACACCCCTTGCACCCCGTCTTTTTTGTTGACTATGGGTTGGGTGGTTCTTTTTCTGATAATTCAACCCCGCTTTAAACCAACTTTCCAAAAAGGTTTGGGTTTCGTTTTCTGAACCCGAAATGGGTTAGCGGTCCAGTCTTTCTTAATACCGGGACGAGGCACAGTGAGGCAGACCACACGCGTACTGCCGTGCGTGAGAAATACAATTTCAGGGGACCGATCACTAATACCTTGACTAGAGAGTGACACTAGATACATTTTAAACGTCTAGTGAGTTCTCACTCAGTTCACTTCTTATTTACAGCAGTCTCGAACCCCCGATATTCGGGTATACCGCAAGTGGGTCGTTCGTTGCATTTGGAGAGCAAGATCCGGTTGAACATTAACAGTCTAGTGCTCCGTTAGCAATTATCTTCCGATTTGGCGGCTTTTTCCAGCAATTAACTACTATATTTAAGGATGCTCCCCCCGCGGTCTCATCGTTCCACGGAGCCGCGGGGAGGTAGTATCCTGATGAGGCAGTGATCTTGACATTGTAAGTATGGCATAGCCGATTCATATCGAAAGGACTTAGAGTGACGCTGACGCTATCTTCATTGACAAAACACTCTATACTTACAACTTTTTCTATTTTCCCTTTTTGAATCCAGTGTTTGACTATAGACACTCCTTCCCACCCCGTTTCTGAGGCTCATGGGGCAGCATTCTTTTTAAGACAAAGTACGTGATCTACCTCCCTTTCAATGGCACCCATTATTTATAGTGATACATATTACTATAACCTGCAATCATTACCTTGGACACGCATTCAGCGTTCCATAAGACATAGAGTGTGTGATTTATGTTAAGCGTGTGTTTGTCTTTTGTATTGTCTTTCTTTCCATCAGCAGTACATAACACTGGCTAAATCGTCACTGGTAGTGATAATGGAATATATCACAGTATCCACCACTTTTTTACAGGTCACCACCAACTGTGATGGATAATGCATATGTTATGTTTCTTTTAATGTTATGTTTTTTCTTCCAGATATACATTATGTAGCATACCTATTGAGGTATTGTATACAGTGCATGTTTATTTTTGACATGTCCACCACGTAGTAGTATCTACATGTATATACACCTTTTTCCATTTACTTAATTTTCGAGTTGAGTGTAGAAGGGATCCTTTGGTCCTGACGAAGAAGCCAGGGGAGGGCTTCGAAACATGTTGACATAAGAGAAACAGCTCATTATAGCTTTTGTTTCTCCACCTCTTTCCCCACTTTTAACAATACCAGCTCAACGGAACATTAAAGTCTTTTTTCCATAGAGCCAGGTATTTTTTAATATATTCACTCCTCCACTCACTCCTGACCCTTCCACTCACATACCTACAGTACACATAGTCTTGTTCAACAACTAGTGCTCCCGCGTAGTCGTAGGTTGCAGCACGCCCCATCCCGCAGCGGGGCGGGAAGACCCCTATGATGAAGCATGACACCAAGGGCCCTTTTGGTGTGTGAGGGGTATTTAAACAAAGCTGTGTGCTTTCCGCCACTGTAGGAGACACACCTAGTTTGGGAGAACACGGTTACATATCCTTTCAGGGGTGGATCCCTTTTGTTTCTCATACATTGACCAGAGGAGGACGTATCCACCTCTTTTGCTTTCCAAGCATTACCTCTTCACTCCCTATTTTGATTAATTACTTGTCACCCACTTCTTCTGGCTCCAAATGCGAAGGCAGTCAGATGGACATTGCAGGTCTTGCCAAACTTGCCAGGCAAGTGGTAAGAGTGGGAGGAAGGTCAAAGCTCCTCTCCAACCTTTTCCAGTTGTTGAAACCCCTTTTGAAAGTGTAGGGATGGACATTGTGGGGCCAATGGACCCCACGACAGCCATGGACAACAGGTACATCCTGGTCTTGGTGGGCCATGTCACCCGGTACCCGGAGGCAATCCCTCTCAGGACAACGACGGCGCCAGTGGTGGGCCGGGCGTTAATGGGGATCTTTTTCTGCATGTGTTTCCCCAGAGAGGTTGTTTCTGACCATGGGACCAATTTCATATTGAAGTTTATGACATCCCTGTGGAAGGAGTGTGGTGTAACCTACAAGTTCACCACTCCTTACCACCCACAAGGTAACGGTTTGGTTGAGAGATTCAACCAAACCTTGAAGGGCATGATTAAGGGTCTAACAGAACCCATGAGACGTAAGTGGGACATCCTCTTGCCATGCCTTCTATTTGCATATAGGGAGGTGCCTCAGAAGTCTCTTGGGTTCAGTCCCTTTGAGCTCCTGTATGGTCACCCTGTGAGAGGACCTTTGAGGTTGATGAAGGAAGGCTGGGAGGCAGCTCCCAGGAAAACTCCCCAGGATGTGTTTAGTTACATGCTGGCCTTCAGAAACCAAACTGTCCGCTTCAGGAAGCTCGCTCAGGTGAAGCTGGAAGCAAGCCAGGAAGAAATGAAAAAGTGGTATGACCAGAATGCCACTCTGGTCGAATTTCAACCTGGGCAAAAAGTGTGGGTCATGGCCCCAGTGAAACCTTGTGCCTTGCAGGACAAGTGGACTGGGCCTTTTGAGGTGGTGGAGCGCAAAAGTGATGTCACCTACCTGGTGAATTTGCAGACTCCCAGGAACCCTTTGAGGGTCCTTCACGTGAACCGCCTCAAGCCCCACTTCGAGAGGTCCGAAGTGAGCATGCTCTTGGGGACAGATGATGGGGTGGAAGAGGCGAGTGAGCCTCTCCCTGACCTCCTGTCCACCAAGGAGCACAATGGGTCAGTGGAAGGTGTGGTCCTCTCCCCTACACTTACCCCAGAGCAGCAGAGCGACTTTCACCAGTTGTTGGGATAGTTTGCCTCACTGTTCTCTCTGACCCCAGGGGTTACTCACTGGTGTACCCATGACGTGGACACTGGTGACAGCCCTCCTGTAAAACACAAGATTTACAGGTTGACTGACCGGGTCAGGGCCAGCATCAAAGAGGAGGTCTCTAAGATGTTTGCGTTAGGGGTGATAGAGCTCTCCAGCAGTCCTTGGGCCAGCCCATTGGTCTTGGCGAAGAGGGCCTCTACTAGGGGTGGGTGGAATTTGCGTAGTCGCGCTACGCAAAACTCTGTGAAACGGTAAAAAATCTCTGCGAGCACGCAAAAGTTCCGCGAACACGCAGAATTGCTTGTTCCGCCCGTTCGCGATGCTTTTTTCCTGTTCGCGAATGCTGTTTGCGTGCTCGGGGAGAAATATCTTGCGAACACGCATTTTGAAAGCGCGAACAAGCAAAAAATTCTGCGAAGCCGCGAATCGCGGAATTTTTGGTAATTCCGCGTTCTCCGCGGAACGCAAAATTACCCAAATTCCGCAAATTCCGCGAGCGGAACGGAATTTACCGCCCAGGCCTAGCCTAGACCAGCATGTAGTCTTCCTTAGCAGGAGACTACTCCCCAGGGAACAGAGGTGGAGTGCCATAGAAAGGGAAGCTTTTGCTGTGGTCTGGGCACTGAAGAAGCTGAGACCCTGCCTGTTTGGGACTCACTTCCGAGTTCAGACAGACCACAGGCCCCTCAGATGGTTGATGCAAATGAGGGGTGAGAATCCAAAACTGTTGAGGTGGCCCATCTCCCTACAGGGAATGGACTTTACGGTGGAACACCCCCCTGGCACAGAACACGCCAATGCAGATGGTCTGTCCAGGTTCTTCCGCCTTAGTGAAGAGAACTCCTAGGAAGTTGGGTAGTTCTCCCTACTTTCAGCTGGAGGGGACATGTGTTAGACTTGGCATATTTTGGCATGTTTCCCCTGTCGTTTTGCTTTCTGACCTCCCGGTTTTGACTCTGTTTTTGCTGGTTTAGTGTCTCTGCGCACTTTTTCACTGCTGTTCAGTGTTAAAGTGCAAGCGCTCCTGTTATAAATTATGTTATGGATTGGTGTTTCCATGATTGGCATATTTGATTTTCTGGTGAGGCCCTAGTAAAGTGCACTGAGAGTGCCAGGGCCGGTAAATCAAATGCTACTAGTGGGCTTGCAGCACTGGTTGTGCCACCCACAGAAGATGCCCTGAAAAGGTAACTCAGACCTGCAACTGCCATGTCGACCTGGCAGGTGCACCCACTTGCCAGTCCCCAACCTTCCCTTTTTCTACATGTCAGTCACCCCTAAGGTAGGCCCAAGGTACCCCTGTGGGCAGGGTGATGTGTATGTTAGAGGTAGGACATGTACTGATGTGTGTGACATGGCCTGGTGGTGAATTACAGTGCATTTCGTTTTTCACCATTGCAAGGCTGCCTGTTCCCATAGGACAGAATGGGGAGTTTGTTTATACCATCTTATAAACATAACTACCCCTGGGAACAAGGTAGAAAAATAAAGTTTAGTATGTCTGGACTCAGAATGTTAAAATGCATCTTTTAGTGAAGATGATTTTTACATTCTGTGTTTGAAAATTCCACTTTTAGAAAGTAGGTATTTTCTTGCTTAGCCATCCTGTGTGCCTCTGCTGGGGTTGTGGATTGACTGTCAGGCTTTGGGATGACAACAGCTGGAGAGGGGCAGTGGCTCCAGAGAGCCTGATGGGTCAGGGCTGGGCTGAATAGACCTGGGCTGCATTTAGAGTAGTGGGAGGAGATTTCCTTGCACCTGAATGGGCCTGGTCTGCCTTGCACAATGCCGTCTCCACCCCCTGCCAGGAAGCTGCACCAGTGATGACAGAAATGGTTTGGGCTGGGTACAGACACTCTCTGCCTTCAGAGAACTAAGGATTTGGTGGTATAAATATTGGGGCCCAGACCCCAGAACTTTAGAACTCTTTTGGACCAAGAAGACTGCCAAGAAGAAGAGCTGGAGAAGCTTTGAGGAGGAACTACCACTTTGCTGTGTGCTTTGCTGTGTTGGCCTGCAGTGGCTGCTTCTGTCTTGGGCAGTGAAAGGACTGGACTTGAACTTTCTGCAATCTATTTTTGTGAGTTTCTCCAAGGGCTTGAGGTAGAGCTTGCCCCCTGTTCAAGAAGTCTCAGGAACAGCAAAGACTTCAAGTTCTTCTGCCATCAGCACTGGGGACTGTGTGTTTTGTGCTGCAACAGTAGAAAAAGCAACCTGACGCCGTCTACGACGCCGCTGCCGACTCTGTGTCCTGAAGGCACCGCAGAGGGCACCGCAGAGGGCACCGCCTCAACGCCGCCATGCAACCCTGGTCTCACCGACGATGCTTGCTGATGCAGCCACCGAGCCGCTGCTTGCACCGCGACTTGTGGGCACCGCACTTCTCACCGCCTCGCTTCACGATGCCGCCTTGGTATCCCTGACGACGACGCTCCACGTCGACATCAACGCCGCTGCTTGCACCGTGATTCGAGGGCATCGCTCATAAGTTACACGACGCACTGTCCTCATCCCGCACTGCAGCCTTGGCCTACCGACGCCGGCGCTATCATCTCCAGTTTGTCAGCGGACGACAGTGCTTCAGCAACGACGACGCGCTGCTTGCACCGTGACCTGCCAGCACCGCAACGAGCATCGCATCACTTCGCACCGCAGCCCTGGTCTCACCGACGCCGCTGGACGACCGTCACCGAGCCGCTGCCTGCACCGCGACCTGAGGGCACCGCACGCCACACTGCTGCACTTTGCACCGCAGCACCCGACGCCTGCCAACGCCGGCGCTCCCGGCTTCAACCGCGAGGACTTCAATGGCCCGACGACTCCTGCACCGACCTCCGAAACTGACGCCTGCAGTCGCCGTGCCATCGGAGTTCAACGAGAGGTCGCTGACGCCCTGCATTTCTAAAGGTATTGTTTTGCGGGCCTTCCTGACACCGTAGCTGGCCTACAACGCCGCGGTCAGCCAGAACTGTTTGGATTTGTTGTCCACGACGCGTGATAGCCCCAGACGAAACTATCGACTTCAAGGAACTGTTTTTCAAGTTTATTTTGATAACTGAAGATTTCTAAGTACTGTATTGTGGATTTTTATCGTTTTTGGTCTTGTGTTAAGTATATAAAAATACTGGATATTTTTCTAAACTGATGTGGTGTCCTTTTGTAGTGCTTACACTGTATTACCGTGGGTTATGTGCAAATGCTTTGCACACTGTCTTTAAGATAAGCCTGACTGCTCATGCCAAGCTACCAAGGGGGTGAGCAGGGGTTATTTTAGGAGTGTAACTCCCTTATCCTGACTAGAAGGAAAGGTCCCTACTTGGACAAAGGAGCAAGCCCTTGCCAACTAGAAACCCCCATTTCTAACAGTGGACAAAGCCTGGTACGAGCTCCCTCTCAACATCAGACGCTCCCCTACTCTGCACACCTTAAGGAAGAGCCTCAAGACCTGGCCCTTCGGCTGACCGGAGCTGCACCCCCCACCCCCAGCACCTTCAGACCCTCATGGGTGAGTAGCACACTTTAAACCCCCTGATTGATTGATTGTTTGATTGATTGATGCTAGAGGTTTGAATGAAACATGCAAAATGAGACGTGCTGGCTTACCTGAGTAGACATACAGTAGATATTGCTTTCCTACAGAAAAGAAATCTCACCAAAAACAGAGGTAATACATAAGCCCAAACTAGTGAAATAATGGAGCAACAGAAACACCTTGTGCTGCGAATGAACATGCATTTCTGCAGCTCATAATGCATAGTCCAGGTGTGGCATCCGTAAATCATAAGGCCAAGACATTATCGAATCACTCCCAGGTGCTACTCGATGTCAATTTCCCAGGTCCTCAATTCCATGTACATACACATGGAGACTTCCTGGCAGTGGCCCATGGAACATGCCAAAATGAAGTCAGATCTGCAATACAGGACTATTTCTCCCTCAAAGCAGGCTCATTAAATAGAGTGTGAACTCACTGGTAAGAGTTTAAAGCTCTAATCAGAGGGGTGTGCAGCATATCCAAACAAGCAGGCATCCTGAAAAACCCTTAGGGTGCAAGTGTACAGACTAGAGTAGAAACTTCCAACATTGAAGTTGCGTATGCACACTCCAATGACCCATCATTATTAGCTGATGTTCAGCTCCTAGTGTGGAGGTGTGACCAAGAGTGAACCTAATCATTATGTAAGAATGCTAAGGCACAAATTTATAGCAATGGCAAAGGCCCAGCAAAAGCTTAGCACAACAGATTCATTAACCATGTCTTGCAAACTACACTATAATTATAACAACGGAAGAGGGTGAATTACTATATAAAGCTGAGAAAATTATGCAGGAAATCACCAAATTCAATTCCTGGCTAAAGCAGTCACCACTGTCCTAGAAATTAATGCCTGTTTTGAGAATATAGCTCTAGTGTGGCTAGAAGAGGCTCAACATAAGTGTCTGGAAACACTTATTACAATTGTTTAGATAAAATAGGAAGTGCAGAACATGCCAGGAAGCCGGGCCCGAGCAGTGATGGACTCCAGAACGAAGTCTGTAAAGAATACATCAACATACTTGCCCTTCACATTCTTGCCATGTATGAAGAAGTGCCTGATGAGGGCATAAACCCCCTAATGCTGTGACTCATACAGACCATATTCCCTCCCAAACACTGATAATACGATTCTTGCCAATTTCAGTGGCGGCTGGTGACATTTGAAAGTGGTAGGCGTAAAATTTGGGGATTCGTTTTTTGTAGTGAAAGAGTGTAGTTCTGAGGTGTTCTCATGACATCACTTACACATATTTCTCCCTTTGCTCTTGACTTTCGAAAAAGCTGACAGACGCAAACCAAGAGGTCATAGCTTCCATTGTACCGTGCTTATATTATAATATTTATTGCAGAAGCATTCCATTTTAATGCAGGTAAAATCACTGTAGCACTAACACTGTATAATACATCAGGCAACTTTACATGACTAGTGTCATGACACTGTCTGCTCAGCATCTGTTCTTTCTTGAAGTGGCGAGGGCACAAAAGAAAAACAAAGACTGTGTGAACTTGTTCCTTGTGCTATTATTCTGTTGCACCTGGCACCTCTGGAATTTCTGGTGCATAGGTTTCCTTTTGAGGAAACACTCTGTCGTACACTCCTCCTTCTTCCCTTTTTACCACCAACAGCCTTTGTTGCCATGTGTGAGGTGTGAGATCTGCAGAGGGAAGGGGCCTGCCTCCTTTGAGCAGTCTTTGACGGGGTTTGGTGTGAGCAGAGCTGTGTGTAGGAAGCTGTCGGACAGTCCGTACGTGAAATCTGGCAGCAGCGCTGCATCAGAAGCCCTCCAGATGGCTGTGCATTCCGCTGCCCCGCCGCAAGCCTAATCAGTTATGAGGAGTATTGTAAGAGGCCTGGGGAACTTCTTGGAGAAACATTGTGAAATTCTGGAAAGCGTCATACAACTAGAGCTTGTCATATCATTATGTAAGAGATGAACGCCAAACAATTAAATATTGTTGACATGAGGAGGGCAGGTCACGTGCAGCCTTCTAAAAAGCCTAGACATTGTTACTGTACCATGGACACTCTTAAAGTTTTAAAATTCTTTCGTCTTGCGACATTTGTAATCCTTCCATTGTTCCAATGATTCCATGGGCTACAGGGCTAACTTAAAAAAAATCGAAACGTGCAGTTTATGTTTTCAGTAATTTATTTAGATCTAACTTCTTGCAGCAGTGGAGCACTTTACTCACAGTTGCATAGAAAGAGTGGCCCAGAAATCATGCCCGCTGCTGCTGGAGGACCCGTGACAAAATGCGATTGCCCAGCATGCATAATGCAGTTACTGGCGCTGTGCATGAGGGGAGAGCATCACGAAGCCCTTAAAGAAACATACCCAATCACTGTGTGGCTTGATAATAAAGCTACACAGTGATTAGTTATGTTCTTTAATTATCAATCCTCCACACTGCCTCCAAGCAAGGTACCACGAGGACAGGCTAACCTCACCAAGGTTCAAGTAGCGAAAGCATTAGAACAATGTCAGGATTGGTGTGAGCAGGGGAGCTCAGCGTTCCGATGGAGACTGAGGGCCTGTGATGGGTTTCCCAGACACTGTCAAAGAGAGTGGGTCTGAGAGATCAAAGGTGCACATGTTGGATTGGACACCGTCAGAACCCTGTCCAACCCCACATGTGCACTGGCCCACAGCTGGATGCCATTGGCAATAATCAGGATTGACCCCACCCTACCCCACCCCTGCTGATCAAACACATCAGCCAGGCCGAGTCAAGTCCTTTAAAGAGTCCAGACTTGGGGAATTTTAAAACTTAATGCTAGTGGCTGGCTGGCTGAACTCACTAGGGGGTCAACTCCCCTGCACCCCCAAGGAGGAACCGCAGCTGGCCAATTCTAGCCAATAGCTTGGTTTCTCTGCTCGTAGAGTAAAAAAAATTGCTAGCATTCACACCAAGAATTTTCAGTTCTTTTAAGAACAAGGAGGCGAAGATTATGATTCTCTTTCTGTACTGCAAAAACACAACAGCCAATGAAAAAACATTTTACATAAAATATACACTACATATCCCATGACACTTCGGGGCATATTTACGTTCCCTGGCGCATCCCTGCATATCAGCAGGGATGCGCCAGAGAAAATGCGTCACGCAAGTTTACCCTTGCGCCACGTCCGATGCGCCGCATTTACCATGCGGCGCATCGTGGCGCAAGGATAAGCAGATGCGTGACGCATCTGCCGGCGGAAGGTTGGCGATGTGCTGAAGTTGTGTCGCAAGCGCGACGCAACTCCAGCACTGTTCCAACCTTCCCTATCCCTAACATGGTGCGTCAATGCTTACGCCTGCTTGAAGCAGGCGTAAGGATTTGACGCACCAGCGTCGAGAAAGTGACTGCGTGAAATCTTGTAGATTTCACTACGTCACTTTTCCGAGGCGTTCCTGTGCCGAAACGCCCCCTGCGCCAGTACGCCCACATGAAACCTGACGCAGGTTTCATGTGGCGCAGGGGTTTACTACGTGACGCATCTCCCTAGATGCGTCACGTTGTAAATATAGCGCAACGCGGCGCATGGTTTGCGTCGCCGCTGCGTCACATGTGTGACGCAACGGCGGCGCAAAAGTGGCGCAAGGGGCTTGTAAATATGCCCCTTTGTTCTTAAGCACCAATCATGGCTCAGTGGCCCTTATAGGTATAGATGGCACCATCTTGAGAGCCGCTTTCTATGCTGAGAACAGTCCATCATAACTCAAGCATCAACGGCACCCAACAGCATCCGCAATGAAAACTCTAGTGGGCATCCTCAACTTGGGAGCAGAAGCTCAACCAGCAACAGGAGCGTGAAGCTCCAACTCGGCAGACAAGACTGGAGCATGCTCAACCCACTTTCTAATCGGAACCTACAAAATAAACAAGGCACCGTAATATCCATATACCTCAGGGGGCTAAAGACACGTAGAGTAAACCTTAAAAGAAGAACAGTCAAATCCTGACATTCCAATATCAATGACTGATATTCCTGGGTGAGATAATCCTCGCCTTTGTATCCTTAATAGAACTGAAACTTCTTGGTGGAAAAGCTAGCAAGTTTTTTATTCTATTTCAGAACCAGAGGCTCTGATTATGCTAGTTTAAGGCTTATTAAATACCACAAAGGCAATATCACCCACTGGAGTGTAATAAAATTTGTGTTAGAACTGGGGGTCTCTCTAGTTGGCAGAGGTACGCACCTTTGTCCAAATTGGGACCCTTGCTTCTAGTCAGGGTAAGGGGAATACACACTTTAGAGAACCCCTGCTCACCCCCTTGGTAGTTTGGTACGAGCAGACAGGCTCATCCCAAAGGCAATGTGTAAAGTATTTCTACCCCAAACACACAGTAATGCAGTAATAACACATCAAATGGACACCACACCATTTTAGAAAAATAAAGTATCTTTATCTTAACTCAACAAGACCAAAACGACAAAAATCCAACATACATGTAGTCAACTAGCACTCAAAAACAGTTATTTCCAAAATAAAGCTTGTAGAAAACAAATAGCTCCACCTGGGGCTATTACGACGTTGTGACAGCAATAAATCCAAAGTACGGCGCCAACCACGAGATCGCCCGGACCCCCAAACAAACAGTACCTTTGGATAACGAAGTCTATGACGATGCATGGCATCGTGGAGGTGAGGAAGTAGTGCCAAGCTCGAGGCCGGCTCCCTGGCTGCCACGGGGAGGTGAGGCGTCATGTCCACGAGGAGGTGACGTGTCGAATTCGGGACAGGTGAAGTCATTTGCGTTTGGGGTGAGGCGTCGGTTCCAGTGAGGCGATGCGAAGTCGGCGAGTTCGTGGATTCACCCTCGGCGGTTATCGGAGCCGCGATAACAGGATGCAGGTGCTAATGGTGACAGAGTTGGTGCGAGTGCTGGTGTCAGGAATGCTGATACCTGCAGGCGTCGGCAGGCGTTGAAGGGTGTCAGAGCTGCGGTGCAGGCCGGGCGGTGCGTTGTGCACTTCACGAGCAGTGCCCCTGGCCTGGGTGTAGGTCACGGCATCACAGCATTGTCGCTGTCAAGGTCGAAGATTGCATTTCCTGCTTCTTTCAAGTTTCGTCCAGCTCCCAAAAGCAGGAACAACCTACAGAGACCCAAAACTGGAACAGGCACCTCCTGGCAGGTCAGAACTCTCAGCAATAGAGTTCAGGGAAGCTGGGGTGAAGTCTTTGTGTCCCTGAGACTTCAGAACAGGAGGCCAGCACACACGGGCCCTTGAAGATTCTTCTTCAAGCAGGATCAGAGCAAAGTTCCAGTCTTTGTTCTTTCTACACCGAATGGTTGAACAAGAAAATGCCTACTTTCTAAAAGTAGCATTTTCAAACACATAATTTAAAAACCATCTTCGCTAAAAGATGTGTTATTAAATTCTGAGTTCAGAGAGCCTCAACTTTATTCCTCTATCTTGTCCCAATGAGAAGTTATACTTGTAAGCTGTTACAAAGTATCTCCCATGCTGTCCGATGGAACAGATAGCCTTTCAATAGTGAAAAACGAAATTGGCACTATTCAGGACATGTCACACACACACCAGTACATGTCCTACCTTTGACATACAATGCACCTTGCCTGGGGGTTGCTTGGTCCTACCATAGGGGTGCCTTACATGTAAGAAAAGGGAAGGTTAGGGCCTGGCAAGTGGGTGCACTTGCCAGGTCGACATGGCAGTTTACAACTGCACACAGACACTGCAGTGGCAGGTCTGAGATACCTTTCCAGGGCTACTCCTGTGGGTGGCACAATCAGTGCTGCAGACCCACTAGTAACATTTAATTTACAGGCCCTGTCACCATCAGTGCACTTTACTAGGGACTTACCAGTAAATCAAATAGGACAATATGCCAATCAGGGAGAACCAATTGTAATAACAATTTCACAGGGAGCACTTGCACTTGACACTGATCAGCAGTGGCAAAGTGCTCAAAGTATCTAAGCCAGCAAAAAACGAAATCCAGTACAGCATTAAAAATGCAAAGTCTAACAATTGCTTAAAAGTAGAATCAGATGACCAGTCAGCCGATTTCATTATGTCTTGAATAGTGGAGCCTAACATTAAGGAATTGGGGGCCATAGCACCTTGAAAAGAATGAGCTCCAAACACTTGAGTATCAATACCAGCTTCCTCCATCACAGACTTTAACCACCAGGCTATAGTGGCAGATGACACTGGTTTAAAAAGGTTTTGTAAAGCTATTAACAATTGACCAGAAGTATCATTTCTCAATGCGTGGGTACAGTCTTCATAAGCTTTCAAGCATTTTTTACAACAAACAGTTTATCATTATTAGGAAATGCATGATACTCAATACACATTGAATACACTTTGTCCTGCCAGTAATTGTAAAAGAAACTCCTCCAGGAGTAAATACTCTACCTGCAATGTCCAGAACTCTCACATTCGAAGTTCTCCTACACGTGGAGAGACATAAGAGCATAGCTAATTTAGTTGACAACTGTTTTCTAGACAATTGGTCATTATCCAACCATCTTTAAAAAAGGTTTAAGACTAAAGTCACATCCCATAAAAAGCAAAACTTAGTCCTGGGAGGATTAGTAATCCTGATACTTTTAAGAAGTTTACAGATGACAGGATGCATTCCTACAGGCTTATTATTTTTAACCTGTACAGGCCCTGCTGGAATAGTAGAACAAAATTTGTTCACTGACCTGTATGATAAACACTCAGTGGCTCTCTGAGATAGGAAATTCACTAGGAGAGGTAATCCTACCGCCACGGGATCCAAGTACCGTTCCTGACTCCAACCCATTCAGCATTTCTATGCTGAATAATACCTCCTCCTGGTGAAGGGGGCCCGGACTCGTTTCATGAACTCTGAAGCCACATCTGAAATGCCTAGCTAACTCTACTGTTGCCGGAAAGACTCCATGCTATCAGGGGCAACTGCTCTGAAATTACCATCGGATGCAGCTCCCCTTGAGGTCCCTAGAGCATCATCTGAGACCAGGAAAGAAGGAGAGGAAGATCGCATGTCAGCTCCACGAGGATTGGGAACCAGGGATGCGCTTCCACACCGGGGTTACCAGCACCACCTCTGCTACCTGTCACTTGATTTAAATTGCTACCCTGGGGATCATGGAGGAAAGCCATAATTCAGGGGTTTTGACCAATCCTGAGAAAAAGCATCCATCGCCTTCGCTAATGGATCTGGTCTCCAGATGAAGAACTCCTCCAAATGGCAGTTCAGTCTGGAGGCAAAAAGGTCTGCCATGCAGGGACCCCAAACAGTCTGTATCAATCTGAATAGTAGAGGATGGAGCTGCAAATCGCTGTAATCTATAAGGTATCTGGAGTTCCAATCCGCCACTTCCTTGGATTGATCCGGAATGTATTCTGCTATCACATATATCTTGTGACTCAGGCAATAGTGCCAAAATTCCTTGGCTATCTCCACCAACAAGGACGATTTCGTGCCCCCCATCTTGTTGATGTACCCCACAGCAGATATGTTGTCCATCCTGAGGAAGATGCAACAAGACATCTTCTTGGGGAAAGAGTACTGATGGCAAAGGACCCCACCAGAAGCTCTAGGCAATTGATGTGGAGTTCTAACTCTTGGAGAAACCACCTTCTGCCTGTTGAGCTATCTCCACAATGTGCACCCCAATGGCTGGCATCTGACTCTATCACCACCTCTGGCTGAGACCTGAAGATGGCTCTGCATCCACATGTCCCAGCCACCACTGGAGCTCTTCTCTCACATCTTCTGTTACAAGTACCTGATCTGTGTAAGCCAAGCCTTTACGTAAATGTTGAATTTTTATTTTCTAGAGGGCTTTGTAGTAAATGGGATCTGGAAAGATTGCCTGGATGGAGGAAGCTAGCAGACCCACTAGGTGAGCGATTGTATGCACGAAGACTGTCTGACGGAAAAGGACCAATTTCACTTCCTTTTTTATGTCCCTTAACTTGGTCTTGGGGAGCTTCAGCTGACCTACCTGAAAGTCGATCACAAACTTCTATGGGCTGGGAAGGACAAATGACCGATATGGTTCTGTGGATGACAAATCCCAAGTCCTGTAAAAGAGACATCGTCATCTGCAGATGTAGAGTGACTAACTCCCAGGAGTGCACCATGATCAAAATGTTGCCTAAGTAAATGATCATGCATGCTCCCTTCTCCTTGAGGTGGGCTATGACCGGCTTCATCACCTTGGTGAAGCACCATGGTGCAGGAGAAAGCCTGAAAGGAAGGACAAAATATTCCAGCCACCTGTCCCTCTACCGGAATTGTAGGAACCTCCTGTGTGGGGAAAAGAAGGGAATAGATAGATAGTCATCTTTGAGGTCCATACGGACTATCCAGTCCACTTTCTGCGACAAGTCTCCCAGAAGATGGATACCCTCCATCTTGAAATGCCTGTATGTGATGCAGTAGTCGAACTGCTGCAGATTCAGAACCAATCTGCACCCACACCCTCTCTTTTGTACTAAAAAGATGTTGCTGCAGAAAACCGCAGAATGAGGGTCGCTTCTCCAAATTTGATTCTTGTCGGGAAAAAGGTAACTGTTGAGGATCCATCTGCCGGGGTGTCTGATAAAGCTCCAGTCGGTAACCCTGAATTGTTTGTATTACCAATGCATCCTGAGTCAAAAGACTCCATTTGTGAAGAAAGAATTGTACTTAACCCCCCCAGTTTCACCTCAGAGACATTGATGACCCTTACCTGTGGAATTATTAGACTGGAATTCCATTCTGGGACCAACTCTGTTTAAGCATCATCGGGAGAAATGCTGTCTGGCCAGGGAGAAAGTATCCTCTCTTGTGAAGTCCTGCCAGTCTCCTCTACCACGTACGGAGGATCGCCTGCGAGGGCCCTGGCAGCAGAAATGGCCTGGTGAGCGGCCCCTGCCTTGCCCGGCCTACGCAAAAAAAACAGCTTGGAATACCTCCTTGAGGTTGGATTGTGCTTTATATAGGGACGTAAAAGTATTCAAATACTTACATATGTCCTTTACAAATTTGTCCCCGAAGAGATGTCCTTCAGCTAAGGGATCAGTGTCGACTGAAGCAAGTTCCGTCAAGTTTGTGTCCATGCGCATCAGAAGGGACTTCCACCTCTCGGAGGACATAGTGCAGTTGGCGTTTCCCAGTAGGCATATAGCCCGCTGGGCCCACCCTGCCAGGATATTGGGGTCAACAGGGGAGGCAGTCTCCTTGGCCATTAAGGCCATTTCCAGAATTTTTGCAAGTGGCCCTGTGAGATCCAGCACCTTATCCTGCTGCGTTCGACTGAGGCTTGAGCCGGGAGAGACTGAATTTTAGTAATTTGCCGATTTTGCACATTGAATCTAGCTTGCACTGGGGGCTAATTTTTAAACTGGTTTTAACTGGGGAGTGTTTTAATTTCGGACATTGTTTACCTGTATGCTGTATGCTGCAAAGATCAGCGCTCTTGCACCTGCGCTTTTACTAGGACTGCTACTACTCTGGGGGTTGTATAGCAAGCCGCCATTTTTGGAAGTGCGGTCAGCGGGCTAGTTGTTCAGCCGCTTATTGCATAAATGCGGAAGCTGGCGCAAGCGCGCACAGCTGCGTTCTCCTGAGGCTTGAGCCAGGGGAGACTGAATTTTAGTAATTTGCCGATTTTGCACATTGAATCTAGCTTGCACTGGGGGCTAATTTTTAAACTGGTTTTAACTGGGGAGTGTTTTAATTTCGGACATTGTTTACCTGTATGCTGTATGCTGCTGAGATCAGCGCTCTTGCACATGCGCTTTTACTAGGACTGCTACTACTCTGGGGGTTGTATAGCAAGCCGCCATTTTTGGAAGTGCGGTCAGCGGGCTAGTTGTTCAGCTGCTTATCGCATAAATGCGGGAGCTGGCGCGCCAAAGGCAAACCCGTCTGCGCCCGTCAGCGTCCGGATCGCGGCCAGCGCCAGCCATGCTGCTCGTGGTTTTCCTCTAGCCAGGATTGTCTGGACCAGAGAGCAGCTACTTGCCATTTCAACATTGGGATGCATAAGGCCTACGTGTTTATTTTGGGCTGGTGGGGGATAATGAGCGTTGTCATTACAAGCTACATTGTAGGACCTGCCCTTTCAAAATGGATATGACGCATTTGCAAGGAGGGGGCATATCAACAATCCCGCGGGTGCGTTGAATATTGTATCCACATCCAAATCTAGTTCCAGGCTTTCTATCAAGGCATGCCTTATCAACTGTAGAACCCTCCCTAAACATGCAAGTGATATTTGGCTCACTCTAAAGACCATTGACTGGGACGTCCTGTTTCTAACTGAAACTTGGCTGAGAGAGAGCTCGAACCCAGACATATCTCTGGCCATTCCTGCAGGATATAGAATGACTAAAGTTGATAGGACTGGCAACAGATTAGGCGGCGGCCTTGCCGTGATTATGCGAGAAGGCTGGGAGATCTCGTATAAGAGAATTGAAGATACCGGGGCAATTGAGGCCATGTTCTTCTGTATTAAATTCTCTACGACCTCCTCTATGGCAGGACTCTTGGTCTATAGACCCCGAATGCACTGACTGCCCATTGGCAGAAGTTGTATGACACCATTGCCGACCTCTCACTAAGACATACTAACCTCACTGTTCTCGGTGATTTTAATGTCCATATGGACAATGAGAATTGCCCCTTAGCGGTTCAACTGGCTGATACCCTCAAGGGGCTAAATCTGTTTCAAAAGGTATTATTACCCAAGCATAGGGCTGGCCACATGCTTGATCTACTTTTCACGAATGACCATACACTACAGGTAGAAGATCCTTTACCTGTGAACTGGTCGGAACACTGGCTGGTCCCTTTTAATTTAACGAGGGTTGCCTGCAGTAATCAGGTTAGATCGACATTTGAAGACAGGAGAAATTGGAGGAAGATTTCACCTGAATCTATGGGTTGTGAACTGCAAAATACTCCCCCTAAGCTTACAGGTGATCCGAGCCATGATGCTTCTTTCTTTAATGATTGGGTTGATTCAGCCCTTGACAAAATAGCCCCAATTAAGACTATGAAATTGGCCAGGAATAAACCTTCGGCCCCCTGGTTTACCCTGGAGCTTCGCATGGAGAAAAGCCTATGTAAGAGGCTGGAGCATGCCTGGCGGAAGAACTATGAACCTTTGGCCAAGTGCGAATATAAAGCAGCACTGAGGAAATTTCATAGCCTAAAACGTAAGTTCATTAGGGACTACGTCGCAAAGCAGATTAAGTCCTCGGACAATTCCGCAAAAGAAGTTTTTAAGATAGTCCAGGGTTTTATGAAACCACAAGCCCTGAAGAGTACAATCCCCCCATCAATGGCTCTCTGTGAAGATTTAGCTGCGTTCTTCCAGAATAAAATTTTAGCTATTTATTCCTCCTTTCCATCTTTGGGACAATTTGATTTGATAACACATAACCCACACTATCTGAGCACATGGTCGGATTTCTGCCCTTTTTGTCCGGAGGCGACACTGGTGGAACTAAACAAAATAAAATCAGGTTCCCGTTGGACCCCTGCCCGGCTAGATTTTTTAAGTTATTAGCCCCCTGGCTTAATTTGACACTGAACTTCATCTGGAACTCTTCATTAGAAACGTATATTAGATATAGTTCAGGTGCTCACACAAAGTGACAGCAAGCGTGTGGTGACAGGTGAACTTTCTATGTTGTAGGAAGTCAACTTCCTACAACATAGAAACTTCAATTATTGTAAAAAATTAGTTCTTAGGAGTTTCTTCTTTCTGTTGTCAATGCGATGTACATATTTTAATAGTCACTTTCACCTTTCACCACACTCTTGCTGTCACTTTGTGTGAGCACCTGAGCTATATCTAATATGTTATTTCAATAAATGTGTTTCATTCAAACTTCTTCTGGTCCCTGCTGAAATACTTACCTTATTGTCTCTCCTGGCATGAATTGCCTATATGCCCACAAAAATACAGGCATATTAGTTAAAAATAACCTTTGCGCAACTCGTGCACTTTTTTATTGGACCTCTTTGGCCACCTTGAACCATTGTCTTTTTAATATATAATTTAAGACCAGAACTCCTAAAAACCAACCCAGCGCAGAGAATATTACTAGTGTTGTTGTTGGCACTGGTTTTGTAGCAGAACCTGTGAGTTCTAATGGCAATGAATGTACCATTAACGGGCTTATCTATCGAAACATACTGTTGTTTCACTTCACCCAGTCCTATTTGATCCACAGAACCGGGTGCCAACTGCTTTTATTGCTTCATAAGTACTGGATTTGGGTCTATTAATATTTCATATCCTTATCATCTGTATTTGTAAATGCCACATTACTTTACCTAATGCAACTGTCAGATGTCGGAGATTGAATCATTTTCTTCTCCCTCCTCATTTCCATGTACTGCTTTTCATTATAAAAGTCAATAAAAATGTATTGGAAAAAAAAAGGAGCCATCATTGTACTCTCCGGAGGTTTTGCAGATATCACTTCAGCTCTTCTTTGTTTTTGAGGTTATAATCTTTATCTTCAATTTTGGGCCACTTCCTTAATGAGCCGCTTCTTCTAAATACTTATCTAGCCCCTAACATGCTAATCAACTTCACCAGCCAAATTGAAGTTGCCACAATTTACTCGTAAGTGTGGTGCGCCAGGCTGTAGGGCAGGGGCCTGGTGGCATGGTGATTGGGGCCTACCCAGAGTTCCCAATAAAAGGACACATGCTCACAGTAGTGTAATGTGCAGGCGAAGACCACAAGCAGTCATGCGCCCCTTTATTTATCTCCTCTGGGTGGAGCCCGTCCAGAGGAGTGATACAGGGTGCAACAATGTTCAGTACATAGCCGGGTGGCTCACTACATCCCTCCTTTCTTTAGCTGCTTATTCTCCACTTATCTGCCGCTCCTGAGCCACAGAACATACAAAGTCTCGGAGTCATTGGCTGGGAGCAGGATTTGGCCGGAGACCATACTTCTGGCTCCGGGAGTTGGAGCTGGGTCCTGCTCCGGCTGGGCTGCTTTAGAGAGGTCCACTCTCCTGGGCCTGGGGTGACAGAACCTCTATTGGAACCACTCCGCTTGTTTCCGTTGGCACGCGGCAGTCTCTGCCTGCCGCAGGAGAGGGCACTCAATCTGCAGCCGTGTCATCCTCCACCTCAGGGTTCACATCCCACTCCTGCCCGGACTGGGGTCCGACCACCCTTTTGAACAAAAGATACAATTCTGGTACCCACTCGCGTACCCCTCCTATTGGAGATCATGGTCCCGTGTGTGGCAATGACCTCCCACACTTCTGGTTCGTAGGGCATCCGAAACTTCCACCCCGGATGTCTGTCCTTGATGACAACACTGTTGCCCACGCACAACACGAAGGAATGGGCTCTTCGAGCGAGGCTTGCTTTTCGGATGTTGGCCTCTCTCCTGGCTTGGGTGGCTTTGCTGTTCATCTCAGCTGGGTGCCAGGCAGGATCCACAGGGATGCTGTCCTGTGGGGCGCATCGGAAAAGCAGATGAGATGGGGCACAGCGAAAGGTACTATGTGGGGTCTGGCAGTACGCATTCAGAAACTGTCGGAGGCACGCCTCCTCATCTTCTCCCTTCTCCAATCCAATCTTCAACGCCCGGTTGAGGGTCCGCATGAATCGCTTTACCTCAGCATTGGCCTGCAGCCATTGCAGAGTGATTTTCCTGTGCCGAATGGCATGAGCCGCCAGATAGTCTTGGAACTCTCGACCCTGGAACTGGGGTCCGTTGTCAGACTTGACTACATCGGTGAGACCCATCATCATGAATATCCTGTCGAGGATAGCCTTGACGTGAGGGAATGCCATGGATGAGACGACCTCCACAATAGGAAACTTTGAGTGTGAGTCCATCATGACTATGGTGTTGCGGCCATCGGGAAAACACCCAAAATCGATGCTGATCTTTGACCATGGTTCGCCGCATGGCTCTTCTGTGAGAATGGGTGCTGGTGCTGGATCACTCCCAGTAATCGTGCAGGAGTGGCACTGACGGATCATCTCCTCTACCACAGTGTCCATTCCAGGGAACCACACCTTGCTGCAGAGGCGGGACTTCGTCTTGGCTACCCCCTGGTGTCTGACATGAGCTAGGCCAATGACCTGATGCTGTAGCCTGCTCGGGATCACAATTGCTTGGCCACGTAACACCACCCCGTGAATGCCTTAAGTGAGTTTGCTGCGAACTCTCCACAATTGTTGCCTCATGCTTTGGTCTTACGTATTCAGTGAGAAGGTACCTTCTAAGAAATTTTGCCACCTCCAGTGTGTCAATGGCCCATTGACCTTTGCCAGATTTCCATCTTGGGCGGTCGCTGCCCCTATCTCCTCCAGCACCAGTGCTTTGGGGCATGCCTCTTGGGTCAGAATTTTCACAAACCCCTCAGTGTGTTCTTTGTCAGCAATGCGGATGTGGCATGTGTGTCGCAATGGGGTGGCGTGACAGATAGTTGGCAGGGTTGCCTGTCCCTGGGCGAAGCAGCACCTCAAAACAAATGCACCTGGAGTTGCACTGCCCAACGTTCTATCCTGGTAGGGGCCAGCAGCGTGGCTCCTGCAAATATGGGGATCAGCGGCTTATGATCAGTCACCACTCGGACTTTGTGTCCATAGAGATAGAGGTGGAAGTGCTGGCAGGCCCATTTGATGGCAAGGGTCTCTCTCTCAATCGGGGCATACCTCGTCTCTGTCTAGGAAAGCGCCCTGCTGGCGTACACCACTGGTGCCCAGTCTGTAGTCGAATTCTCTTGGAGGAGGACAGCTCAGAGACCGACGGGGATTACATCTATGACCAACTCGGCGTGCCGCCCCTGATGAAAGTGTGCCATGACTGTCTTGTCCATCAGTGCCATCTTGATGGCATGGAAGGACGCATTAGCTTCCACGGTCCAGTCCCAGGGCACCCTGTTTTTTGTGAGGGTTTGCAGAGGTTCCGACAGCGAGGAGAGGTTTGGTATGAAGCGGCCACAGTACTTGGCCATCCCCAGAAAACTGCGGACATCTGTCAGGGTGGTGGGGATTTGCGCTGTGCAGATGGCGATGGCTTTCCTCAGATATACCTGGAGCCCATAGAGTGTGAAGATGTACCCAAAGAAGTCAACCGACTCTCGGTAAAACGAACATTTTGCTTTGTTGAGGGTGAGGCCACTACTTGTCAAGCACTAGAGGATGTTTCTCAGGTGCACATGATGTTCCTTCAGGCTGCCCGAGAATATTAGGATGTCGTCGCTGAGGTTTATGACTCCCTGCAGGCCCGACAATGTCTCTCAGATCGTGTTCTGGAATGGCTTCCACGGCCGATGACACTCTGAAACTCAGCGGCTTGTATCTTCTCAAGCCCACGTGAGTGGAGAAGGTGGTGTTGTACCTGCTCTCGGCTGCAAATTCGAGCCGGTGGTATCCGGTGTTTAGGTCGAGTTTGGAAACCACTTCACCCCGTTGATGTCCACCATGATGTCGTCCATGGTGGGCGTTAGATGGCACTCCCTCTTCACTGCCTGGTTGGGGAGGCGCATGTCAACGCACAGCCTAATAACTCCCGGCTGCTTGGGCTTTGGGGCCATAACCAGAGGTGACACCCACAGGGTCGGGCCTGTGACCCTTTCGATGACACTCAATTTTTCCAGTTTCCTTAACTCTTCCTCCACCTGCAGGCGCAAGTGGAAGGGCACCCTCATGTGCCTCAGTGCTGAATTGTTTGTCTTTGAGCTTTCTGAGACCCTCGAACAGCTTTTGGAATTCACGCAGGATGGCGTTTGCGTGGGATTCATGGATTTGATTGGCGAAGAACACTAGCTCCAGGTTTTCTGCCGTGTGGCAGCTGAGGAGGGTGCCTTTCTTCCCGTCTGTCACGTGGAACTTTGCTTGAGTAACATGTCTCTCTCTGGCCACTTCTACCTCAATCACTCCTTGCAGAGGGAGTGGCTCTATCCCACTATAGGTATAGATATTCACCTTGGTGGGTGAGAGAGGGTGCAAGGCGAAAAACGCTCATACTGTTCAGAATCCGTGACATTTACGGACGCTCCTGTGTCGATGAGTGCCTTCACCCTGGAGCCCGCAACTAGGATTGAACACATGGGGGGCGGTCATGAGTGCCGATTAGTGCAGCTGGCAAAAGACACCACAAATACATTGTCATCATCCCTGGTGGGGTGCCGTCTTCCTGCCCCAGTGGGTCGTTGAGTGAGAGCTACTTGATGTTGGCTGGCATTCCATGCGGCCTGTTGAAAGTAGCTCTGGATCTCCTACTCCTGCAGACTTTTGTGAAGTGGTTGAGTTTGCCACACCATGAGCATGTTTTTCCTTTTGCATAGCAGAGGCCGGTTGGTGGGTGCTCGGTGCCGCAGTTTCTGCATGATCCACCCACAGGCATCTTTGGGGCTGCCCGGGCTGGGTTTAGGCACCTCTGGATGGCATCCACCCTCTCCTCTTTGACTTGGGTGGGTCGAGGAGCTCCAGATGTGTTTGGGTGCCTGTTGAGGGCCGCTTTCATCTCGTCCGCTCGTGCGTTTGACAGATTGTGGGACCTTGCAAGTATGAGGATGTCGTTGAGTGACATCCCCGGCTGTCTGAGAATCAACTGGTGCAACAACACTGACCGGCACCCTTGAATGAGCTGGGCTTGTATTTCTTCCCGCTGATCATGAAATGTGCATGTGTTTGCGAGCTTTTTCAGGCGGGTATAGAAGACGTCCATAGATTCCGTTTCAGATTGTTTGGCCTGACACAGCTTGAAAAGCTCGAAATCTGGGTTGATTTGAGAGTCAAAGTGCCAATTTAGCGCCGCCACAGCCGTGTCTTAGTCATCATCATCCCCAGTGTTTGGGAGGGTTTAAAACAGATCGTATAGCTCCCCACTGCCGTAGCACATGAGCAGCGACCTCTTGACGGTTCCGTCTGTGTCTCTTGTGCCTTTGAAGTAGTGGTCCAGATGTCCAATCCACGACCTCCAGCGGGGGGCCACCATCGCAGGGTCGGCGAGCTCATAGAAAGGCAGGAGTGACGCTACAGTTGCATGGCTGTGGTGCAGCATCCGCTGGCGGTCTTGCAGCACTGGCTTGGGCTGCCATGCTCATGATTCCCTTCTTCTTTGTTTTGTTTTTTAGCACGAGGGGCTGTGGCTGAGAGTTATATGTCAGCTGTCCGCAGTTCTGCCCTGCTGAGAGATGGTGTGCCCTCAAAATCAGTGTGCCTATTTTGTTTCTCTTTCTTCTTTTTTGTTGTTGCTATTATTATTACTTTGGGTCCTGAGTGCCCATGCACATGGTGTGCAATGCGTTCATTGGCCTCGTCTTCTGCCTCCCACACACTCTAATTGTAGTTGTACTGTGTAATGTGACAATAATCCTCTTTTTTTTCACACACAGGCGACGTGCTGCAGGTGGTGCCTTGAGACATTTCTTGAAGTGTCGGCTTTGTGAGCAGCTTTACTCACCAGAGGAGGAGGAGGCCGGGTCGCCTCTTGCCGATGCTGGGAGCTGCACTGCCTGGGGGCAGCAGGATCAATCTCCTCGAGCTCGCGCCCAACGGGTGGGTGGGGCTTCCCACGTTGCAGGTTGACGATGGCCGATGGCAGTGCACCCACCTGGGTGAACTGAGGGATCTGCAGTCAATGACGGAGCACCATCAGGGACACCTCCGATGCAGGGAGGTGCCGTGGGCATGCCGCCGACTGGGAATCGCGGTGAGCAGCTGCACCACGGGGCGGCCAGGAACACCAGAGCAGTCTTCCACCAGTGCTGCGGTGAGGCTCACCAGCAGCAGAGTCGGCCGTAGACGGCGCGGGTAAGAGCCGCCTCATCGCCAGTGTGGTGCGCCAAGCCGTAGGGCAGGGGCCTGGCGGCAAAGCTATTGGGGCCTACCCAGAGTTCCCAATAAAATGACACACGCATGCAGTAGTGCAATTTGTGGGCGAAGACCCCGAGCGGTCATTCGCCCCTTTATTTATCTTGTCCGGGGCGAGCCCACCCAGAGGAGTGATACAGGGTGCAACAATGTTGAGTACGAGCCGGGTGGCTCACTGCCTTAAGTAACTTGCATGCCCATGGTTATATTGTGCATGCAGGAATGGAAGTGGACATGTGGAAATGTGCCACCATGTGAAGAAAATGACTGTTAATATTCATAATCATTTCTTAACTGTACATGTACAGTTTTTTTTTACACTGTATAAAAACTCCACACTGGAACGACAAGGGATACCAGAGTTGGGTTAGGAATGTAGGTGAATTCCAGATATTTACGTGTGGACTTAATACAACTAAAAACCACCACACATATATCTAGTTTGTTGAAGCATGTGGTGCACTGTGATACATTTCTGGTATACTTAGGTACACAATACACGCTCATAGAATTTTAGGAGAACATTGGTGATTACGGTTCAATCCTTCTGATGGCGCTGCTGAGTTCAACTTTTTTAGTAGTATTATGATATATTAAGCTTTATGACTCAAACTAAAATCTTGCTCATGAACTTCGGTTGCACTGGAGAGGCCTGAAAAAAGTGTGGTATGATTGTCACTTGATCCACGAAATATATTTCTTTATAGATGTCTGTATACTTGTTTTTATTGTACTTTGCCTTTCTGTAATTACTTTCGTCTTGTCTTTATCCCGCTGTAATATCTTTTGGACTGTATATGTTCCGCAGTACATGTGCATTTTAGGTTTCTATTAGCGTTCTCTGCTGCAGCCACCACAGGCTACAGGTTTATCCCCAAATTCAAATATGACGTATGACTACTTCTGGCACATTTAAGAATTATTTGTCCCGAGACGGCAACAATTTAAAAAAGTCTATGATTAAAAAAAAAAGACTACCAGAGGGTATTTTTGAAGCTATTTCTTTTATCATTTGGTTTTCAGCCAAATTCATAAGAGATATGAACCAACGGTATATGATTTCCCAGGTTCCACGTGTTGAAAAACAGACCGACTCCTGCACAAAGTACTTCTCATTTTCTTTGCCGTTGTCATTTACAATTCTGAGAACCTGTCAATGTTAAGACCTTCAAAGGAATAACAGGTAGAGGCTTGTTATTATCAAAGCTTATTGAGTGAGGTCCAATTTAGATCAAACCAAGTTAGAAGCACATAAAGAGATTATCTGAATTGGAACATAATGTTATATGCTGTGCATTATCACTCATTTCGAATCCCCCCACTGTGAAAATACACTTGACAGGCAGGTCCCCTAATGATTCATTGCATACGTCTCAAAGGCGTTTTATTTCACATACAAATTAGAAGTGGGTGTTTTGTACCTGATCCTAAAGCAACGTGATCGTAGACACGTTTATTAAAGCACAATACTATTAAGTGCTATTCGTTATATGCTGGAGGCAGCAACATAAGTAATTTGCATTGAATATCGACTACTTAAGCTACGCAATAATTGTGACGCTACTCGGATAGTAGTTGTTAGGTCTGCTTATATACAGTTTTAGCTTTATAGAAGATCTTGTATTATCATTTCTTCAAATGAGCACAAAAACAAGTAGCGAGAGTAGCACTTGGGTCACCCCCTCCAGCCACTGGTTTTCATTCGTTTTCATCACTAACTATTGCTATGTTTGGCTGTCAATCAATGCCATGATATTTTGTGGATCGTTGCATTGTGCCATTTGCGTTTACAATAGGTTTCAGTAAAGGAACTCAAGAAGTCCATTTATTGGACGACTCAATGGGGGATATTCTCAATGACTCATCGCCGATTTAGCGGCACTTTACCGCCACGAAAGTGGCAATAGATTCATCGCCCTATTCACAAGCCTGCGCTAACAGCCTACATCGTCAGTTTTCCTGCGATAGCTGGCGCTAAAAACATCGCCAAGGCTGACAGCGACAACTAACGCTAATGATATGCAGAGTAGGCGTTCCCGTGCAAAAACTCACGAAAACACCACTTCGCGATATTCTCAACGACCAGCCAGATCGGCGATGCGGCCCAAAAACAGGCGATAAGGCACGTTAGCAGCAGGAACTTAAGACCTGCTTTTTTCTGGTCTTAAGTAGGACGAAAACCTGCAGTAGAAAGGGAGCCCAGCCCAGTGCCACATCTGAAGACCAACAGATGCCATGGAGCCACTAATCATGCAGCTTTGAGACCCAAGAGGGCGACAACACCCACTGCCACCACCCCCTGGGCCACCCCCACCCCCACCCCCAGGACCACCACCCCACGGACTACCACTGAGGCAGTGCAGAACAAGACATCGGACCTTCTGCGTGTGTCTCTGTGTCCGCCATATTCTGACCAAAGGCCTACACACACGTAGCCGACCACTTCCAATGGCCAAATTTACACCGGTGATGAGGTGGCCACCCGGCGCACATCTCGTCATCGCCTGCAGGGGCGTGTCTGCCAGGGCGGCGCCCCTCACCCTGCCACGAGGCCGCTGCTGTGACCGGTGGTACCTGCGCAATCCTGTGCGCCTGCTGCACCCCAGCCCGCTGGTCCCCAGACCCGTACGGCACCCAGCGGTGATTGCCCTCCCCTGCGCACCCAGGCCTCACTGCTCACCTGCCGCCGCCGGCGTGTCTCCAAGAGGGCCCACCACGTGCCGGAGCAATCTACAAGCCCGAGGCCTGCGAGCCTGGCAGCCTCCTCAGCCGATTGCTGGCTTCCGTGCAACAGGCCCACAGCGCACCCTGCGGCACCGTACCGCAGAGTTCAGTGTGTGCTGACTGCTCCCTTCAGCCTACACTGCAGTCCAGCAGGTCTCAGACCAATCCATTCCAGTCCGCCCCAACAGGCCTATTGCATCATCGCAGGCTGCACACCCGCTCAGCTCTTCAGGTGGGCCTACCTCAGTGCACCGCAAGTCATAGTCCAGCCTCCAGGCCACGGCATCATCGCAGGCTGCACACCCGCTCAGCTCTTCAGGTGCCACTACCTCAGTGTACCACAAGTCATCGCCACATGGCGGTAGGCCCGTGCCGGACGCAGTGCCTCAGGTGCCACTACCGCAGTGCACCACAAGTCATCGTCCAGCCTCCAGGCCACGGCATCATCGCAGGCTGCACACCCGCTCAGCTCTTCCGGTGGGACTAACTCAGTGCACCGCAAGTCATCGTCCCGTGGGGCTACCCCACAAGTCCGCCTCCAGCAGCCAACAGCATGTCCTTGGTAACGCCACTGGAGCCCTTCACAGTCACGTACTCTGAAGCGCACGACATCCCAGCGCCGCGGCGGCCCACGCGTAGGCGTGTGAGGAGTGTGAAGAAATGGCCCGGGGCTCTGGGCGTGGTTCAGTTCTGGGCTGGCCGCAAACGTAACTATGGCGTGTGTCTCTGTTCTAGTGTCAGCGCCACCCGGACCTTAATCGACAATGTTGCAATGTAGCATGCGCCCGAATGGAAAAATAAAGGAGTGCAAGACCGCTCGGGGTCTTGGCTCATACAAACCAACTGTTGTGTGTGTATCTTCATTGCCGCAGCATAAGCCAAAGGCCTAGCCTCAATCGCATACTTGCTTAATCATAGACATGACACATCTGTGTGAATTAGAATGTTTTAATCACATTCGATGGAGTGTTGAAGCTGGACCAGTACATGGCCATGCAAACCCCACTTTACATTGTTGCCCCGTGGAGGGCCAGCCAGAGTCCTTTAGGGATTGACAAGTTCATCGGAAGAGGAAGAGTTCAGTCCGCAGTCTGATTGCTGTGTCATTGGTAACCAAACCAAATATGGCAGTCCATGTCGAGGGCCAAGGTGAGTGTCGCAGAGTGTATCGGGGGACAGTGGAAGGTGTTATTCCAGGGCATGATGCAGAGGGCAGAACCAAGCTGAAACAGGCCATATGGCGGAGATGAATGCTACCGCTTCCTTCTTACCAGAATGGAAGAATCATCCACATCATCGTCCTCTGATGTGTGATGTTCCTTACATGTGGGTGGTGGTGTTTTGTCTGCAGCACTGTGTGGCACTGACACATCAGGGGCCAGAGGTGAAATGTCTGCTGCAATGTGTGGCAGTGCCACATCAGGGGCCGGAGGTGGAATGTCTGCCGCACTGTGAGGCACTGACACATCAGGGGGCGGAGATGTGGATGGAGTAGTAGCAGCAGCATTCATCTGCACCAGGCCTTGTGGCAGCAATGCCATGATGAGGATCTGCAGGGCATGGAAGATCCCAGATATATCTCGCTGGTGTTCAGCCATGGCAGCCATTCTTTCCGCCTGCATCCGCTTCATGTTCTCTATGATCCTCCGCATGTGTCCCAACTCCCGGCTGACATCGCTGGGGCCACTCTGACTAGACAGTTGTTTTTGTCTCAGAGTCATGACTCCAGCGATGTCAGCCATGGCTTGTTGGAGAGCATGGAGCGGACTGTGGGTATCCGTTAGGGACTGTAAGTGGTCCCTGATGGGACTTAAACACCCACGTATGGCATCTAGTTTGGCTGTCATGAGGTCAAACCCCACCCGCACCTCATCAGCCATCTCATTCTGGCCCTCTAACACACGGCATTGGAATGCCATGTGTTGGTCCTGGGAGACAGCCGTGGTGGTGGGTGCTTCCTGCTGTGTAGTCTGTGCAGGGGTGGGGTCTCCTCGATGCAGCTGGGCTGCCCTGCTCCTGGGGGTGTCCATGAGCTGTTGGAGGGCATCGGTGTCGATGGTGTGGAGGTCCTCTTCATCATCAGTGAAGAGATGTACGGTCTGCTCTGCAGGAGGTGTTGATTCTCCCTCTGCAATGTAAAGGGGAGAGGCAGTTTAACAGTGTGTTCCATGTATGTTCAAGCATTGGACAAGTTTACGGGCAGACTGCATGACAAAGTACATTGTGACTGTTTGGGAGGAGATGCCTATTTGATGCGGGACAGTGGACATTTCTACCCCATCAGGGATGTGAGGTTGTACTTGTACATTATCATCTCACAGTTTCCTGCTATGCCAAATGTGATTGGCCAGTTTCTACACACAAGCAGCAGCAGTTGTGTCCTCTGTTCTGTTGTGAAAGTGTTGCACCACATTGTTGTCAATGTTGATGTGCTCTGATTCTTATGTGTGTGTGCTGCATTGTGGGAGAGTCGCCCCTGCAGCCCTGATTTTGCTGGCCCTTATCCCTTTCAGGCGGTGTGCCTTTCACTTCTGTGCTCATACAGTGCGGGGATGTTGCAGCCTTGGGTAAATTGGGCTCTTGGTGGGAGTTGGGACTCTTGGGCATGGTGTGTCCGCAGATGTCTTGTTGAAGTCAGGGGTTGTTTGTGCACGTGGATGTGTCAGGGTGTGACCTGCTCCTTTACGGATGTGGTCCACACTCAGCCACCTCAGTGTCGTGGCGTGCACCATGTCATGATAATTGGACTGTAGCCATGCTAATCGTCATGCAGTGTCACTTGCATTGTCAGTGTGGCTCATGGACCCGCAGCTTTGCTGGGTTCAGCACATGTGCATGGGTTTATTGTGAGATTGGTGATGTGTGGGGAGGGCCTCCTATGGGCACATTGTCGACGGGGGCCTACTTGCTGTTTCGATGTGCGCTGCAGTATGCCAAGGAGATCAGGGACATGATCCAGAGTCATTGTGGGTGTGCACTGTGCTATACTTAATTGTGCATGTGTGCCATTGTGCCCATCTCCCTCCTGTCCCCCCAGTCCCTGGTCATTACTCACCCAGTTGCTGTTGGGTCAGGTCATGTTGAGCAGTGTCCGGTCCCCCAACTCCTGCCACCGTCTCCCCACTGATGACTGTGGACACCATTTCCTCCATCTCATCCAGCTCCTGCTGTGGCGCTGGACTCCCACCTCCAGTCTGCATTGCGGCTTTCCGGTTGTTAGCGAGTTTCAGCTTGGTTTTGCGCTTCACATCATTCCAGCACTTCTTGCAGTCGTCCACTTCCCTTCTCTTCACTCCGACTGCATTCACCTTGGCCAAGATGGACTGCCATATTGCATTTATAGTTGCCAATGACACAGTGGAGGTGATGAACAGTTGTTGGTGGTGTTCGATCACCTCTGTAATCAGGATCTTGTTTTCCTGCGGACTGATTTGCGGGTTCCTCTTCTTCTTCTCCTTGCCCTTCTCCTTCCCCGAGGTCCCTGGCTGGTCTTCCGGGGGGTTTGTGGGGTTCTGGTTGGCCTCTGTAGTTGCTCCAGCTTCCTCCATGGTGCTTCTCAGTTGTTTGGGGTTTTTCTGCACATCTAACCTGGGCTTCTATTGGAATTCTATAACGCTTATTAGCAAGCCAATTATCGCCAGTCTTGCTAATATGCCCCTGTGATCTTTACCAGGTTGGTAAATCAGGAAAACTAACAATACATACAAGGTTGATGAATATCACTTTTAATGTTCAAGTGTGACATTTATGTCCTTAACTATGTATAGGATACCTGTCTTTCTCACTTAGGGGTATATTTACAAAAAAATGTAGAAGTGCAGTGCTACGCCAAATTTGGCAAAGTCGTGCTCTGACATTTTATAAACTCAGGGATGAGCTGTGTTCACAAGAATACTGTGCACCCCTGTGTTTTCCCTAGTGCTGCCGTCATTTAGCAAGGGTGCCTGCACTGCAAGGGCAATTGTTTATGTGCAGGAAAAGACATCTTCCTGCACATAAACAGTCAATAACGGCGATTTGCTCTTTCTATGTGTGCTGCACAATGCAGCACATATAGAAAGAGCAAAAAATGAGGAGAAATTAATAATTTCTTGTCTTATCGCCTTGCTAAGACCAGGTATTCCCTGGTGTTAGCTTTTGGCACCACCTCAGCCTAGTAAATCTGGGTCAGCTTCAATGGGTGTTACAGTGGAACGCCCACAGCAACACCCATTGAATGCCCCTTCGCCGCAGAGAACTGCAGCGGAAAGGGGCATTTACAAGGTGGCATTAAGCTACGTTAAGTGGCTTAGTGCCACCTTGCAAATATGGGAAATGGCGCTACACCACCAGAGCATCACAAAAAGTGGTGCTCCAGTGGCAAAGGGTGCTTTTAAATATGCCCCTAAATTTGGACTCACTTTGAGTTGGAAAGTCGTGTACCTTTTTAGTACGACCATGTCTACTGTACCACGGATATTGGAGGCAACATACATTTCAATTAGATGAGAATCACCTAGGAAACATGCCTCACATCAGTAACATGAAGTGATTGCTACAGAGCTTAAGCACTTTCACATCGATTTTACTTTATTTGAGAAATTCTTTCTTAACTCAAACTTTGGCTCTAGTGAATTGAGACCTATTGTGACTCGAGACAACAAACATCCTTTTGACATTTTTTTTGTCACCCCAGCTGCTATTTTAGCCTGTTAAACTTTGTATTTGCCTGACAGGAACTGGTCAGTGACACAGGGAAGCACCATTGGATAAATTGTTTAAATTTGGTTAATTAGTCAAAATTAAGGTGTGCAGGTTATAACTTTACAGAAACTTTGTATTGTGTCATGTTGATCAGGGTGAGTCAAGATCTCACCATTCATGCCGGGAGCACTCAGGGACAGATATATCTGTGCTAGCAGTGAGAATCTTTGTCCTTTGAATTGCTAACCAGACTTTTGACTTTTGATCAAGCATGTAAGAAATTGGTCTATTGGTTCTCAAGCAAACCACAAAAGTCACTAAATTAACCTGTGCTTAAGTCGCTGGTTGTTTGGCACAAACGCAGTCAGGCTTAACTTAGAGGCACTGTATTAAATATTTGTGCAGCACTCAAAAAGTAATAAAGTGAAAACGCAACACAAGAAAAATCACACACCAATTTAGAAAAGTAGAGATAATTTTAATAAATATAATTGCACATAAGCAAATTAGATCCAATCAGTAGAGGCAAAGTAATGAATTTGTTTTCAGTGAACAATAGTGCCTAAAAGATCAAAAGGCAACTGGGCATATCTGGTCGTGTGAGACTGGGACAAAATCAAAAGTTATGGTTGACCACAATGGAGTGCGGATTGGATGCACAAGGTCGATTAGGCTCAGTCTCGGCTTACCTTCTGACTCAGAAGAAATTTTGAAGAAAAGTCCAGGGGAAGGTAGGTTTAATAGGGCAAGGCAGCAGGCTGTGTCCGAGGCTGTGTCCGAGTTGCCTCCCAGCAGAAAGGCAGGCCTCAAGCAGTTGGGCAGCCCTCAGAAGATTAAGGCAGGTCATAAAAGATGTCATGAGTGATGTAATATATTACATCACTCATGACATCTTCTTTGTTATCATTAATAATATCACTGCTACATTTGCAATAAAATCTGTGATGAGAAAAGTGTACATGGCGAGGGTGCAAATTATAGTTACCTTAGGGCACGAGTTATGATTACTTTAGATAACTATATTTATAACTGTTGAATTTCTATGATTTTGTGGGTGTAATATCTGGACCCATCTATAACATCCCTGTAACCTTTGTTTTCTTCATTAAAATTCTAAGAATTTTAAATTCTATTTTTCTAACTAAAATGTCCCAGTAACCTTTTTTTTTTCCAGTGAATTTCTGTTTTAATGCTATTTCCTAATTATAGCTTCCCTGTAACCTTTAGTTTTTTTTAGTGAATGTAAAAGAGAGATTTATGGACTCTGCTCTCCCCAGGAGATGATGAGAAAAAAATCACTCATCAAAGTTCATCCAAGATCAGATTGCGCTCCAATAGATCAATGATGTAGTGACCTCCATTAAGGATTTCAGATCACACTTGCTCTGCTTTTGCCAACCCCAAGAAGTTAGGATTGTTTGTGCTTTATGGAAGTGGAGTTTCCAATGGGGCACCTGCTATGTTTATATTTGAAAGTGCCTACCGTTAAGGCTTAGGGGCATATTAGCAAGACCCACGTTAAAATTATCGCCGTTTTAGCGGCAGGAAACTGCCGCTAAAACGGCGATAATGGGCTTGATAATAGGCGTTATAGAATTCCAATAGAAGCCCAAGTTAGATGTGCAGAACATCTAACCTGAGCTTCTATTGGAATTCCATAACGCATATTAGCAAGTCCATTATCGCCGTTTTAGCGGCAGTTTCCTGCCGCTAAAACGGCGATAATTTTAACGTGGGTTTTGCTAATATGCCCCTTAATTTCTGTGAAATGTGCACCAGGGTCTGAATGGAACCTCATTTTCTCCAAAAAGAGTTCCCAGTTTTGCCGAAAACGTCTACCCAACTGGAGTACTTTCATCTTTTTAATTAGTAAGTGCTGCCTCATTGGGTAAATGTCTTGTGCATATTCTGAACCACAGCTCTGTAAAAGACTGCGAGGTAATGTTTCCAGTGATCTTGTGTGCATGTCATTTCGGCAATGTGATTGTTCCTTTTGTGTCTTTCTCCACAAATCTGTGATAACATGAATCCTCATCAAGAGAAGTCGACAAGACTACAAAGAGGTGAAACTCCACCAAACAGAGGTGCTACCTCTTAACTAAATGAAGAAAGTGCTTCTTTGTTTTGTTGAGAAGTCCTCATATTCCTCTGCATCAATAACGCATCACCAAAATAGGCTGGAAATGCCCTCGGAGGCCAATTGTTAAGCTCTCCATCAATGTGGGAAAAGGCAGGATGACCTTTGCATACTACCAGAGGCTGTTCCTCCTTTGGGGTAGAGGAGCGTCACCCTTCCTGCTGTGAGAGAAGCAGGAAACCAGAAATGACTAAATTATTAAAATGGTTTCATTACCATTTCTAAGATGTGGGTGCAACGTGATACCTGCGAGTGTGAGGACAGGGCTGAATCCTGCAGCAGCAGGGATGACACAAATATTTTGTGAAGATTCACCAAACAGCACCAAAGCTATAGGCAAATCAAAAACCCTTTTCCTATGGAAACATATTCCTAACTCTGACTACCTACTATATACATACATATATATAAATGTATATATTACCTACTGGCGGTTGTCAGTAGGTAGTTATAGTTAGGACCTAGTTTGCATAGAAAAGCATTTTTTGACTTGGTTATAACTTTGGCGTCATTTGACCAATCTTCATGAAACTTTCCAAACAAAGGGGGTAATTACCATGGCGGACGGACTTATGTCCGTCCGCCATCGATGCGGGGACTGGGACAGACCGCCTGTAAGGCGGTGTTCCCGCACATCCGTTTATGATGCGACCGCCACCGTGGCGGTCGCATCATGCATTTTTAACATTGCGGCAGGTGCTGCTGGCTGCAGCACCCGCCACAATGCTAAAAATGTATGTTGTGCTTTTCCCTGCATTACGTGGCAGGCACCACGCGGTGCCTGCCATCCAGTGCACACCCACCTCCCCAACACAAGGGGGGCCCACAACGGGCCCCCAAATGCAATCCCCGCCAGCCTTTCCATGGCGGTTTTACCGCCATGGAAAGGCTGGCGGGGATCCAGCTTCGTAATTTGGCGGACGGTGCCTGCTAGGCACCGCCACCATTCCACAGATGCGTGGTGGGTCCGGCAGGAAATCATAACAATTGCCTGTGGCGGACCTGTTGCGGATGTACTTTGCATCCACCAACACACCGCCCGCATCGCAATATGGCGGGCGGAGAAGTACTTCGCGATGGCGGTGAAACCGCCACCAGCAGGCTGCCGGTGGCAGTTTCACCGCCATCGTAATCAGCCCCAAAGTGTCAAAGTAGGTTCTGGTTGCCATGGAAAGCTTGGGGGTGATCTGTGCAGTGGGGACCGAGAAATAGGGGCACGAAAAATGGTGCGTTTGTTATGTTATTTCCCATAGGAATGCATTGTTGAACCTACAGCCCAAACTGCTGGTTGGAATTACACCAAATTTGGCAGGAAGGTAGATGTTGTTACGCAGATTGTGCTTTTTGTTATTTGGTGCAAATCCATCCAGGAGTTTTTGAGAAATTTAAGCTGAAAATTATAGATATATCTCTGGCCGCAGATTTTTCGCGGCGGTTTTGCGATGAATCGCGAATGCACGCTCTAACAGGAATGCTGTGATTGGCTGGGCCTAACCTAAATGGAAAATTGCGGCCACCATTTTATCATCCGGAAATGGTTCCCGGGGCTGAAAACTTCTGGGAAAGCTGACATAAGGGGTCAGGGTGGAGGTATAGATTTTTTTGATCGCACATGATATTCGCGATGACGCTGCGACTGCCAGTGGAGCCCCCTGTGCACTGTCGCGGGGATATCATGAGTATCACAATGTCCTCACGAATATTGGTGAAAATATATATTTTTTTAAATCAGTGAATCATTAATACGCATTGTTATAGAGATATTTAGATTCTGATAAATGTTTTATATAGGAATTTAGAAAATGATTTATCTAGTGTGTTGGTTAGAAATAATTATATAGTTATAATTTTTGAATGTGGTGGTGGCTATTGAATTCCTGCTTTTGCTTTCCGCTTTCGCGATGTATTAACTGGGATCGCGAGTACTGATGTCATTGCGATGTCCGGCTTCACAGCGAAAACGTAAAAGTTTTTAGAGATGGTTGTTCTAGAAATACACTAGAAAAACATGAGTTTGAAGGGTACAGTAATGAACCCCTAGTGTGTAAAATACTGTAAATGTGTGCATATATGTGTTTTTCACTCTATGGAAAAGGCGCGATCGTCGCGGTTAACGTCGTCGCTGCGACCCTCCGAATAACCGCGAAAATGGAAAATAGGTCTTAAAGATGAATTTTATAGAAACTTAGTACCAAAACATAAGTTTAAACATCTTTTTAAAGAAGCATTTATATAGCAATATGTGTGGCACAATGTTTAGAATGGATTTTTTTAGTTAATATTTTTGGATGTGCTGGTGGCCTTTAAATGTCTGCTTTTGTTTTGCGATTTTGCGATGTATTTGCGGTGATCAGGATGTCGTCGCAAAGATGCCCAAAAACAAAACAAAAAGGAACTTTTTAAAGAAAATTAACAATATTTCTGGAACTAGGGTGGCTCTGACAAGAGCCTTTGTGTTGATTGTGTGTCTATGACAGCTACACATAAGACCGGATGCAGAGTTTCAGGTTACTTAAAAACACCCTGTTGCCTTTAGTCTGTAAAGTGCATTCCATCATTTTTATAAATTCCATGCATGTCAAAACGCAGGTTGTTGTTATATATGCATCCCATGCGGTGGTGTCAGAGGAATGCAGAGACAGTTGTATTAACATGTTTACTGGCTTTGTCAATCTGTGGACGGAATTGATTTGACCACTTCCATTTCTGTCTTTGGCATATATTACATATATTAGAGTACATGAAGACAGTGTGAGGGAAAAGCGACATCAGTTCTGCAAAGGTTTCTTTCATTAGGATTTCCAGACCTACCCCACTAAATGTGCCTAGGTCATTGCCACCACAGTGCACAATCATGAGGTGAGGAGCTTGGGATTCCACAATGGATTTAACCAAAGCCAGAAACTGATGAAACTTTAACCCTCTCTGACCAAACCAAGTAATCTGCACATTTGGCAAACCCAAGTCTCGGTCAATACCTCTCTTTTTTGCAGCCTCTTTAGCCCAATAGACATAGCTGTGGCTCACAAGCCATACTTTAAGCATTTTGAAGTGAAGGAGGAATAGCAGTCAGGAGAAGGCTAGAGGTGAATGAGGTCATTTTCCAAATGGAAAATTAAAATTGAGGTGTTAAAAAAAATATATATTTCATTGGATGCTGTCAGCATGAAAGTGAATAAAATTAGGTAGTGTGTTGGATGCCTTAGCAACAAGTCCTATTATTGGCTGTTATTTAAAAAAAGAAATGTAATACAGACATGGATATGCTTTTGAATCTGTGGAGTAAACCACACCTGCTGTTTCTTATTTCATATCATGATCCTTCTACAATGTGCTGTGAACTTGTGACCTACTGGTTCCACTGGGTTGCTAGGTACACTGAGCTAAGAGTGTATTGGGGGAAGGGTGCTAAAGAGACAGAAAATGTTTTAAAAATTTGAGGAGTTATGACACAATTTAAGTAATGATAAACTTTAATTTCCAATTGAGGACTAAGTAATAAACTGTTGTGCAGTATCTAAATTTGAAAAAACTGAAGCTAATATAGGTTTGGACTCCCGCTTTTTATCGCGATTACTCTAGGATCATCGCAAAAACATTGAAAACATGCGGAGACAGGAACCTCGTTTTGAAAGAGAGGGAAAGGGTTAACAGATGCTAACCATTCACAGGTGGAGCTAGAGTAGTCTAAAAGGAAAGACATGATTTCATTTGCTGCCTTCCTCATAATCATAGAGTGGAAAGTTGAAGAGGTTGCCATTTTATAGTTGCTTTGTATGAGAGTGGTAAACAATTCTTGTGCTTTGTTTTTACAAATCTTAACAGTGTCAAAACTATCCAGAAAGAGCTAAAACAACAATATAATCGACAAACTGAATTCACTGGTATGTATGTAACTTTTTAATTATTTAAAAAATGTAGAACTGAAGATGTATATGGGAGTTTGACAAAAAATAGTATCACAGTGATATGAAAAAAAATATATCAGATGAACTGTATATGGCAGAGGGTATGTGTTTAAGATATTAGTACTGTTGAAAGTTACCATGAGTAATGATTTTTAAAATGACGTTGTTTTAAATGTCTAAGCATCATGTGCAGAACAGACAGATCTATGTATTTGCATTCTGGGAAGTATAGTACTTTTAGTCACATTGTTAAATAGGAGTAGTGTATTCATGAATAAAACATAGTTTAAAATGGTGCGGAGAGTAGCTTGGGTCGGCAATTCAACTAAGTCCATACCAGGCGATTGCGTGGTTGTAACCTTTAGGTCTCCTAGGTTGGTGTACCATATTATAGAAAGGGCTGGTAATCGCCACATTACAGCAAACGGCATTAACGTCTTTCCCTTGGGCTTTTTCTACCAACCTACAAGAGATGTATGGCATAATCAGGGGGGGGGAGACAGTACCTGGGTATATGCACCCTAGTTTTGCAGTTCCAGTAAGCAACCGGTATGACATTTTAAATTCCTTGGAAGATCTAGACTGACTGTCTGACTCAAAATCCTTTTTCCCAACTGATAATTTGGAATATAAGGGGCACCGAAGGTGTACAACACAAAACAATGAGAATGAGTCCAAGTATACACAGTCATATCCAGTTACGAGCTTACAAGTCTTACCTCAGGCCTATAATGATTCAGGGGACAATGGTACGGTTGTTACAAATTTGACCTGTGTCATGCCCTCTGGAGATATTGATTATAACATTCCTGACCAAGTATCTAGTATAAACCAAAGGGGAGGATGGATGGAGCGTTAGAGCAAATCAAACACTCACCCCCAGTCAACTGATCTGGGTTTAATCCATCATCATTCTTTAGCTCACTCCACCACCCCAGTTCAGACATGGCCATATGCAAATCAGTCTGACCCTGTGCCTCATGGGAACAGTCCAGCCCGAACTGCCAAGCCATGTCTTCCCTGGACCGGAAACAAGCATCCTGGGACCGGTTTCTGGCTATTCAGACGTCATCAGCCAGGCTAGCTTGAATCCAGTGGCAAAGTGAGCAAGGGACCCACGTCTGGGCATACCCCGCCAAAAAATGATGGATTTAGGCCCAGAGCTCTGTACTGGGGTGAATGTATGACATTGTTCTGCATTCTGTCCATCAACTGTTGTTTTTGCATTTGTCACCCCGAGTGGGACGGGTATGCCCAGACGTGGGTCCCGTGCTCTCCATGCCACTGGAATCAAGCTATCCTGGCTGAAGAGGGGTGAAACCCCGAAACCGGTCCTAGGATGCTTGTTTCCAGTCCAGGGAGGACCTGGCTTGGCAGTTCGGGCTGGACTGTTCCCATGAGGCACAGGGTCAAGACTGATTTGCATATGGCTGGGTTCAAACTGGAATGGCATGGTGAGCAAAAAAACGATGGATTTAGGCCCAGATCTCTGTACTGGGGTGAATGTATGACATTGTTCTGCATTCTGTCCATCAACTGTTGTTTTTGCATTTGTCACCCGAGTGGGACGGGTATGCCCAGACGTGGGTCCCGTGCTCTCCATGCCACTGGAATCAAGCTATCCTGGCTGAAGAGGGGTGAAACTCTGAAACCGGTCCTAGGATGCTTGTTTCCAGTCCAGGGAGGACCTGGCTTGGCAGTTCGGGCTGGACTGTTCCCATGAGGCACAGGGTCAAGACTGATTTGCATATGGCTGGGTTCAAACTGGAATGGTGAGCAAAAAACGATGGATTTAGGCCCAGATCTCTGTACTGGGGTGAATGTATGACATTGTTCTGCATTCTGTCCATCAACTGTTGTTTTTGCATTTGTCACCCCGAGTGGGACGGGTATGCCCAGACGTGGGTCCCGTGCTCTCCATGCCACTGGAATCAAGCTATCCTGGCTGAAGAGGGGTGAAACCCCGAAACCGGTCCTAGGATGCTTGTTTCCAGTCCAGGGAGGACCTGGCTTGGCAGTTCGGGCTGGACTGTTCCCATGAGGCACAGGGTCAAGACTGATTTGCATATGGCTGGGTTCAAACTGGAATGGCATGGTGAGCAAAAAAACGATGGATTTAGGCCCAGATCTCTGTACTGGGGTGAATGTATGACATTGTTCTGCATTCTGTCCATCAACTGTTGTTTTTGCAAGTATCTAGTATAGCTGATCCTCCTCCTTTAAATATAGGTGGCCCAATTCACAGCCCCGAGATAAGGGCCAAAGACATTTGTAAATTTGTGTCCTGTAATATCGCGGGACTGCGCTCCAAGTTGACAAACCCCATTTGGTGTGACTTTATAGTAAATCACGATGTTCTGTGTCTCCAGGAAACTTGGACTAAAGAAATAATCCATATTAACGGATTTAAAACCTTCGCAACCCCAGCGGTGGATGGACAATCTGGAAGGGCTAAGGGAGGACTTAGCACTTACATAACCAACAATCTGAAAGTAAAAAAAATAGTGCTGTATGTAGAGGAAGTTAACTATCAATTGCTTAAAATCGATATTGATAATAGGAACAGTATAGCACTGATACATTTTTATAATAACATCTCACCTGTCAAAGTGGAACATGTGCTAAAAAAAGTAAATAATGATATATAAAGTTTGTGCGATAATTCCAATAAAGATACCTTGGTATTAGTGGTAGGTGATTTTAATTGTGCTTTGTGCCCAAACACTGATGGAAAAAACTGTGGCCTGATAAATGGAGATGGGCCCAGTAATACCCACTTTGGTCATTCCCCACTGGGCGAGTTATATAATGAAATGGTTTTTGGCCATAATATGGGATTTGCTAATGAGTTATGTCCTATTCCTGTTCCCATGAGTTACACATTTAGTGGAAGGGGTTTATCCTCCACTATTGATTTTATTTTGGTTTCAAATAATTACGCATCTAGACTCCGAACGTTCTATATCGACGACATTTCTTTGAGTGACCATTTCCCTCTATGTCTTTCTCTATCACTGCCGGATGGTAGTCTTAGTAGATACGATAAGAAGGACCAGCTCCTAACAAATATCACAATAAGCAGGTTAAATGGTTATACTTTACGTTGGTGGACCCTATATTAGTTACCAAACAAGTAATATCCAAATGTAATCGGGCCTTTGAGACCTGCCTGAGCGATTCAGCCGCTCCAGATAGTTTCTTGTCTTCTTTTCAAACTATAACAGGCGCGGTAAGGGAGACACTACTAATTCAAAAACCAAAAAGAGAACACTCAGGGATGGTTTGATCGAAAATGTACACGTGCATACACTAATTTAAAAAATGTCTTGCACAATACTCCCCGAAACTCAGAGGTAGTGAGGCAGGCAAGAGGGGAGTATAGACTAGCTATTAAAGAAAGGGAAATTGCACTGAGGAATGAAGCATGGGAATCCCTGCACAAGGCCTCTCTAGCGGGAGACAGAGCAGCTTTCTGGAAAATTGTTAAAATGCCCTTTTTGATCTCCAGAGATGGTTCTACATTAGAAATAGCGATAAGTGAGGACCAATGATTGAGCACTTCTCAAGGGTTTTTAATGGTATGGGTGGAACCGAAAATAGCCAAGAGGGATCTGCCCAAAACCCTTTGACTCAGTATTCAGACCTTCAATTCACACTGGACAAAGTGAATCTGGCAATTTCTGTTAGTAAGGGTGGAAAGGCGTCAGGCCGGATGGGGTCCAGGTAGACTTGTTTAAGTCTAATCTGACTCTATGGGGCCCAATCCTAACCCAGGTGATTAATGCTAGTTCTTTCGCCCCCTTTCCACCAGCATGGGTCGAGTCAATAATTGTGCCAGTCTTCAAAAAGGGGAATCGTCAGGATCCTGGATGTTACATGCCCATTTCATTACTGGATGCCATAACTAAGGTAGCAGGGCGTATAATTTTGGAACGTCTACATGTGTGGGCAGAGGATAATAAAGTCCTCTCTGATTTTCAATATGGATTCCACGAGGGGCTAGGGACCATCAAGCAGAGTCTGAATTTGCTCATCCTAGTAGGGAAATATACAAGAGCAAAGCAGGGGAGATTGTTTTTAGCCTTCGTGGACCTCACCGCAGCCTTCGATTCCATAAGAAATGCAAAGCTGTGGGAGATCCTCGGAACGCTGGGGGTGGACGAACAAATTAGTTATTTTCTCCAACGTTTTTAAGATAACGCACAGGCGCTAGTTCGGTTCGGCCTGGAGGGTAGCTGTACTGCCCCCATCCCTCAAAGGAAGGGGGTTAGACAAGGATGTGTGTTGGCCCCCTTTCTTTTAAACCTTTATATTAATGGCCTGGGTAATGCTCTGCTCAAAGATAATAAAGATTTTCCTCAGATAGCTGGGCGCCCCATACCCGCTCTCCTCTACGCGGATGATGCGGTTTTAATGTCACGAACGCAAGTAGGATTACAAAGGGTCCTAGATAGTTTTTCTAATTTTATGGGCAACCTTGGGTTGAAGGTGAATACCTCAAAGACTTTCATAATGAGGTGTGGCCGAGGCAGTCGGAGATGTAGAGATATGTTTGTGGACGGTCAGAAAATAGTCCCAACCAAGAGATTCTCGTACCTTGGAATACTCTTTGAACAAAATGATTCATGGACACAAGCTGTGTTAGCTAAGAAACTAGTTTTCTCTAGAACTAATACTGCACTTGTTCATTTTTGTAGGAAACTAGGCAGGAAGCCTCCAGTTGAGCTCCTGCAGATTTATAAAGCAAAAAGCGTTTCCGCAGTGTTGTATGGAGCTGGACTATGGGGTTTTACTGATACGCACTCCCTACAAGTGGAGGAAAACATTTTCTTGAAATATATATTGTCTGTTGCAGATAGCCTAAAGTTGGATGGGGGTTTAAAAATCCAGTGGCTAAGATATGTCCGTGATTTTATGCAAGACTTGGGCCACTTGGAATATTTTACTGAACCTAATACTATGCAATCGGTACAGAGAAAGGATTAAAAAAAAGAGGGCCTTCTACTGCTGGACACCCTAAGACTCTCAGGCGAGGTTTTAAAGCCTAGTGTCCAGCAAAACCAGATGATTTTAACAACTTTTAGTATTCAACCGTATTTAACGATCGTACCTGGTGTTTATTATAGGTTCCTCCTGACAAGATTTAGGTTCGGGATATTCCATAGAATTGTAAGTTTCCCAAAAATGTATGATTGGGGCAGAATACTGCAATTGTGTCCATGTGACAATCGCTCGCATCAAACTACTATTCATGTATTTTTATTCTGTAAATTTTATAGCGAATTGAGAAGAATTTGGGTTGTGCCGATTTTAAAATCTATGGGGATTAGGCAGTGCCGCCCGGCGTTTATCACCCTACAATTCCTGGATAATGTACATTCAGTGTGGAGAATATCAATTTTTTAAAGAAAGTGGTTTATTTTAGGAAAAGTATTGATATATAAGTTTAATAGACTAAGTAGATGTAAAACGATAGTATCAATTATAAACGCTTAGTTTCTGAATATCATGTTTTGTCAACAAGCTGCAAAACTATATATATGATTTTTAATACGCATTTTATGAGTGTACGAACAAATAGCTGGTTAATAATGTGTTTTTAATTATCACTTTTTGTAATAATTTGTATGTTTTTAAAAAAATGCTTTTATGATTGTATCAGATAGCGATCGAATAAAGCAGTGTTGACTTGACTTGACTTGAATAAAACATACAAAAATGTGCTGTGCATGTTAATAAATTAAAAAGTAGTAATACTTGTTAGGTATTTATTAGGGAGTGTTTATCAATTAGGTTTTTAACTTATATGACCAGTTT
This sequence comes from Calotriton arnoldi, assembly GCA_963921515.1. Taxonomy (NCBI): domain Eukaryota; kingdom Metazoa; phylum Chordata; class Amphibia; order Caudata; family Salamandridae; genus Calotriton; species Calotriton arnoldi. Next base: position 197,153 of record CAWUFW010013408.1, read on the forward strand.
GCATATGTTTAGATGGTGAGATATGGTTTTTCTGGTTGCAGATAGTTTTATGTACAATGAGACTGTTGAGTTTACTTAAAGATGCAGAGAACTATATATTTTTGGAAAGATGGCCTGAAGGTGTATATCTTTTATGAAATCACATATATGTTTACATGGTGATCTATGTTCTTCAAGGCTGTTGAAAACTTCATGTATATAGTGGTGTGGTGCATTTCTTTCAACATGCTCTGTTTAAAATTGGGGGGTTAATAGTGCAGAATGTCTTTTGTGAGTTTGTGTACTAGCTTCGCTTGGTATGTAATTTTTCTTTGAGAAATGCTGAATATATGTTTTAAAGACACAAGAAATATTTGCAAAATGATGTAGGTATGCCATAAAGAAAAGGTTTTGTGCATTCAAAAGGTGAGAATTGTTGTTTTCAGTTTTAGAAACGTACTGATGCATGTGCTCGCCGAGTAACAGAGCAATGTATGCTCTTAGAGAGGCATATATGGAATTATATATCAAGTGTGATATCTAGACTTATTCAATCACCCAGGTACTAAAGGAAATAAGGAAAATTAGCAGATTCCTTACCCAGGAGGCCTTAATTCAGGTAGTCTAGCTATGGTTATGTCCCATTTAGACTACGCCAATTCCTTATACTTCGGCATCCCTCTCTACTTAATTAAACAATTGCAACTGGTACAGAACCAGGCAGCAAGACTGATTTTTCAGCAACCAAGGTGGCAACATGTCACTCCCCTCACGATGAAGCTACATTGGCTCCCAATCCCTCAGAGATGTGCTTTCAAGGTCTGTTGCCTTGTCTTCAAGTCATTGAACGTTAGGAGCCCCAAATTTGTGGATAACCTTATCCAAAGGTACATCCCAACACGTAACCTGCGTTCGGCACATAAGCATCTTCTATCTATCCCCTCCTTCAAATTGAAGCGCATGGGTGGTGCCAGATTTGCCGTATTAGCTCCCAGCTACTGGAATTCCCTGCCCTACGAAATCAGATCTTGCACAGACCTCCTGAGCTTCAGGAAGCTCATCAAGACTTGGTTGTTCAGACAAGCCTACGAGTAAGTCCCCAGGGTCCCGGCACTTCCTAGAGCAGCGCCATGAAACCAATTGGTGTACGTGCGCTATACAAGAACCTGCCAACATAACATAATATAACATAACACTACACATGCACTCTTCTGATCACGCAGGCACTAATTATGTACTCATTGAACTACGCAGGCAACACCCATGCGTTCATCCAATCACCCAGATAGTAGCAATATGGTTATGTGAATACACAGGCACTAACTATGCAGATATGGAACCACTGATGTAGTTCCTACATATTCAGGGAGTCATGCAGGCACTGCCTATATTCTGAGGGAATCACCTTGGCACTATCTATGCACTCATCCAATCATCCAGGGAGCATTGTTGTACTCAACCAGAAACATATGTATTTACACGTTTTAGTGAGGAATATGCACTCTTTTAGAACCATGTGGTGAATTATATATGTAACCTGTCACACATTGTTTGTATGTACTCGGAAGAATTAGTGAGGTTTTTGCTGTGATACAGATTAATGTTCAGGTTTTTATATGCAGTATTTCTCAAAATCTAAATCTGACACATGAAAGTAGAAAAGTATTGAAACACTAAATCTACCAGTGACACAGTGGTAGAGAGGCACAGAAATAGTCTTATGTTGTGTTTTCAGATTTACAGTATTGAGACACTGCATGTACTTTTACACTTTTGTTGATGTTTATTTTAAAAATGAGTACAAAAGGGATAAAGTGGCCCTTCAACCTGTATAAGTGAGAACTGAGATAAGGTGCAGCTGTGTTGTAGGAGAGGGTGCTATAATATCAAAAGATAAGTAATAAATTAAGTTTTGTGTTTTGGCTTGGGATTGGTACATTGAAGTAAGTGCTTGTAGTTATGTAGGTAGGTCAATTTGTAAACTGCAACATAACATAAAAAATGTTTTTCTAATATTCAGACAGAATGCCTACAAAAGCTCAGAGGAAAAAGGAACAGAAGCAGGTACAGTATCTATGCAGAAATGAGACACAAAAGGGGCAAAACGAATAAAAAGTGGTGAAAGAAAAAAGCTACTGGTAAGAGAACAAAGTCATTTCTTAAAAATATATGTGGACATTTCCAAAGATTACAAAATAATGAAAATAAAATTAAAACTATGAGAAAGAATAACAGTGGATAAAATCTATATAACAAGAACAGGAAATGATGTAATAAAGACGGACACACCTTAACCAGGAGACAGAAGCAGTTCAAGGAAATCAGAGCAAGGATGATTTGTAGTAGAGTAGTTATAAATCTACAGAGAACTATGGAGCAGTATAGATGAAGGATAGAGGCACTGAAACAGAAAGAACGAGTTGAGAGAATAGTTGATCAGGCCTTTGCTTTGAAGAGGAACGTTTTTCATTTTGATTATAAATAGAATGAAGAATCTTGACAAAATGGTGTTGTGCATGAGGAGACAAAGCTAGAAAAAAATATAACTGAATAAAAGTAACTTTTGTGCAGTTTTTAGTGGAGAATGCATACATAGTTCTAGTACAGAGTCTTTCTTTAATGAAGAAAGCTATCTCCAGGATAATAGTATATTTCATGCTATAGATTGCGGAGAACGATGTTATGAAATGAAGTATGGCACTCCTATAGCGAAAGAGGTGATGGTATCTACAAATGTAGAACACATAATTGGAGATCAGGTAGAAGGAAGGTACAGTAAGGTGCCTGTATAGAAATGCAATTGTAGTAGTGTTTGTTGTATTCAAAAGCAATCCATTGATATATTAAGGACCTTTCTACATATCTTTCGCAGGTGAAATTTAAAACACAAAATAAGTACTTTACAAGGATTGGATTGTCCTTTCAAGATTAGAAAGCATACAAATTTGCAGGGACACTCACTAGCTTGTTTATCAAAGAAAGTGTGCCAAAGCACCTTTCATCATTTCAGAATGATAGTTGTACACAACTCAACAATGCAAACTTTAGTTAGGAGGCTGTACTATGTGAAAACTCCTGCTTTATGTTTAGGAGAAATGAAAAGAGCCCTTTTGTATGGTACTGTGGCAGATGTAGAAAAGGTTTGTGAAGATGTGCAGTTTCATTTCTTTGGTCCCCAGCAGGATTCTGGGGAAAATGAAGAGTTGTTAAGCAGAGGAGTTGTAGAATAGGACACAGATATTACAGTTGATAGTTTTGAAGGAGAGATTATAAAATTTAACATAGTGTGGTCTAATAAACCAGAGAATGTTTGTATATGTTGTCAACACACTCAATAGAAGATTTAAACACAGACTGTTGACTTGTGTTTACAAAAGTGAAAATGTAAATAATGATAACTGGCAAAAGTTAGCTGTGTATTTATTTGTAGAACTTGCAAAAGTTAGATGTGTATTTATTTGTAGGAGAACACTTTGACTTGTCCATACATCAGGTTATATGTAAGAAGTGTAACAATAATTTAGAACATAATAAAATGAACAACACATAGATATTAGATACCCATTTTGTAAGACAACAAAATGCCTGTTGAAGTAGAAAAACGGCCAAAAATAAAAAAAAATCAACATTTATTATTCTTTGCAGCATTGCGAAGGGCTCTTATGGGTTTCTCTCCAGCACTCACTACAACTCCACAATCCATGCAGTATGATACCATCTGGGAAAACTTTGGAGAGAAATCTTGAAGTTGAGATTAGACCTCTGAAGGGACTCTCTGCCCCGGTGTTGTTGCGGCTACTATTGAAGTTGAGGGTCCTTCAGCCTTGCATTGCCTTATTTCTCCTTTTAGACGATTGCCATGGTATATTTTTAGATGGTAAAGTATGGTAATGGTCCCACAAGAATATTTTTTTATTTTTACCCCTTGACAATGTCTTGTCACATACTGTCCATTGCACAATTTAGCTGTAAAACTGTGCAAACCAACAAAATGTCTTTTTTTGGTAGTTATGTTCTATTCGTGAGTTCGGATTTTGAAAGTTATTCTTTGAAACTGTTGTTTTTCACAAATCTGTTGTTAAAATGAAGTTAAACCATTATGATACTAAACAGCTAGACTCAAACTTTGTCTAAAATATGTCTCTATATCTGTTTTACACTTTGTCATTTGTATTCGTGACTACTGATGTCATTGTGATCTCCGGTGTTGCTGTGAAGAAGGAAAATGCATTTTTGGTGTAGTTATTTCAACACATGAATACAAAGGGGAAAGTTAAATTAGTATCTTACTAAATAGCTACACTGAAACTTTATGCAAAATATGTCTATATATGTGTTTTACACTTTTTCAAAAACACCCGGTATTTGCAGTGTGTCCTTGGCATTTGCATTCATAGAATCACACATACACTACCTATGAAACCATACAGTCACCCAGGCACTACTCATACACTTATGTAATTACACAGATATTACACACTCACACAGCCCTTACCCATACAGCCATTCACACTCCCAGTCACCGACCTATACAGCCACTCACACAGCCACTCTCAAAGTTTACAGGTTACAGTTAGGAAATAAAATTAAAAATACCTTTGTTATTCACTGGAAAAAACAAAAGTTTCAGGGACGTTATAGTTAGGAAATAGCATTTAAAAACGTTAGAAATTCCCTGAAAAAAAAGGTTACAGGGACATTATAGTTAGGAAATATAATTGAAAAAACCTTAGAAATTCACTAAAAAAAACAAAGGTTACAGAGACGTTATAGTTAGGCTCAAGATTCACTCATACCAAACCAGAGAAATTCTGCAGTTGAGTGGCTGTATGGGTAACTGAGTGGATGTATGTGTAGATCTATGAGTCAGTGAGTGGGTGTGTAAGTACTGGTATGGGTGTGTCAATCGTTTTGAGAATGCTAGTGTAGAAGTTGGGCTGGATGTATGAAAGGTTATATTGGGGTGTGAGTGGGTCATCAGAGATTCTGTGGATGACGTCATCAGTGATGTCATCAGTGATATCATTTGAGATGTCATCAGTGATGTCATCAGTGATGTCACTGACCATGCCATGAGTGATGTAATATGCGAGGTCATAAGCAGTGCATTGTGGGGTCGCAAGTTATAGTTAGTTCAGCACCATAAACCTGGGTGTGAGCCAAAAAGTTGTGCCTATCCAACAGAGGCATAAGAAGGAGAAATATATTTATTTCTTCTTGCTATTTCCTCTTTCAATGTGTGCTGTATTCTGCAGCACACGTAGAAAGGGGAATATGCCTCTAGGGATTGTTTTTGTGCAGGAAGGTATCCCTGAACCCAGCCTGAGTGAGTCTTGACCCTCCAAGTGGTGCCCTTTCCAGTCCTGGACTCTTAGAAGTGGTGCTGAAGGTGCCAAAATGCCCAAATCCAAAACTTGGGACTTAGAAAATGTACTGCCAAAAGTGCTCTGAGAACCAAGAGGAAACTGGGATCTACCTGCGCGCCTATCCGCCCAAGCTGCATTGTTAGTCAGACTGATTTTGCTGCAGTTCCCTCCATGTTGTTCTCCGCAACAGCAAATTCTGTTCAATGGCTCTTTGCAGAATGGGTATCTTTCCTTATGGAGCCCATGTCGGCTACAGCCTGCAGCTCCATCCCTCTAGGGATTTTCAACTTACATAAAAAGGACTAGTTCTGAACTTAGAAATCTTCACTGTGACTTCATTTGGCAGCTCCCAATGATGGTGCCTCTTCCTCGGACACCCCCAGCTTCCTTGCCCCACTGAACTTTACATTCTCAGACATTTTTCTTCAAAAATTCTTCTAAGTCTGAAGGTGAGCGGAGACTGGGTGCAATCCACGTTGTGTATCTGTACCGTGCTCCATTGCGGTCGGCTATTACTTTTGACTTTGTCCCGGTCTCACGTGACTAGATGTCCGTGGTTGGAGCTTTGATCTATTAGGTGTTTATTTCACTTTAAACTTTAAAATTCATAACTCTGGTTCTACTGATGGGATTTTTGTCACTTTGGTGCCAAATAATCTATTAACATTTACTCTGTTTTTCTAAATTGGTGTGGTATTTTTCTTGTGTTGTGTTTTCCCTTTATTACAGTTTACATGCTGTATAAATAATCTACACATTGCCTCTATGTTAAGCATGACTGCTTTTGTGCCAAGCTCCCAGAGGGTTAAGCACAGGTTAATTTAGTGACTTTTTGTGGCTGACCCTGTTAAGGATTGTAGCTGCTGCTTGAGTAGGATTTCACCCCCCCTCAAACAACAACCCAATTTCTCACAATGTACAATTCCTGCTCTAATCTGGTGATAAATTGGGAGAAGGAGTTCTATGTGGGTGATTGGCAGGGGATGGTGTGTCTCTGAGGGGGGCTCAAGTTGTGGGCTGGGAGAGAGGAGAAGTGCATGCTCCTCCATGCTAAACGAGTGGTTTGAGTAGAGGCTGCACTGTGTTTGTCCTGCATCCTCTGCCCAGTCTGCATGCAATTTTACATGCAAGCTAATCCTACCGGTAAAATCAGGCCCTGTCTTCCTGTACACAGGAAGCGTAGGCCTTTTATGCTCGGGCAGAACGGTATTGCACTTTAAGCTAGCATTCCACATGATTCATAATCAGGCCCTTAAAGTCCCAGATACATTTTTCACCTGGGTATGGACCATTTACTTGAGACATGTGAGATGGGTAATGGCTAAATGGTTTTAATACATTTTGAGACATATTGTTAATAATTTGCCAGCTTCTTTATTTTTATTAACTTGTACTATAACTCTTAGTTTTTTGTTTTTCACACTGGGATTTCACTGCTTACAACAGCCAAAATCTACATGTGACAGACCGGTGTACACATGCTTATTAACACGTTATTCCACAAACACTTCTAATCTCTATCATTTTCCCACCCCCAGTTTAACTAGGCCCCTGGCAAAGATAGTTCTGAGGCAGACAAATGACAGGTATTATTTTGTGGCACTCATTATCAAGGCCTACACAATTGCCTTCTCACTATAATGGTAGTCTTTACAAAATAAACAATGTGAAAGTAATAAATGTTGTTTATTATCACTAAATAATTGCAAGAACCAGAAACCAGAAAACTCTTAAAAGATGCGTTAATGATGTATCAAAGTTTATGGCCAGATGTCCGACCATTAAGTTTAGCGAGTCGCAAATTGCACTAAATTGCGACTTGCAATTTGCGACTCGCTAAACTTAATGTACAACAGTGTCTCAGACACTGTGTGCGATTCCCAATGGGGTCGCAAATTGCATGCCTCATGAATATTAATGAGGCTGTCTCAATTTGCGACCCGATTGGGAATGGCTAGCACTCCCAGGGATGGTGGCCTGCTGGGGTCAGCAGACCACCATGTCTGTGACTGCTTTTTTTAATAAAGCAGTTTTTTTTTAAAATGCTGCCCGTTTTCCTTAAAGGAAATTGGGATACATTTAAAAAACAAAAATGAAACTTTTCAGTTTAGTTTTTTAAGGACAAGAAGTGGTCCCTGGGACCACTGCCTGCTCTTAAAAAATATTTATGCACACACTCCCAAAGGGGAAGGGGCCTTCTGGGAACCCCTTCCCATTTGCGAGTGGTTTACCACCTACATAAAGTAGGTAGTAAACTGCGAGTGTTTTGCGACCGCAAATGTGGTCGCAAAACAACAGTACATGGCATGGTAACTCGCTATTAGGAAGGGACACTCCTTCCTAATAGCGAGAGTCGCAAATGCTATTTTGCGAGTCAGTGACTCGCAAAATAGCATTTGTACATGCCTGGAACCTTTTTTGCAGTCGCAAACGGGCCGTTCTCCAGTTTGCAGCCACAAAGAAGGGTTGTACATCTGGCCCTTAGATGTATTCATACAATCTTCAAAAGTTCATAAACACTTACGATTCACAGTTGCAAATTGAGTGCAAACACTGTGGAGTAAAATGTAGAATATTAATCTTGCTAAAACCTGGTTACCTTGTAACAGTTTTGAGTACTTTTACCATTCTTGCTTCTGTGGTATGAAACAAAAACAGTGTCTGAAGCAAATGAGATACAGTGGCAACATACATTGTTGTTAAACAGTAACAGACCAAAATACAAAAGAGATGTCAGTGGTATAGAATAAGAAAAAAAGCGATTAGTAAGACTGGCATACATTTATGCAGAAGGCTGAGGATGACCCATTCATTACAATGTCGAAATATTATGACATGGCGGTACTTGTCACTCCCAACAGACACAACAACACAGAATGAGCAGCAAGTACCTCACATTTATGCTTGCATCCTCTTCAAGACCAGCTGCATTACATACAAGGCCACATGAAATGGCACTTCTTCATATATGGCTGAAAATTTAACCACCTCTGGTAGACAAAGCAACACTAAGAGGCATCTCAAACTGAAAACAAAGAAAGGCACAACAAAAAAAGAACACAAAGCATGTCTTCTCTTTCTACTCATACTGGAACAATATCCCTATCAACATTAGAAATCCCTCTGCCCTCCTACAGTTAATAAAAGAACACAAATCTCACCTCTTCGAAGAATATCTTCAAAGATTATAGGAGCCTAAGATACCAGAGGCTGCTGCTCTAAACTCAAAGCAGTGGGGCAACGCGAATGCTGGGGAGTGCGGGGGAAATAATACATTTAAATCACTTACCTGCCGCTGCAGTCTCCGCTTCGGTGCTCCTCTCCTGACACTGTGCACAGGCTCCCAGGGGCCAATCACGACACTGCTCTCCTGCTGATAATACCTGCATGAGAGCAGTGCTGTGATCGGCCTGAGCAGGCTGAACTAACTCTTGCTCAGGCACTGGGAGTAAGTGCCTTTGCACCACCTGGCTGTGCAACACAGCCGGGTGGAGAAATGTAAGTGCGCATGTCGGTTTGGATGTCCTAAGACGCCGGCCAAACCGACATGTGCCCTTACAGGGCACAACTCTCCTCCACCCTCGGCGAGGCTCCGTCAGGATGGCCCCACCCCAGCCCTAAGGCTGGCAATTGGAACAGCAAGAAAAATATAATGATAATAAACTGGTTTTATTATCATTTTTTTTTCAGTGGGGCTACGCTCCTACGCCATAATTGCCTGTATAATACAATGAAAATTAAGGGTCATTGGAAATAGTCTTGAATCACATCTCTGGGCTCAGTCTATTGTTCAATACTTCGTTTCTCTCTTGCAAGTTCAGTGCTTTTAAAATAACATTACATATATACATACAAAAGCAATGAAAGGTAAGGAGGGAGTCTGTTAATTAGGACACCTTCGCTGGTTCATGATAATTTTTAATACAACCATTCACAGGCTTTGTTTGAGGGGGAGCAAGTTCTTCTACTTTCTTTTACGTTTTCTGGCTGGCTGGCTGGTGGCTTTCGCAAAGGCAATTTGGCAGTAGGCAGAGTTAGTAGCGTAGCAAAGGTATCACATGGCCAAATTCAAGGGGAATCACATGGCCAAATTAAAGGGAGGGATCCAAATTCACAGCTGTGGCAGTAGAAACTTTTAAACTGGGTACAGTGGGCCCCTAAGGTCTCTGGGCCTCGGTTCCACTGCACCTGCTGCTCTATTGATGGCTAAACCTCTCCCCCCAGTACAGTAGGTCACAATAGCTTCAGAAGGGACTTCAGTTTTTCCCCAGCCATGAGTAAATGGGTGACACTCAGCTCTACATTCTGTAAGCACCAAAGGAGTTTCTATGCAGGTCTTTCAATATTGGTGTTCTTCCTCGAGCTGAAATTGAGCTCTAGAATATATTCAGACTTGGACAGTTAGGCTGCAGACTGTTATAATAATTATGTTTGTTCTTTATAGTATCCCTCTGTTTGAATTATGTATATTAGTTATTTAGATCTAAATGTTGAAACAGAAAAAAATACACATGTATTCATGCCATTGTTCATTGCAATGTGGTAATCAAAGCTGCTCGAATATATTCATTTATTTCATATGAACGAAATTCTCACTCTCTGTGTTACATATCTATATGGCACTTAAGGTAATGAAAATGACTGCAGTAAAGTATACTTTTTAACTTGGATATCATAGCACATTTCAATTTATTGGGTAGTTCATGCACTAGAGCAGAGGTCTTCAAACTGTGGGGCGCACCCCCCTGGTGGGGCGTGGATGGGTTTCCAATGGGGCGCAAATGCCTCTGCGAGTACATGTAAATGAAGATGGCCTGGAAGTGCAGCGATGTTTTTTTGCTGCATTTCCAGGCTGTCTTCATTTACTCTGAAGCCCTTGAAGTGAGATCAGGGTGCCGTGGGGCCAGATGTCAGTGAGTATGCTGCTGTGGGCTTGGCTGGGCAGTATCTGGAGTCTTATCTCCGGCATGCCTGAGTTTTTCACAGGTCTTTAAAGACCATTTGCATATTTACATACCTTTGTAAACTGGTTACTGAGGCTTAGTTTTTTTTCTGGTTCTAGTACCCCCTAAACCCCCACTCTGCCTATTCCTAACATTTGTATTTTACATTTACTAGTGTGAGAATGCATTTCATGAAAAGGAATATAAAGTAGGGTTGCCAAAAGAAAAATGCCAGTCATGTGTTGTTTAAAGAGCTTGCAAAGACCTCATCTTGACACTAAGGGGCCGATTCCGATTCGGGCCGGAAAAAATACCGACCGACTCGGTACGGGATTATAGTCCGACCGACACGTACCGGCGTTGCCCGACCTGGGAAGTACGATGAAATGCATGGAAATCACGACCGACTCGCACGGAACTCAAGGCGAACGACCGACCCGGCCGGAAACAAGCTATCCGGCCGGGAAACCACGTGAATCGCACCGATCGACACGCACCAGGAAACAACCCAAACGAAACGTACCCGCGAACTCCGACCCGCGCAGTACGATGCAATGGGTGCAAAATCAGACCGACTCACACGGAGCCCAAGCCGTACGACCGACACGTATACAAAAGCCAGCCGAACAAACACAATACCCCGTGAACGACGCGTACGCCGCATATGAAACGGAGCTGAAACACAGCGGGAACGACTCGGACAGGCGCGCACGAGACAACTGCAAAGTCCTACTCGGTCAGAAGAACAACTCCTACATGCACAATAATCACTAATGAAGAAATACAAAAAAAGGGCCAAACAAGCAATGACAAAGCCAATAACTACAGGGGGAGAAAAAAATGGAACAAGGACACCCCCCCAAATCCACCTACATAAAGCCCACAAATCCCTACCATGATCCTTTGCAAATTCCACTGACCTGCCAGCACACAACACCATCACACAGCAAAGACAGACACACACACAGCTCATCCAACACAAAAGCCACACACCATTAGCACCTCAACAAATAGCACCCTTACACACACACAGCAAAACCTACACTCACACACCCTCACTTGCACACACACACACATCAATCACCACCACCACCCATCACCATGCCCCTAAAGAAGAATCCAAAGTTCCTAGATAGTGAATTGGAAGTCATGGTAGACGAGATCCTGAGGGTAGAGCCACAGTTGTTTGGCACATTGGTCCAACAGACCCCCATGTCGCAGAAAACCAAGATGTGGGCGAGGATCGGCGACAGGGTGAACGCACAATCACCATGTTTGCGCACAAAGGAAGACATCCAGAACAGGTGGTATGATGTGCGCAGGAGGGTCAGAGACCTACTCAAGAAGGATTACCTCCTGAGCCAGCACACCAGCAGTGGCCCTCCTGCAAAACCAGTATACCTCAGGCCCTGGGAGGAGAAGGTGCGGGCCATCCTACCACCAGTGAGCGTATATGGACTAACAGACATCCCAGAGCCTGGTGAGTACACAACTAATATACACAATAGTGTGTGCCAATACACACACATCACTCTCAAGGGGACAGTCAAACCATCCACCCCTAGCAAATCAACAGCAACCAAAAGATAATCATCCCAAGATGTGTATGTCAGTTAGATTAAAACAATACATGCCATCTCATAGTGATAAGTAACTGTGTCATGACATGTACAAACACAACAACAAATAGAGCAAGGCAGTGGTACAAATATAACCAACAAACCCTGCCTGATATTTTGCCACCACTAGAACACCACCTCACAGGGAAGCTCACTTAAAGGAAGGAAATCTGTATATGCTGGTGAAGTCAGTGTAGCCAATAGCATGATGGAGTTGTAGTCACAGATATTGGTCACCCTCACAATTGGCCCATCAACACCACTCCGAACCATGCTCACATCACAGGGAGTGGATAAGGACTGACAAGATGGCTGACACTGGCTACTGCTGTGGGGTGCACAAGGCCCTGCTGGGAACTGTGCACCAACAAACAGCAGGACACCACTATCAGCCATCTTGCCATTGCTGTCACACTCACACACAGTGAAGTCCACTCAAAAGCAAGGAAGTACGGGCATGCTGGGAAGGGGGTGTAGGCAATAGCATGATGGGAGTTGGAGTCACAGATATTGCTCAGCCTCACAATTGGCCCATCAACACCACTCTGAACCATGCTCACATCACAGGGAGTGGAAAAGAACTTACAAGATGGCTGACACTGGCTACTGCTGTGTGGAGCACAAGGCCCTGCTGGGAACTGTGCACCAACAAACAGCACAACACCACTGCCTGACATCCTGAAAGGCAACTTGCACTCTCTGCAATGCAAGCACGTAGCATGGTGGGATATCTCGCTGGGTGGGAAGGAGGACTCACAGCACTGACCATAGTTACAAGCAGCTCACCTCACACACACCCTCAACACAAACTCCACATAACCCACCTGGGAGAATGCAATGCCTCACATACCAAATGAAGATCCCACAAAGAACCACCACCCTGGGTAATGCTGTGTGAAGCACAGGGACACACCTGGGGCTTGTAGCCAAACAAACGCAAGGACAACACTGTCAGCCTTCCTGTCAGCACAGGCACACTACCCCACAGGGAAGCACAGTCCAAAGGAAGGAAGTACGGGCATGCTGGGAAGGGGGTGTAGCCAATAGCATGATGGGAGTTGGAGTCACAGATACTGCTCAGCCTCACAATTGGCCCATCAACACCACTCTGAACCATGCTCACATCACAGGGAGTGGACAAGGACTTACAAGATGGCTGACACTGGCTACTGCTGTGGGGAGCACAAGGCCCTGCTGGGAACTGTGCACCAACAAACAGCACAACACCACTGCCTGACATCCTGAAAGGCAACTTGCACTCTCTGCAATGCAAGCACGTAGCATGGTGGGATATCTGGCTGGGTGGGAAGGAGGACTCACAGCACTGACCATAGTTACAAGCAGCTCACCTCACACACCCCCTCAACACAAACTCCACATAACCCACCTGGGAGAATGCAATGCCTCACATACCAAATGAAGATCCCACAAAGAACCACCACCCTGGGTAATGCTGTGTGAAGCACAGGGACACACCTGGGACTTGTAGACAAACGAACGCAAGGACAACACTGTCAGCCTTCCTGTCATCACAGGCACACTACCCCACAGGGAAGCACAGTCCAGAGGAAGGAAGTACGGGCATGCTGGGAAGGGGGGTGTAGCCAATAGCATGATGGGAGTTGGAGTCACAGATACTGCTCAGCCTCACAATTGGCCCATCAACACCACTCTGAACCATGCTCACATCACAGGGAGTGGACAAGGACTTACAAGATGGCTGACACTGGCTACTGCTGTGGGGAGCACAAGGCCATGCTGGGAACTGTGCACCAACAAATAGCACAACACCACTGAATGTCAACCTGAACCCACTGCAAGGGTGGCATGCTTCATGGTGGGATAACTGGGCCAGGTGGAGAAGGATGGCCGGATGTCCACCAAATACAACCAATGCTGGCCATGCACACACCTCAACATTCATAGTGAAATGCCCCAGGTATGCATGACAATGTGCTACACCAATATCAACCTCTTACTGTGACAACTTAGGACAATGCAATGTACATGCCCGCATCCAGAGGTACAGTCACAACTGTCAGGTGTGTGAACCATTGATGCCTGTAGAAACATTACATACAATGTGTGTCTCTTCCAAATACATGTGACGATGATGGGGACACAGCAGCAGGCGAGGAGGAGTCCCTGTCCCAGGCTCTGGGGGACACAGAGCTCACTGGTTTGGAACAGCCTGTGCCCACCTCGGATGGCGAAGACCTACCTGGCACATCCGGTCTGAGCCATCATGCATCACCAGCTGGACCAACATCTGCACCCCCTGCACCCACCCCTCCAACAACTGCCAACATACAGACCATCCACGCCGACACAGATAGACCAAGGACCACCGCTGACAACAGCACAGGGTCCCAGGCCCGCCGTGGAGCAACGGATGACAACACCACTAACAACCTCCAAGTGGGCCTCGGGTCACCTGTGCGTGCCACCACAGGTCCTGCACGTGTCGCCAGGGGTGGTGGGAGGGGTGGTAGACATAGGTCGCTGCTTGCAGAGGGGTCTGGACTGCATGATGACCCACAACTGGCACGCATTGCTGATGCGTACCAGGATAGCACCGGAGAGGTCAGACAGGTAGTGGGGATCCTCAAGGACATACAACAGCAGCAGGCTGCCCATCATGCCCGCTTGGAATCCCACATGGCCCGTGTGGAGACACACATGGCCCGTGTGGAGACACACATGTCGGGCATGGAGTCCAAGTGGGATACATTGCAAGAACTCACAGTGGTGCATAGGGACATATTGACATGCCTCCGCCAGATTAGCACCAACATGGCCACACCTCCCTGTGTGCCCACAACATCTGGTGCTGCAACAACTGACACCGCCACAGGGAGGGAGGAGGACTCTGGCGGAGAGTCCCCTGCACTGCAGCAGCCTGCACGTGAGTGTCCCCCCACAAAGAAGAGGGGTCATCCGAGGAAGGAAAACTGAGAGGTTGATGGCCACGTACATCCCCCAGGAAGCCAACACCTGTTCCGGAAATTCTCCTTTGTGTGCAAACGTTTCACCCTGTCGAATGCAACACTACTTTCCCACATGACATGGGGAGTTCAAGTTGGACTAATGTATCATATGACTGTGGACTTCACTCAGGACATTACTGCTACCAAGACTTCCAACTCATCTGGGAACTTTGGATCACAATCACAATGTACAGCACCCACCATCCTGTGCACTATACACACACACATTTCTGTAAATAAAATCACTAGTACACCATACTTGCCACTGTTGTTATTCAAATGTGGATACTGTTATGGTGATGATGTTCTGCTAAATTACACTGTGTATGCTAACTGCTACAGCAAGTACAACACCGTCGTGTGAGTCAAGGTGAAGTGACACATATGAGGGAGACACACCACTAGGGCTACACAACACAGACACCAGGGCCATTGGACTCATCGCCCACAGTGATGTTGGCAGGAAATACAGTGGAATGCACAGACACCACACCTATTCAGAGTCTGTGTCAACTAGCCCACAGGTGCAGTAAGCAAATGTCAGTCAGATGTGTGACCACAGACAACGCACATCCCAAAGTGAAGCACTGGTTTATTACACATTTGTAACATGTTGTTACCACTACAAATGCAAGTTAATCCCACGTGGCAGTGGCCACACAGTCAACAAGTGCAGAAGATATGAAGTCCAGGGGTGTGTGGCACATTACCTGTAGGGAAACGACTGCTGCCACCCTGAAAGCTGAATCATGGTGTTGGGGGATCCAAGTTGACCAAACAACTCTGTAAGCACCCTGTGAAGGACAGACATGACACACAGTCAAAACCACTGAAGAACCGGACAGAACTGCAATATTCATGCCCTAAACATGTCACAAGATACCTACACAAAAGCACGTTTGCATGTCAACACTGTTGGGGAGTACAGACTACCTGTAAGGACACATCGCTGCACGCATCCAGTCAAGTGGCACATGGCCACACTAAAACAGCACCAGGGCACCACCCACACATATCATGCAAACTCACATCATTCACATTGCATCTCCCTGGATACTCACATTCAGCTGAAGAAGTTGGTGATGAGCTGTGTGCGGACATCACCATCATCATCATCACTGGCATCGTGGTCCAGGCCAGGATCCTCCACAGGTGGCGGACGTTGGTCATCGTCATCCAGGATGAGAGGCAACTCCTTCCGCACTGCCAGGTTGTGTAGCATGCAGCAGACGATGACAATCTTGCACACCTTTGCTGGGGCATATGGGAGGGCCCCTCCTGTCTTGTCCAGGCAGCGGAAGCGGCTCTTCAGGAGACCAAAGGTCCGCTCGATCACTCTCCTGGTCCGACCATGTGCCTCAT
This sequence comes from Calotriton arnoldi, assembly GCA_963921515.1. Taxonomy (NCBI): domain Eukaryota; kingdom Metazoa; phylum Chordata; class Amphibia; order Caudata; family Salamandridae; genus Calotriton; species Calotriton arnoldi. The sequence goes on from CAWUFW010013408.1 coordinate 213,409, forward strand.
TGTAGCACATCTGGGCTGGTGTCACAGGGTTCCTGAGGGGTGTCAGCAACCACGGCATGTTGGGGTATCCGGAGTCACCTACAGACAGACAATTGCACATTAGCTGAGTTCAAAAAGTGGGCAGAATACAACATAGCAGAACACACACAATGGTACAAAGTCAGTACACACCGACAAGCCAGGCACGCTGGTTCGGCATCTGTGACATCATCCTCGGGATGCGACTACTCCTCATCACGTAGGCATCGTGAGCAGAACCGGGGAAACGGGCACACACATGTGTGATGGTCATATCTGCAAGACATACCACCAGCGCATTGATCAAATGGTAGTGTTTGCGGTTACGGTAGGCCTGCTCATGTGCCTGTGGTGGTACCAAAGCCACATGTGTCCCATCAATGGAGCCAATTACATGTGGCATCCTCCCCAGGGCATAAAAGTCACTCTTAACGTCAGTGAGTTGTCGACGTTTGGGGAAATAGATGAACTGGTTCAGGTTCCTCAACAGAGCCAACAAAACATCGCGTAGCACACGGCTGAACATAGTCTGTGACATCCCACCATCAGTCGCCACAGTGTGTTGGAAGGTACCGGTGGCAAAGAAGTGTAGGGCTGCCATTACCTTCACCTTGGGTGTCAGCGCCGTAGGGTACGGCCGGCCCGGTTGCAGATGTGGTGCCAAGCGCACTGCCAAATCCTCAATCAGCTGCCTGGTGAAGCGGTACCGTTGGATGCTATCACGTTCCACCATCGTTGCCAGGTCAGGGAATGGTCTATGGACAGCTGGAGCCCTGCAGTGCATAGGATGAAGAAAGAAAGATTGTCAGTCACCCCACAGATGTGCCTTTCACCATACTCAATTTCACATGATACATCATTACGAGACACAAGTACTTGATGTGTGTGCCGTTCTGTTCGGACATAACTCGCACCTACATGGCCATCATCTAAGTTCTCAGTACAACATGTGTGCACAACAGGTACCAGGTTGTGCTATGGGAAACCATTAGGCTGTATCACAGTACCCATTTACTGCTGTCACGTTCCACACACACACCACAGTGACATGTCTGGACAGATGCGCCACAGGCATCACAGCACATTGACAGGTAGATTCCCAGGGACCCTGTCTTGCCACATGGACACTGGCATGACATGGCGTATCATGTACACGTCAGAAAAACAAACATGACTCCCACAGGTAGTGGCCCCTGTTGCCTCCGCAGGACAGACATGGACGTCAGTGACACACACACGCACAACATCAAAGTCCATGCACAAACAACGTTGCTGTGGAGACTGTCTCCCATCGTGCACATGGAATCAGAGACATCGGAAACACAACATGCACACAGACTGTGGAGGGACATCACTATTGTGGCAATGGGTCATCCTGTTACGTACATGCCTTCCCCCATGGGACCCTGGGGGTATGTGACATGTCACGCACATACACAACCTGGAAATGTGACCATGCCACATGCTCTGAAATGAACTGTTGCACATCACAGTGGTCATGTGCACAACACACAAAGGACCCTGTCCCCATGAACACATGCACAGCCTGGGTGTGGATGCCCACCAGTGCCACCACAGAAACCACATGTCAACCCCCATACACAGAAAAGGTAATGCAGCCTTACATGCCTTAGGAAACAGTGTGGAGTGGGTGTGGTGTTGTAGGTGTGCCCCTGTGTCTCTGGCAGGTATATGTGGCTGGCATATGTTCACCAGTGACAAGCATGGTGACATATGCGACTGACCTGTACAGGTACACGTTGTACAGCAATGGACCGATCGGAGTGCCCGGCCGGCCCAATGCATGTGATGTGTGCGGGTACGCGTTGTACCCCGAAATACGCATTGTACAGCAATGGACCGATCGGTGTGCCCGGCCGGCCCATTGCATGTGTTGTGTGCGGGTACGCGTTGTACAGCAATGGACCGATCGGTGTGCCCGGCCGGCCCATTGCATGTGTTGTGTGCAGGTACACGTTGTACCCCGAAATACGCGTTGTACTGCAATGGACCGATCGGTGTGCCCAGCCGGCCCATTGCATGTGATGTGTGCGGGTACGCGTTGTACCCAAAAATACGCGTTGTACAGCAATGGACCGATCGGTGTGCCCGGCCGGCCCATTGCATGTGTTGTGTGCGGGTACGCGTTGTACAGCAATGGACCAATCGGTGTGCCCAGCCGGCCCATTGCATGTGTTGTGTGCGGGTACGCGTTGTACCCCAAAATACACGTTGTACAGCAATGGACCGATCGGTGTGCCCGGCCGGCCCATTGCATGTGATGTGTGCGGGTATGCGTTGTACCCCGAAATACGCGTTGTACAGCAATGGACCGATCGGTGTGCCCGGCCGGCCCATTGCATGTGTTGTGTGCGGGTACGCGTTGTACAGCAATGGACCGTTCGGTGTGCCCGGCCAGCCCATTGCATGTGATGTGTGCGGGTACGCGTTGTACCCCGAAATACGCGTTGTACAGCAATGGACCGATTGGTGTGCCCGGCCGGCCCATTGCATGTGTTGTGTGCGGGTACGCGTTGTACAGCAATGGACCGATCGGTGTGCCCGGCCGGCTCATTGCATGTGTTATGTGCGGGTACGCGTTGTACAGCAATGGACCGATCGGTGTGCCCGGCCGGCCCATTGCATGTGATGTGTGCGGCTACGCGTTGTACCCCGAAATACCGTTGTACAGCAATGGACCGATCGGTGTGCCCGGCCGGCCCATTGCATGTGTTGTGTGCGGGTACGCGTTGTACAGCAATGGACCAATCGGTGTGCCCGGCCAGCCCAGTGCATGTGTTGTGTGCGGGTACGCGTTGTACAGCAATGGACAGATCGGTGTGCCCGGCCGGCCCATTGCATGTGATGTGTGCGGGTACGCGTTGTACCCCGAAATACGCGTTGTACAGCAATGGACCGATCGGTGCGCACGCATTGGCTGGGGCCTGGCATGGCAACGGACGCGTTTTCGTGGCTCCAACGAGTCTGATGCAGTGAATTCAGTTGGCCAGCCACAACAATGTTGCAAAGTCATGGATGTCATGAATTTGAAGATTTGAAGGTTGCTGTGGGCGTGTATTAGTGCTGCTATTCCATGGATTGGTCAGATTCAGAAGATGCAAACGACTTGGACCAATCACTTTGGACACATGGGACAGTATCTGCCTCTGCAGCACACATATAATGCTGGCTGTTCCCCTGAGAGCTCACTTGCCTGCACTACATGCTCCAGGACGACATCTGCCAACAACACTGCTGCTGTCTCTGCATCCTCTGGCTACTGCAATGGCACGTACTGTGGATAGAGCCCCAGCCTTCAGCCTTGAGGAGAACCAGGCCCTGCTGGACAGCCTCCTTCCACAGTACAGCAAGCTGTATGGGAAACCAGGGGAGCAGGTGAGTGTGCTGTCCACTGCCTTACCAATTGTGCATGTTGTCTGACTAGCAGGACTTACAGTGTGCACACCACTGGCTAGCATGCTCACTGAGTAGTTGTCACACCCCAAAGTGTGTAGTTACATGCACTGAACAGGTACAGTGCAGTAACAGTGCATTCCAAAAAGGTTTACTCCCCATGCAATGACACCATGTAGTGACTGCTGGCAAACTGTTCATAGCCATTGTTGCACTGCCTATGTACTTCATATGCCCCTGTGATTGAGACATGTATATCCAACTGTGTGATGCACGGATATGTTGCATGTGTAGTAATGGCCTTTTTCACTTTGTCATCTTCACAGGTCGATGCCCACCAGAAGCAGGAAATCTGGCTGACCATCGCCCGGGAAGTAAGATCCGTGGGGGTCTACAGGCGCAGGATCCGCAACTGCCAGAAGAGGTGGCAGGACCTTCGTGGCTGGAACCGGAGGATCGCAAGGGTCCAGCTGAAGCTGTCGCCTCCTCGCAGGAGGGGCGGACACCGGACCCTGAAACCCCACATGCTCCGTATCCTGGCGGTGGTCTTCCCTGACCTGGATGGGCAGCTGAAGGCCAGACACCAGCAAGGAGGGGGTGAGTCCATGACTGCACTGTGCACTTTGTCTGACATGCTATGTGCCCTCCTCTGGCCTGGTTAAACTTCCACAGTACATCAGTCATGTGGTCCAGGACCCATGTCCCTCATTTGTGACATGCCCACTTCTCCTCTGATACGCATATGTGTGGCCCTTACAGTCAGGAAATTGTGTCACTTGGGGACTGTGTCATTGCATTTAGCTTCGCTCAAGGTGGGGGACTGCATTTGTTCCCGTGACTATGTTGTGGGATTCATGTGTGGGTCAATTGCTTACACAATGCCTAAGTTCTGACATGTAATCTGGGTGTAACTTTGATATGTGGTCCACTTGCTGATCTGAATCACCACATGTCCCTGGGGAATTTGGCACACACCCATGCTGCCGGTGGGAACAATGTTTGGGCTTCAGGAGTATGTGTATCAAGTGTGTCACACATGCTTAGCCACATGCCTACTGTCCAGGACTCATTCCTCTTACAGGTGGAGCTGGACAGTCATGCCTACTCCAGGGCATACAATACACTGTGTACTCCCACTCCCGTGTACCATCTGGCATGTTGTGATCAGTGAAATGTTCCCTCAGGTGTCTGCCTCTGTGTCATTGTGCTGTGTCCTCGTTGTCAGGACTACTGGTATGTTTATCGGTTAGGGCTCAGCATGCCAGCGGAGATGTGACCATGATAGACGAAACTTCTGTGATTTTTAGGTGTCTGTTCACTTGACTGTGCACACAGGTGTATGCGACTGTGACTTTCAGGCAGCTGTTTCTCATTCACAGCACACTGTGAGGTGCTCATGTTCAGAGAGTTGTGTTTCATGTCCCCCATATGTCCAATTGGTATGACGTGGACAAGTAGTAGTACTGATGATGTGGTTTTTGGGGGATGGACATGTGCACTTGTCAGTTACATAACTTGCATTCCCCATGTCCTAGGATTGTGACACAGTGCAGACTGTTGTTGGCTGGCTGCCATGCCCATGTGACTGGAGACAGTGATGTATGACTTTGCACGCATGCCTGTGTCATGGCATTAAACTTCCTAAGAGTGATCCTGCAGGGGAGTGACATGTGCAACATGCACCCCATTGTGGCATTGACTATCCGGATATGGGTGCATCATGGTGTGTGGTGCTGGTATGCATCACATGCATTTCTATTTAGACTCTGGCCATCCCTTCATCCGGACACCTGCACTGACTTAGTGGCATGAGATGTGCTGTGTGCATGTTCACATACTTCACTGTGTTCCCTGCAATGTCCAACAACTGTGTAGGTGGTGCATGTGTCCACACTGGGGTCTTATCATCAGACAGGCACCAGACAGATGGGTGCAAGGGCAGGAGGGGTGTGAGTCCCATGGTTGACCATCAGACTGACAATTGGCTTCCACAAATCTGTGTGAGGACTTTAGGCAATGTTCAACTAAGGATGCCTGGGCTGGCTCTGTGATGTGCTGTACTTACTGTGGTGTGTGCGTTCAGTGCAGGTGACTGATGTTTGTCTGTTTCCCTAATTGTTTGCAGATACATCCACGGCCACAGGAGGGGACAGCTCCACGGACCAGGAGGAGCAGCGGAGCCAGACTGGGTCAGCATCCGACGAGTGGTCAGAGGGACCCAGTGGCACAGAGGGCGAGGGGAGCCACACCGAGCAGTCCTCAGCACCATCCACCTCAGCTGAGGACCACAGCAGCTCGGAGGATGACTCCCTTGTGCAGGCGGGTGTCAGCAACCACCAAAGTCAAGCTAGTCTGTCTGGCCCCGCCACCACCACCACCGCCCTCCCATTGGCTCCCATTCCTGAGGTCTGTGGAGGCTCCCGTGCTCGGGAGCATGTCTCCTTCATGCCAGGCACCGCACCCCCTGCCCCTGTGTCCCCTGCTGCCCTGAGTGAGGAGTCTGTGTACCTCCTTCGGCAGCTCCATGTAGGGCAGACAGCAATGCTGACTGTCCTCCATGCACACACCACTCTGTTGACACAGCTGGTGTCGTTCATGGAGGGCATCTCGACGGGTAAGTCTGCCCTACAGAGGAGCAATAGATCCATGGACTCCTCCCTGATGGCAGCAGTGTCCCTCCTCCAACAGTCCCTCACCCCTCCCACCTCTGCCCCATCCACACTTCCTGCCACCCTACTTGTCCAAAGCACATGCACACCTGCACAATCACCCAAACACACAGACACGAGCAGCACAGACACACCCAAGAGAAAGGCAAGACGTGTATACAAGCATCCTCAGGGGACTGATACCACAGACACAGGGGATGGGGAGCACACACACACACAGGCATCCACAGTCACTCCGCAGTCCTCCAAATCCTCTCCCTCCAAGACCCCTTCCCTTGCCTCACCTGCTACCCCACATACACAGCAGCTCTTCCTGTGTGACCTCGGCCTCTTCCCCTCCAATCCTGCTGATCCAGCATACTGGGGGAAGAGGAAGTCCACCCACACAGAGGGGAGTGCCCCTCACCCCCGGACACCCTCCCCCAAGCGCAGGCAGACACAGGACCCCATTAGGAAGTCCCCCCGGACCAGGAAGAGCAAGACCCCATCACCACCACCACGCAGCTCCACCACCCAGTCTCTCTCCTCCATCCCCCAGGCCACCACTCCACAGGTTCCCCCGCCACACCCTGCCCCAGGTTCCCCACACACCGATACCGCATCCCCAGACTGCTTAGGCCCTCCCCCTGCCACTTGCTCTTCCACACCCAACCCAGACGCTCTGCCTGTTAGTGCCACTGGTGTGGGGACCAGGTCCCCCCTCTGTCCTACCCACCTCATCTGCCCACCCTTCCACTCCCTTGGAGTTATGCACTGCAGTGGAGTCCACAACCACCCCATCTGACTTGGGCACTGCAGTGTGGACCCAGTCCACTACATCAGACCAGCCCACTGCAGTGGTTGCAGCACCCACACCAACTGACTTGTGTAGCACGGTGGTGCTGGCCCCCCCTGAGTCAGACACCTCCACTGCAGTTGCCGGTGACAGTCCTGCACCCACCACCCCTTCACTGCCTCACTCTGCCATCCCCTGATCCTGTCCCTGCGGTGCCTGGCCTGCGCCTTGTATGCCCCTCCAAGGGGGATGTCCCCTGTCCGTACCAGTGCAGGCAAGCAATGGGTGACCAGTTGTCACTTGTCACCCTGTTGGGACATGGATTTTGGACTGGCCATTGGCCTTAGTTTCTTTTGGACATCAACTTTTAATTTTACATTAGCTGAATAAAGCCTCTTTTTGTTTAACTGAGGTGTTTCTTTTGATGTACATGATGTAGATGAGTAGCATCCTGCATTTGCAGTTGTTATAGTGTTCAGTTCAGGAAAATGAAGTGTTGCTGTGATGGACTTCATGTGGTCCATGGGATATGTGTCCTGTTCTACTCTGGATCTATGGCATCCTTTGCTGCAGTCTGAGGGTGTAATGTTCAGCATTTGACACAGGGATGTACGTTTTGCATTTGTAAAGGAGCATCTTTGTCTTACACTGATGCACATCTGGTGGGCTTACCACTGTTCAATGTTCCGATTTCCCTGACTGTGTGCCCATCTCCACTGGACATGCAGTTTTGCACATCAATGTTGAAGGACTCATCTGTATATACAGTGCAACTGGCTTGACACGTGTTTTGGGTGTATGCAGATGACTGACGTGACACTCCCGTACCCAGGCTGATGTGAGCAGAGCCTTCTGTGTGTTGTAGTTGTTGACTCACTGACGGAGTGTCCTGCTGACATGTTTGAGTCGTGCACAGACAAGGTTTGGCACAGCGGACCTTCCACAGGAGTGGAGTGCCCTCATGGCAGTGTGTAATCCTGTGACATTGCGTGTGCCCGTGTTGTGTGTTGTGTAAGCATGTCTGTGCGTGTTCCCTTCCCTTTTCCTACAAAGGCTGTGTCCCTAGGGATGTTCCTGTTTGTGTTGCTTGCAGAGTTGGTCTGTGTTCATCCAGCATCTTGGACCTGGTTTCTCTGTGATGTGGTTGCATGGCAAACTAATGTTCATGAGGTTGTCATCCCAGGTTGTCTTTGTTGTCAGGGCTGGGGATGTGGGCAAACGGTGATGGGACACATTCAGGATTCCCCTTGGCACTTGTTGTTTCCACAAGTCATGTGAATTTCAGTTTGTGGTAGCTTTCAGTGATTGTGACACGGTGTGTGTGTGACTGCTGCCACTCCTCAGGGTCAGAGCTGCAATGTTGGAAGTTGTGTACGTGTGTTCTTTGTGTGTCACCTTGGCTTCTTCGTAGGTGTGTGACTATGGCCAGGATCCCATTGATTGTGGTGGATTTCACATCATGCCCATGTACGGCGTACTGTGCTGTGTGTCAGACATTGACGAGTCTTATTGACTGGCCATGTGTGATGGGTATCTGCACCTTAGTTCCCCCACCACACCTGGGATTGTCATGGGTGCATGTGCACTGTCACCAGTCCATGTGAGCTTCACTGCTGCACATTGGTGGAGATCAGGGTGTGTGGTGTTGAGTGTGCAAATGTGAGTTGTTGCACGGCTAGACCCCTACCTCCATATTGGCCTTGGCTGGCAGGCCGTGCTGATTAATTGGAGCTTGTGTAGGTGTGATGGTAGTTTGTTGCTCAGGACACATGGCTGTGGTTCACAGTGTGAACGACATCTACCTTTGTCATCACAGTGGGATTGTCATGCATGCTAGTGTCAGCACAATGTGGGGTCCCTGGGGGTAGTGCTGTGGTGGGTCTGTCTCTTGCTGTGTTAGTTGCTGTTCCTACAAGCTTGTGTGACATGTGTAATTTGGCCTCCCTCTCAGCTGACGATGCCTGATTGCCCACATAGGGGTATCCGATCCATGAGTAACTTTTGTATGGCACTGTATACACATCTGTGTGATTGGAGTTCAGGCCTCCTCATGTTTTGTGTGGTTGCCTGGGTTCACTGGCACACCCCCCCATCACCTGTTGTGTTTGAAATGCAGTGTGAGTCTGCCTGTTTGTGTTTGTGCATTTGCACCATTGCATTGGCATTTCTGTAGTGTGCCATTGTCTGTATGTTGTTTGGTGGCTTTCCCCAGTTGTCCCTGGGACTCCTAGGTCATCAGTCAGCACAATGATCATGGTTTGTATGTCCCATTGATGCCATGGTATGGTATTTGTTCACCTGACATCGACAGTCTCCACAGGATATCTACATTTGTGTGTCCATTGGTGCAGATATGTGGCTCAGCATTATGATGGTCACTTCTGTTGTTGTGTTATTTGTGAATATTGACAATGTGGTCCCCCATGGGTGATGTTTGTATGCACATGGCCAAAACGATGTTTCTGTGACACTGCACTGTTTGCCCCGCCCAATCTATGTTGCTATGGGACACAAGCACTACTATGCCACTGATGTGTTTGTTGTTGTGTGACCAGGATTCATCCATACAGTTTGGCTTTCGCAGCTTTTACCATGACTACACTTACCTTATGATCACCATGGTGATGGTGCTTTTGGCCCCATTGTCACACTGTTCAAAAGGTGCATCAGTTATGGACCCCACACTTACCTTTTGGTCACTGTGGTGATGGGGCTTTAGGCCCCATGGCCACACTGTTCAAGAGGTGCATCAGCTATGGACCCCACACTTACCTTTTGGTCACTGTGGTGATGGGGCTTTAGGCCCCATGGCCACACTGTTCAAGAGGTGCATCAGCTATGGACCCCACACTTACCTTTTGGTCACTGTGGTGATGGGTCTTTAGGCCCCATGGCCACACTGTTCAAGAGGTACATCAGCTATGGACCCCACACTTACCTTGTGGTCACTGTGGTGATGGGGCTTTAGGCCCCATGGCCACACTGTTCAAGAGGTGCATCAGCTATGGACCCCACACTTACCTTTTGGTCACTGTGATGATGGGGTGTTCGACCCCATGGCCACAGTGGTCATGGTCTGCTTGCTTTGTGGAGGCCACACACATTTATGTGTGACACATGTGATAGTGGGTCACATTGTATGTTCAATGTCATGTTCAGTGTTGTAGGCATTTGACACAAACTACACACGCTTGTCATGGTGTTGGGGGATGTAATTTTCTGTCATTCCTTATGTGGGAGTATGCTGGTTGTGTCATGCATTACCCGTCCTATGAGTAGGGGTGGTGGTAGTGGCAGGCACCCAGCCCCCCCTGAGTAGGGGTGGTGGTAGTGGCAGGCATCCAGCCCCCCCTGAGTAGGGGTGGTGGTAGTGGTAGGCATCCATCCCCCCCTCAGTAGGGGTGGTGGTAGTGGCAGGCATCCAGCCCCCCCCTGAGTAGGGGTGGTGGTAGTGGTAGGCATCCATCCCCCTATGGGTAGGGATGGCAGTAGTGATAGGCATCCAGGCCCCCATGAGTAGGGGTGGTGGTAGTGGTAGGCATCCATCCCCCTATGGGTGGGGATGGTAGTAGTGATAGGCATCCAGGCCCCCATGAGTAGGGATGGTGGTAGTGGTAGGCATCCAGCCCCCCCTGAGTAGGGGTGGTGGCAGTGGCAGGCATCCAGCCCCCCTGAGTAGTGGTGGTGGTAGTGGTAGGCATCCAGCCCCCCTGAGTAGGGGTGGTGGTAGTGGCAGGCATCCAGCCCTCCCTGAGTAGGGGTGGTGGTAGTGGTAGGCATCCATCCCCCCCTCAGTAGGGGTGGTGGTAGTGGCAGGCATCCAGCCCCCCCTGAGTAGGGGTGGTGGTAGTGGTAGGCATCCATCCCCCTATGGGTGGGGATGGTAGTAGTGATAGGCATCCAGGCCCCCATGAGTAGGGGTGGTGGTAGTGGTAGGCATCCAGCCCCCTATGGGTGGGGATGGTAGTATTGACAGGCATCCAGGCCCCCATGAGTAGGGGTGGTGGTAGTGGCAGGCATCCAGCCCCCCCTGAGTAGGGGTGGTGGTAGTGGCAGGCATCCAGCCCCCCCTGAGTAGGGGTGGTGGTAGTGGTAGGCATCCATCCCCCCTCAGTAGGGGTGGTGGTAGTGGCAGGCATCCAGCCCCCCCTGAGTAGGGGTAGTGGTAGTGGTAGGCATCCATCCCCCTATGGGTGGGGATGGTAGTAGTGATAGGCATCCAGGCCCCCTTGAGTAGGGGTGGTGGTAGTGGTAGGCATCCAGCCCCCTATGGGTGGGGATGGTAGTAGTGACAGGCATCCAGGCCCCCCTGAGTAGGGGTGGTGGTAGTGGTAGGCATCCATCCCCCCTGAGTAGGGGTGGTGGTAGTGGCAGGCATCCAGCCCCCCCTGAGTAGGGGTGGTGGTAGTGGTAGGCGTCCATCCCCCTATGGGTGTGAATGGCATTGGTGATGCCCATCCCACCCCTATGGTTGTGCTGTTGCTAGTGTACGTCATTTGTGCATCCCTATGTGTGTGTGACATATTTTGGGTACGTGTAGTTTGTTTGTATTGTTGGTGTTTGACTTACCGTCTGCGCCGTACGCATCCGTACCGGTCCCGGTAATAGATGTAGAGTATAGGTAGGACCTGCGCAATGGGATTCATGGTTGGGTCGTCTCGTTCGGGTTTCTCGTGTCTTCGACTCGTACTCGTCGCTGGCTTGTTCGTCTCGTAGCCATGGATCGTCTTGTGGCGCAAAACGGAGCTTATGTGCATCTCTCCCGGATGCTGAAACGTGCCGGACGTAGCGACTGGTTCGGCGCGTACGGAGCGCGCATCGTACTAGTCCGGCCGGAAGGTGCTGTGTATTTGGTTCCGTGCGACTCGATTCAGCGTTTACGGATCCGGCTCGGGCGGGGAACAGGAGCTGGATTGGGTGAGTACGGCTCGCTCGGGAAATGGGTTGTTATACGCATCGTACTTGTTCGTCCGGACGGGTGTACAAATCGGTCGGGAAACACGCATTCGGCTGGTTTTTTTTCCAGACGAATACTGTTAGATGCCCTACCGGCCGAGATCGGAATCGGCCCCTCAATAGGGATATAAATAGAAAAGTATGTATTCATTTGTAATGTGACTTTTCTGTCTTTGTTCCCTTTAATTATCAGTCATGAATCATTAAGGCCGCCCTTGAACACAGTTAAAAATGCTTGAAGTATGCACAGATACGTGCTCAAAATACGGCTTTAGGTGACTGTTTATTTTTGTACCGTCTGCGACATCAAAATAATGAGCTGGCAACCCTAATCATAAGACTGGAAGTTTGTTGCAGGATCAGCACATTATTTATTTCCTCCACCCTCGATCCCTGATTAATTCCATAATAGCAATAGTTTAACTTATATCTGAAACCCTACGCCGCCGTCAATAACATGCTGATTTACTTCAAGTGTCTGGGAATGCACCCTGCATTCAGACAACTCACTCCTCATTCTCACCCTTCACTTTCACGCTCACCCTGCACTCACAGCGATCACTCTGCACTCAATGCACTTGTGCTGTTCACCCTGTACCTCACCCTGCAGTCACACAAGCACACTACTCACCCTGCACTCATGTGAAACTTCACTCACCTGTCCCCCTCACTGCTCAATCTGCAATTTCACTCAAAAAAGCCCACCACTAACCATGCATTAGTTCGTCTCACTCTGCACTTACATCTGCACCCAAAATGATATGGTCACCTCACTCACACTGCCGTCACTCCTCTTACCCTACTCTCACACTGTCGCATCACTCACTGAGCACTCACATGAGCACTCCTGCCACCCACAGAGCGCAGAGGGTTAATGTGCCTGCTACAAAGAACGTGTATCATGCAGATCACAGAACTGAGTGTGAGTAAACTATGAGTAGTGCTATAAAAAAAAAAATGTTTGCCTGAAAGGTGCTAAAGAGAGATGAGGTGCATTGTTGGTGAGTGGTAGTGAGGGAATTCATGGAGAAGGAGGAAATGGGGGAGGGGGCGCCAAAAAAGACTGTTGCACCGTGTGCGACCAGTGCTAGGGCCAGCCCTGGCTGGGTGTGTTAGCCCCCCCCCCCGAAGTTCGGGTCTAGCTGCGCCCCGGGTGTGCTGGCAGGGTCAAAGAGGTTGCTAAAAAAAATAAAAAGCCTAAGTTGTGTTTTCACTATCATGCAAGTGTGTATAAAATAATGCAATAACAGCTTAATTGGATAATAAATGCAAGTTAAACTAGCTGGTGATAAATGCACTCTTTTAGGTTATGAAACCTCAGTTAGCGACTACCATCACTGCAGATGTCTGTGTGTGTTAAAGCTGAGCGACACATAATTGAACCCTAGTTGGTGCTGAGGAATAGTGACCTTTGTATTTATAGACAAGGCTACTGGAACTATGCAATTGTGCGGTTTTGGCATTTTGCGCATAGTTATGGACTTCCCGCATTTGCCACATAATCCATCATCTGCTGCATAATTTGCAGATTTAAAAAAAACTTGTTTCTAGATCAAACGGTTCAAACGTTACTAAAAATGCAGCAACACGTGTTACCTCACAGTGGAAGGCCCTTTCTAAAGGTTGACTGGTCACCTTTCTATTGCTTATTGATATATGTGGGTGTTAACGTGGTACTTATGAGGGGCAATAAAAGCCAGGACAGTGGTAACAAGTGTAAAAAGTGCAAAATAATGCAGTAATGCGATCACAAAATACAAAAACAACAGTTGATGGACAGAATGCAGAACAATGTCATACATTCACCCCAGTACAGAGATCTGGGCCTAAATCCATCGTTTTTTTGCTTACCATGCCATTCCAGTTTGAACCCAGCCATATGCAAATCAGTCTTGACCCTGTTCCTCATGGGAACAGTCCAGCCCGAACTGCCAAGCCAGGTCCTCCCTGGACTGGAAACAAGCATCCTAGGACCGGTTTCGGGGTTTCACCACTCTTCAGCCAGGATAGCTTGATTCCAGTGGCATGGAGAGCACGGGACCCACGTCTGGGCATACCCGTCCCACTCGGGGTGACAAATGCAAAAACAACAGTTGATGGACAGAATGCAGAACAATGTCATACATTCACCCCAGTACAGAGATCTGGGCCTAAATCCATCGTTTTTTTGCTCACCATGCCATTCCAGTTTGAACCCAGCCATATGCAAATCAGTCTTGACCCTGTGCCTCATGGGAACAGTCCAGCCCGAACTGCCAAGCCAGGTCCTCCCTGTACTGGAAACAAGCATCCTAGGACCGGTTTCGGGGTTTCACCCCTCTTCAGCCAGGATAGCTTGATTCCAGTGGCATGGAGAGCACGGGACCCACGTCTGGGCATACCCGTCCCACTCGGGGTGACAAATGCAAAAACAACAGTTGATGGACAGAATGCAGAACAATGTCATACATTCACCCCAGTACAGAGATCTGGGCCTAAATCCATCGTTTTTTTGCTCACCATGCCATTCCAGTTTGAACCCAGCCATATGCAAATCAGTCTTGACCCTGTGCCTCATGGGAACAGTCCAGCCCGAACTGCCAAGCCAGGTCCTCCCTGGACTGGAAACAAGCATCCTAGGACCGGTTTCGGGGTTTCACCCCTCTTCAGCCAGGATAGCTTGATTCCAGTGGCATGGAGAGCACGGGACCCACGTCTGGGCATACCCGTCCCACTCGGGGTGACAAATGCAAAAACAACAGTTGATGGACAGAATGCAGATCAATGTCATACATTCACCCCAGTACAGAGATCTGGGCCTAAATCCATCGTTTTTTTGCTCAACATGCCATTCCAGTTTGAACGCAGCCATATGCAAATCAGTCTTGACCCTGTGCCTCATGGGAACAGTCCAGCCCGAACTGCCAAGCCAGGTCCTCCCTGGACTGGAAACAAGCATCCTAGGACCGGTTTCGGGGTTTCACCCTCTTCAGCCAGGATAGCTTGATTCCAGTGGCATGGAGAGCACGGGACCCACGTCTGGGCATACCCGTCCCACTCGGGGTGACAAATGCAAAAACAACAGTTGATGGACAGAATGCAGAACAATGTCATACATTCACCCCAGTACAGAGATCTGGGCCTAAATCCATCGTTTTTTGCTCACCATGCCATTCCAGTTTGAACCCAGCCATATGCAAATCAGTCTTGACCCTGTGCCTCATGGGAACAGTCCAGCCCGAACTGCCAAGCCAGGTCCTCCCTGGACTGGAAACAAGCATCCTAGGACCGGTTTCGGGGTTTCACCCTCTTCAGCCAGAATAGCTTGATTCCAGTGGCATGGAGGGCACGGGACCACGTCTGGGCATACCCGTCCCACTCGGGGTGACAAATGCAAAAACAACAGTTGATGGACAGAATGCAGAACAATGTCATACATTCACCCCAGTACAGAGATCTGGGCCTAAATCCATCGTTTTTGCTCACCATGCCATTCCAGTTTGAACCCAGCCATATGCAAATCAGTCTTGACCCTGTGCCTCATGGGAACAGTCCAGCCCGAACTGCCAAGCCAGGTCCTCCCTGGACTGGAAACAAGCATCCTAGGACCGGTTTCGGGTTTCACCCCTCTTCAGCCAGGATAGCTTGATTCCAGTGGCATGGAGAGCACGGGACCCACGTCTGGGCATACCCGTCCCACTCGGGGTGACAAATGCAAAAACAACAGTTGATGGACAGAATGCAGAACAATGTCATACATTCACCCCAGTACAGAGATCTGGGCCTAAATCCATCGTTTTTTTGCTCACCATGCCATTCCAGTTTGAACCCAGCCATATGCAAATTTGTTTGCTGTAACACTTTTCGCCCTAAGTGGGATGGGTATGCCCAGACGTGGGTCCCTTGCTCACTGTGCCACTGGATTCAAGCTAGCCTGGCTGAAGAAGGGTGACATACCCTGAAACCGGTCCCAGGATGCTTGTTTCCGGTCCAGGGAGGACCTGGCCTGGAAGTTCGGTCTGGACTGTTCCCATGGGGCACAGGGGCAAGACTGATTTGCACATGGCTGGGTCCAAACTGGGGTGGCGTAGTGGGCAAAAGAACGATGGATTTAACCCAGATCTTTTGACTGGGGGAGAATGTTTGCATTGTCAGCATTCCGTCCATCATTTGTTTGCTGTAACACTTTTCGCCATAAGTGGGATGGGTATGTCCAGACGTGGGTCCCTTGCTCACTGTGCCACTGGATTCAAGCTAGCCTGGCTGAAGAAGGGTGACATACCCTGAAACCGGTCCCAGGATGCTTGTTTCTGGTCCAGGGAGGACCTGGCCTGGCAGTTCGGTCTGGACTGTTCCCATGGGGCACAGGGTCAAGACTGATTTGCACATGGCTGGGTCCAAACTGGGGTGGCGTAGTGGGCAAAAGAACAATGGATTTAACCCAGATCTTTTGACTGGGGGAGAATGTTTGCATTGTCAGCATTCCGTCCATCAATTGTTTGCTGTAACACTTTTCGCCCTAAGTGGGATGGGTATGCCCAGACGTGGGTCCCTTGCTCACTGTGCCACTGGATTCAAGCTAGCCTGGCTGAAGAAGGGTGACATACCCTGAAACCGGTCCCAGGATGCTTGTTTCCGGTCCAGGGAGGACCTGGCCTGGCAGTTCGGTCTGGACTGTTCCCATGGGGCACAGGGTCAAGACTGATTTGCACATGGCTGGGTCCAAACTGGGGTGGCGTAGTGGGCAAAAGAACGATGGATTTAACCCAGATCTTTTGACTGGGGGAGAATGTTTGCATTGTCAGCATTCCGTCCATCATTTGTTTGCTGTAACACTTTTCGCCCTAAGTGGGATGGGTATGCCCAGACGTGGGTCCCTTGCTCACTGTGCCACTGGATTCAAGCTAGCCTGGCTGAAGAAAAGTGACATACCCTGAAACCGGTCCCAGGATGCTTGTTTCCGGTCCAGGGAGGACCTGGCCTGGCAGTTCGGTCTGGACTGTTCCCATGGGGCACAGGGTCAAGACTGATTTGCATATGGCTGGGTCCAAACTGGGGTGGCGTAGTGGGCAAAAGAACGATGGATTTAACCCAGATCTTTTGACTGGGGGAGAATGTTTGCATTGTCAGCATTCCGTCCATCATTTGTTTGCTGTATCACAAAATATGTAGCATTATGCAGCATAATTCGCCTTTGCTTACTGCAGAATTTAGTCAACCCTGCTGCATTATTTGGCCCTCTCCTGCTGCATAATTCCAGTGGCCCTTTTTATAGTGCTATGAAGTCTTAGCCTGTGGCAGAAAGCACTGTGAATATGTAAGTCATTATTTTAAAACAGTATTTACATACTCTAAGCTAGGCTGCTGCAAAATGATGCAGTGATTGAGATAAAACAAGTTCTTACAAAATATACTTTTTAGTAACAAGTAATCAAACTGTATCTAATGCAGACATTTTTGTAAGTGTCTCCACTATTCCAAATCTCAGCTGATAACACCCTTACATTACATCTCAAAAAGAATAAATCTTTGCCACCATGAAGCTTTAAGCAAAGCCTCTGGAATAATTCAGCAGAAGAGGACCACATTATGCGGCAGGTTTGACTACATTATGCAGCAAGAAAAGGTAAATTATGCGGCACAATGCGCCATATTTTGTGGTTAGTATTACTTCATTATTTTATCATTTTAACTCAAGATAACGCTGTCAGGGGAAATATTTCACCTCATTAGTACCAGTTTAATACCCAAAAACAGCAGAAAGCAACTACAAGATTACCAGTCAATCTTTGCAAAGGGCCTTCCATTGCTCCGGAACACTTTGTCACGCTTTAAGTAACTTTTGTTCCGTTTGATCTAGAATCAAGTTTTTTTTGTTGAAATCTGCAGATTATGTAGCAAATGAAGTAAACTGATAATTATGTGGAAAACGCTGCTGCTGCAGAAATTCATAATTCCAGTAGCCCTGGCTTTAAGTGACTCAATCAATTAATGGCTGGTAAGAAGGCTGGTTTCTTTTTTAACTTTCTGCACTACCACCACACCCTTCACTTTCAGGCAGAGGCACCTCAAAGTCAGTATTAACCATTCAGGGGCAGTTTTTTTGTGAAAGCTGGGGCATTCATGAGTGAAGCTGGTACTGCTGCCAAGTGTGTAAGTGGCCACTGCTGGTTATCATTAAGGAATCAGATGCAGCAGGACTGGGGCCCAGGCATTTGAGGGGTCCACTGCATCACAGTTATGACTGTCTACCTTTAAAAAAGGGGCATTGGAGGTTATTTTCCTTTCAAGCATTAGGACCGAGGTGATGATCCACCATGGTGGGGAATAGGTAAAAGATGCAGAGGAGATAGCCTGCTACTCAGGACTGCAGTCATCATTAGTTCAGCAGGTGTAGTTGCATTGGGGCCAAATAGTGTGAGGGGCTCACAACACCCCAATTATGGGGAGCAGTTTGTATGGGATATCAGTTTTTGTTTGATGCATTTGCTGTTTTACAAGTCTCATATTTAGTGCGGTTCATAAGCTATAGAAAAAGTATTCCTGAAATCATCTCATAAGCCCCGCTTCCTGCATGCAGCCATTTCCCTCCCACTCCCCCAATCCTTGCCATAAAGGTTTGGAGGGGGCCCGATCTCAGAACATTTTGCTTAGGGGGGGCTCAGAGTAAAAAAGTTTGAAGACCTCTGCACTAGAGGTATCCATGATATTTCATGTCTACTCCTTGTCCTTTCTCTTTCAAGATCGGAGAGAAGACTCCTTTTGTAGTTGTATACAGAGTGCCCTGCTGGAGATGTAGGAGTGAGAGATATATTTTTTTATTGATTAAATAAAATGCAGATGCCTATTCCAGATGTCTGCTATTGTACAAAAGGCTTTTCGTATGTATTTTACCCTATTTTGCGATTCAGTATTTGGAAGGGGCGTGTTTAAGGCGTCCCTTCCAAATACCAAATCGCAGCAGTATTTATAAAGGTTTTGTGACCATGAATGTGGTCGCAAAACATTCGCATTTTACCACCAACTGCAAGTTGGTGGTAACCCATTCGCAAAAGGGAAGGGGTCCCCAAGGGACCTCTTCCCCTTTGGAAAAGGTGGCGAAAACGTTTTTGAAGAGCAGGCAATGGTCCCACCGACCACTGCATGTTCTTAAAAAATTAAAAGAAAACTTTTCATGTTTTTATTTTAAATGCATCTCGTTTTGCTTTAAAGAAAACGGGCTGCATTTTAAAAAATGATTGCTTTATTAAAAAGCAATCACGAACATGGTGGTCTGCTGACCCTAGCAGGCCACCACGCCCATGATTTTAGCAATCCCTAGGGGTTCGCAAATTGCGACCTACCTCATTAATATTAATAAGGTAGGTCGATTTACAATCCACTAGGAATCACTAAATAAAACTCTTGGAGTTTCATACATTAGGCATAGTGATTACCTAATTGTGATTCGCGGAAAATCGCAATTAGGCAAACGCTATTCCTAATGTTTCTACAAGTGGCCCAAAATCCTTTATGCAGGAACTATTGGTACATTATTAACCTCTTTGGAATAATAATAAAAAAATAATGGAATTTCTGCGTGCCCAAGGAATGCTCCATTTGGGATGTTGAGGATCACTTTATATGGGTGAGAGCTCTTAGACTGCAGAATCAAATCAGTGGCAACTTTTTAAGTACTATTCAGAATGTATTCATGCTTCTGTACAAACATTTTTGACGCCAAAAATTCAACAATGGTGGTTTTTGGATTCATGCATAATCTTACATTCAGTACTTTCTCAGTTAGGACTCGAAGTACCCCATGCATATTTTCATTTATTTTACACACTATAATTCGCTCCTGTATCCACAAGAGGATGTTATATATTAAGCAAAATAACACTTTAACCTTTCATCTACTTCACTTTTTGGTATCAAAAGCCGTTTTTTAGTACAACCAAAACTATCTATTGATCTCAATGTCTTTCTTAATGAAAGTTAAAAGGTTTAACGACCGCAGTTATGTGTGAGGTGAACGATAATTTGACTTGTTGAGGCAGATTCTTTTTGATGGTTGTCCACTATGGCTATGCAATATATGGCCCTTACAGTTTTATTTCATACAATAGTTAATGGGCAGCAGAGGGACCCTCTAATTTCCTTAATCTATAACTACTTAGTATGGTTTAACATTTGTAAAAATACCTATTAAATATATTGGACCAGAGTCAACACTTTTTATGAGACGCAACGCAGTAAGACAACTTGCTGCACTGCGTGAAAGGGAGAGGGAAGGAATGCACCATATTAATCAGCATATGGCACATTCCTGTCTTCTGCCTGCACTGGCACACAATCTGCAGCCTAGCGCTAACACACGCACCTCTGTCTCATGGAGAAAGGTCACACAATAGAGAGATTAGGTGTGCCTGGATGGGCCACTTGCTGGCATGATGGGGGGGCGGAGCTGAGCATAACCACACATGCAACTGAATAGGGAGTTCTCTGCCTTCACAAAAAAACCTAAAACCTCCACATTGTCACTGCAGCCAGCTTGGAACTAGGGCAGGGGAGTCATGAAATTCTATGCACTTTAAAACACTGTCTATAAGCTTCTGTCACCTTCCAGAAGGAGCGCACCAGAATATAAAAAGAACAGGTAGCAGGTAAATTTTATAGTTTAGTTAATTAAAACCATAACAATTTTGGCATAAAAAGAATTGGATACACACAAGCATCAACGTTAAAAACATTTCAGCAGACATTAATTCATTGCATAGCAATAGTCAAATAATATACATACTTTAAAAACGCAGAGTGCATAGGGCTGGCAAAAGCTGGAAGTTGAGACTTAATAAACATTTCATCTAAAAGCAGTTCAATGTGCAAAATAGACAAGTAAGACACAATCTTAATTCTTGAGTAGAGACATGGAAAACACTGCATCGGAAAATTAATTCCGTGCACAAAGAAAAGGGGCCAGTACCTCTTCATTTTATAAGCATGTAAAGTGCATTGTCCTAGCTAGAGCTACCCCACCAACTTCATTCTTAAGTTGAAGCGTGATAAATACTTTGTCAAAAGGTTGGTTCGATGTGCAAAAAAAGGGGCCAGTTACCCTTCATGTTATAAGCACGTAAAGTGCATTGTGCTGACTAATACTACCACACCGGCGTCATTCTTTAAGTTGAGACATGATAAATACTTGGTCAAGGCTGAATCGATGTGCAAAATGAGCGAGGTAAACACAGACTTCATTCTTGAGGAGCACAAAGTGCATTGTGCTGATTAGAACTTTATCACAAGCATAACTCTTTCATTGTAACATGATAAATCTTTCATCTAAAAGTTGGTTCCATGTAAAAAATGAGCAATATAAACACTGACTTTGTTCTTAATTTAAGACATAGTAAACTGTGCATCAGTAATTGATTTAATGGGCAGCAAAAAAGCATAAAAACATGAAGTGCATTATACTGGCTATGGCTATCACGTGAGGCCATCCTATTATTTGCTTGACCAGTAATCCTGATAACAAGTTAAATACAGTTAAAAGTGCAAAAGTGTAAAAAGGTGCAGTATGCCCTGTGAAATTATAGGTTAAGTGCTGACACAGTGTTCTTATTCAATACCTTATAGAACTCCTTCAGGAATTTCAAGAATCTAGTGGTTAGCTGGACATGTGTCCTGCTTAAACATGTTGCTATTGCATTTTGACATTGCCTGACTCCCAAAATATGAAATACAGGAGTTAACCAGTAATGCCTCAAATCATTTAATTTGTTACACACACAAACCACATGCAGCAATGATTCAAGTTTGTAATTACACACCCTGAAGTTCAGGGCCTCTGTGCCATTCAGCCATCCATATTTAAAGGCTTTTAGGGTTATAATGCAGCATCTTAGCCTGATAAGGTCTTTTTTCAGCTCAAGGCTCACGGGGCTAGATAAGTAGGAGACCCTTCAATTGGACTGATAGAGAGTAATGCACAGATTTGCATGGGCCTTTGCTGATAGTTCCTGTTGATCATCATCTGCAGATTTCAGCCTTGCGTTTTTTGTAAGCAGCTTGGCATATAATTTTGGTGGAAAGTTCAGCTCAATAATTTCTGGAGCAGCTATGGCGTTGATTGAGTTTGTTGAAAATGCTTTCCATGAAACCTTACTATTCTGCATGCTTGACCATATAAACTCCCTCAGTGGCCCAGCGGGGCAGCCTTAAGCTTGAGATAATAACTTAGCAATCTTGACTTCCCTAGGGGCTCTTGCTTGCATAAGTTAAATTGGAGGTGAATTTGCGAAGACCTTGGGGGTCATTAGGATAGCGGGCGGATCGCCGCGGCCCGTATGGCGGTGGCGATCCGCCCGCTATTTCCCACCGCCCGCCTCATATTTCCCCACCGCCATATTAGTATGGCAGTGGGGACCCAGGCGGACGGAAAGACCGTCCGCCGGTTTTCCGCCAGTAGGCAATCCGCCCGATTGCCTACCGTGCAGAAAAGGCCTGCAATATGGAGGTGGTGCCTTGTAGGCACCGCCATCCATATTATGATGATGGCGGTCACATGCATTTCCATGGCGGAGACTCCGCCATGGAAAGGCATGCAGAGAATGCCTTTGGGGGCCCGTTGCGGGGTGGGGGTGTGGGGGACTGCATTGGGGGTACCCATGGTACCCCCCAACATTGGCATGCACAAGGTGGCAGGCACCGCGCGGTGCCTGCCACCTTGTGCATGCCAATGCACAACATGCATATATTGCATTGTGGCGGGTGCTGCTCACAGCACCGCCCGCCAGAATGCAATAGATGCGGGATGCCACCGCCACCGTGGCATCCTAATTGCCGGTGCGGGACCGCCGCACCACTGGCGGCCGGTCCCAGCACCGCTAGGGTGGCGGGCAGACTGAAGTCCGCCCGCCATCCTAATAGACCCCCTTGTGTCATCCAGCAACTGAAATAGTCTTCTATAACTGCGACACTGAGCCTTGTCCAACCAGAGGCCAAGACTGTCTTTGAAGATTAGAGTGCCGTATGAAAACGTTGGAATGAGTTTGGAATCAATGACTCAACAGATGGCCGACAGGTCAGGCCCTGCAGGATATAAAAAGAGGACTTCAGACACCAACTCTTCAGTACACTTCAGGACCTGTGGACTCTGCCAGGAAGAAGGTCTGCTGTGCTGCTGAAAGGAATGCTACTCTGCTGGAATGCTGCACTGCTGGATGGTTCACTGATAGAATATTGACCCCCAAAATATCCCATAAACAAATATCGAGTTATAAATATCGATGTCAAAAATATCGACATCCTATATTTATAATTGTAAGTACAAAAATATTGGAAAAAAATATCGATGTAAAAATTATAGCTGTAGAAAATATTGATTTTAATATATGTATAAAAAATAATATTAAATATATTAAATAATAAAACTAACTTAAAAAATAATTTGATTTAATATACATTTAAACAAATATAACAAATAAATGTAATTTAATAATGTAAACATACGTATATAAAATGTTATATATATATATATATATATTTACTTTAAAAAGATTAATAAACTGTTAATTTTAATTTATTTTATAATTGTATATATGAAAATGTACAAATAAATATATATATACATACACCAATAACATAAAATCTAATAAAAAAACATTATATTATAAATTAAAACAAACTATTAAAAAGTCTTTAAACTTACATTTTCCACTTCAGTGAGTGCAACAGTAGGTAAAGTGTTGGATAGCAAAGGGGTAAAAATTACTATTCCCACTCCAGTGAGTGCAACAGTAGGGAAAGTGTTGGATGGCGGAGGGGTAAAAAATACTGGGGCATATTAGCAAGGAATAGCGATATTTATCGCTAACCGCGCTTAGCGCGACTTTGGCTAACGCCGCCTATCGCTGGAAAATATCGCTGAGATAACACCCTGTTAGTAAGGTTTATCTCCATAGCGATATTATTTCCAGCGATAGCGGCAAAAAGCGAGAATATCGCTGGAAAACCAGCGATATTCTCGCATTATCGCTAAGGTGGATTCAGCATTAGAATCCACCTCCTATACTTTAAACAGGTAAGTCGTCCTCACTAGCAGGTGTTAGAATCTAGCGATAAACGCGCTTAGCGTGAATTATTATATCGCTTCGCCTGCCTTGCTAATAGGGGGTAGTGGGATTAGCGACTGTTTTCAGTCGCTTTTAGTAGGGAACGCCTTCCTTGCATGTCATTAGCGATAAATATCGCTGACATGCAAGGCGATGGTAAACGCGGCCTCTAACGCCTGAAAGCTGTCGCTAACGCCTGTTAGCGACAGCTTGCTAATAGGGCGCTAAAGCGGCGATAAACCCCTTGATAATATGCCCCACTATTCCCACTCCAGTGAGTGCAAC
Source organism: Calotriton arnoldi (assembly GCA_963921515.1). Taxonomy (NCBI): domain Eukaryota; kingdom Metazoa; phylum Chordata; class Amphibia; order Caudata; family Salamandridae; genus Calotriton; species Calotriton arnoldi. The sequence goes on from CAWUFW010013408.1 coordinate 237,600, forward strand.
AGTAGGGAAAGTGTTGGATAGCGGAGGGGTAGAAATTACTATTCCCACTCCAGTGAGTGCAACATTAGGAAAAGTGTTAGATAGCGGAGGGGTAAAAATGACTATTCCCACTCCAGTGAGTGCAACAGTAAGCAAAGTGTTGAATAGCAGAAGGGTAAAAATTACTATTCCCACTCCAGTGAGTGCAACAGTAGGGAAACTGTTGGATAGCGGAGGAATACAAATGACTATTCCCACTCGAGTGAGTGCAACAGTTGGGAAAGTGTTGGCTAGCGGAGGGGTAAAAATTACTATTCCCACTCCAGGGAGTGTAACAGTAGGGAAAGTGTTGGATAGCGGAGGGGTAAAAAATACTATTCCCACTCCAGTGAGTGCAACAGTAGGGGAAGTGTTGGCTAGCGGAGGGGTAATAATCAGTATTCCCACTCCAGTGAGTGCAACAGTAGAGAAAGTGTTGGATAGCGAAGGGGTAAAAATTACTATTCCCATTCCAGTGAGTGCAACAGTAGGGAAAGTGTTGGATAGCGAAGGAATAAAAATGACTATTCCCACTCCAGTGAGTGCAACATTAGGGATATGGCTGAATAGCTGAGGGGTAAAATTACTATTTCCACTCCAGTGAGTGCAACAGTAGGGAAAGTGTTGGATAGCGGAGGGGTAGAAAATACTATTCCGACTCCAGTTAGTGCAACACTAGGGAAAGTGTTGGATAGCGGAGGGGTAAAAAACCTATTCCCACTCCAGTTAGTGCAACAATAGGGAATGTGTTGGATAGCGGAGGGGTAAAAATTTATATTCCCACTCCAGTCACTTCAAAATTAAAAACAAACAAAATATCACCAACACAAAATATAAAAAAATAAAATAAAATGAAAAATATATAACAATATTTAAAAAATATAAAAAATAAATACATATTATAATGTTAAATAGATATGACAAATACCTAGAAATATTATATGAAATAAAGTTAAAAATGATTTACAAACAAATAACTATTTTTAATTAGAAATTATTTATAAACAAAAACATTAATTATTACATAAATGTATTATTTTTTATTTCCTACCCTATAACACCACACAATTCACAACAAGCATCTAAAGTTTAATAAACAATTTACCTCCATAATTAACTATCAATTAAAGAAATATTATTAATTAAAAAACAATTAAAACAGTTAAAAATTAATTTACTCCCCAAACGTTACCCCTATAAAACCAAAACTCACACACAAAAAATAAACAATTATCCTAATTAATTATCAATTGATGAATTAATATTAATGATCAACTAATTATTAATTAATTAAACATAAATTACTTTCCACCCTCTACCCCTATCAACCCCACAACCCACACCTAAAAATCATTAAACAATTTCCATAATTAATTTTAAAATAATAAATTAATATCAATTAACAACTACTTAATAATTAATTACAAATAAATCACTTCCCACCCTTTACCACCATAAACCCCACAACTCACATCTAAAATTAATTACACAATTGCCATATTTAAATTTTAATTAATTAATTTGCATTAATTAACAAATAATTATTAATGAATTAAAAACAAATTACTTCCTACACTTTAGCCCTATAAACACCACATCCTGCTCCTAAAAACATTACACAATTAACATAATTAATTACCAATTAATTAATTAATAATAATTAACAACCAATTAATAATTACTTCATAATAATTTACTTAATACATAATCAAATTTAAACAACAAAATAATGTATGCTAATTAAATTACTTCCCACCCTTTTCTCCTATAAACCCCAAAACCTGCTCTTAAAAAATAACATGATTACCAATTAATTAATTAATATTAATTAACAACCAATTAATAATTAATTAATAATAAATTCCTTCCCACAATTAATACTGTAAAATCTAAATTAAATAAATATTACTGAATAAAAAATAATCATTAATTTATTATAATTAAATTACTTCCCACCCTACTCCCCTATAAACCCACAACCCGCTACGGAACTAAAAAACACAAAATTTGATTAAAATAAAATTGATAACTACTAAAAATTTAACACAAATATTAAAAAACAAAAACAATCCTTATACAAAAAAAATAGATCACATACATTTAAAATACATACTAAAATACATAACACTAATTCAAAAATCGATATTTTAAACAACTATGGGGGATAGTCTCAAGAACATGCGATAATCATCGCCAAAATAGGTTAACGCAATTTTTCATATCGCCGTCTATCGTGGGAAAATAACTCTGTGTTAACGTCGTATTCACCACACGGTGGTAACATGCGATAGTTTCCCGATAACGCGTCAAATGTCTGCGATAAAATTACCTGGACAGCGATAAAAATCTAAACCTGAACATGAAAAAAGTTGCAATGTACCCAACTGCGATAAAAATTCCGCGATAACCAGCGCCAGGCCTGCAAGTCACACAAGTCAGGCGGGTAAAATCACTATAAAAGCGGCAACCAAAAACACAACCAAGACACAAACAACTGCGAAGCACCATGGAGGCAGCCAGAGCAAGTACAGAGGACAACCAGAACCCCACAAGCCCCACGGAGGACCAGTCTGGGACCATCATTGGGGAGACGGTGGCAGGAGTTGGGGGACCGGACACTGCACAACATGACCTGAGCCAACAGCAACAGGGTGAGTAACGACCAGGTACTGGGGGGACAGGGGGAGATGGGCACAATGGCACACATGCACAATTAAGTATAGCACATCTGCGGACAAACCATGCCCAAGAGTCACAACTCCGACCAAGAGCCCAATTTACCCAAGTCTGCAACATCTCAGCACTGTATAAGCACAGAAGTGAAAGGCACACCGCCTGAAAGGGATAAGGGCCAGCAAAATCAGAGCTGAAGGGGCAACTCACCCACAATGCAGCACACACACACATAAGAATCAGAGCACCTCAACATTGACAACAATGTGGTAGAAACTGCAACATTTACACAACAGAACAGAGGACACAACTGCTGCCGCTTGTGTGTAGAAAATGGCCATTCGCATGTGGCATAGCAGGAAACTGTGAGATGATAATGTACAAGTACAACCTCACATCCCTGATGGTGTAGAAATGTCAACTGTCCAGCATCAAATTGGCATCTCCTCACAAACAGTCACAATGTACAATGTCATGCAGTCTGACAGTAAACTTGTACAATGCGTGAACATACATGTGGCATTAAAGTCCTATGCCTGGCTTTTAAATCACTACATGACCAAGGACCAATACAATTCAGGAACAAACCAAAATGGTATGTTCCCAACAGAACCTTACGGTCAGGAATGGCCAGGAATATGGCAACCACCCCCTTCAAGAAGGCCACATGGGGAGGTAGGAACCTTTTCAGATCAGCAGCAATGCTGTGGAATACATTACCCATTACCCTAAAAACAGCACCCTCCTTGATGAGCTTCAGGAAAGGTCTGAAAATGTGGCTTTTCACACAGACCACCTGAAGGAATTTACCTGATCACCGCCTGCACTATGGTTCCTTTTTGTTCTCAGTTTGTTTATAGCGCCAAGATGCCTCTGGGCATTAGTTGCGCTTTATAAATCTAATTTCAATTCAATTTCAATTCAACACAATGTCAATCTGCATCTCCCCTTCACATTGCAGAGGGAGAATCAACACCTCCTGCAGAGCAGACCCAACAACACAGCACTGATGATGAAGAGGACCTCCCCAACATCTACACCGATGCCCTCCAACAGCTCATGGACAGCTCCGGCACCCCACCTCCAGGAGCAGGGCAGCCCAGCTGCATCGATGAGACCCCACCCCCTGCACAGACCACACAGCAGGAAGCACCCACCACCACGGCTGTCTCCCAGGACCCCCAGGACCAACACATGGCATTCCAACGCTGTGTGTTAGGGTGCCAGGAGAAGCTGGCTGACCAGCTGCGGGTGGGGTTCGACCTCATGGCAGCCAAACGAGATGCCATACGTGGGTATCTAAGTCCCATCAGGGACGACTTACAGTCCCTAACGGACACCCACTGTCCGCTCCATGCTCTCCAACAATCCATGGCTGACATCGCTGGAGTCATGACTCTGAGCCAAGAACAACTGTCTAGTCAGAGTGGCTCCAGCGATGTCAGCTGGGATTTGGGACACATAAGGAGAATGATGGAGAGCTTGGAGCGGATGCAGGCGGAAAGAATGTTTGCCACGGCTGCACACCAGCCAGATGTAGCTGTGATCTTCCATGCCCTGCAGATCCTCGTCATGGCATTGCCACCACAAGGCCTGGCACGGATGAATGCTGCTGCTACTGCTCCATCCACATCTCCGCCCCCTGAAGTGTCAGTGCCACACAGTGCGGCAGACATTCCACCTCCGGCCCCTGATGTGTCACTGCCACACAGTGATGCAGACAAAACACCACCACCCGCATGTAAGGCACCTGACACATCAGAGGGCGAATATGATGATGAATCTGGCTTTGTGTAAAGAATGAAGTGGTAGCATTCATCTCCGCCATATGGCCGGTTTCAGCTTGGTTCTGCCCTCTGCATCATGCCCTGGACTAACACCTTCCACTGTCCCCCGATACACTCAGCGACACTCACCTTGGACCTCGACATGGACTGCCATATTTTGTTTGGTTACCAATGACACAGCAATCACACTGCGGACTGAAGTCTTCCACTCCCGATGAACTTGTCAATCCCTAAAGGACTCTGGCTGGCCCTCCACGGGGCAACAATGTAAAGTGGGGTTTGCATGGCCCTGTACTGGTCCAGCTTCAACACTCCACTGAATGTGAATAAAACATTCTAATTCACACAGATTTGTTATGGCTATGCTCAATGAAGTATGAAAGTATGGATGAATGTAGGGACAGTGATTCCACAAAAAGGTACTCCCTGGGTAATGCTATCAATGCGCATGTATGGCCGTGACACAGATAGGCAGTGAGACACACATTGTCATTCAAATCAACACACATCACAATTTGAATACAAGTGAAGGTGCGTAGACTTTATTAGCATATGCGTGTCAGTACGGGCAAGATAAGTGCCACAACATGCAGACCAATGCAGCAGTATGTCATAATTAGGCCTGGGCGGTAAAATCCGCTCCGCTCGCGGAATTTGCGGAATTTTGGCAATTCCGCGGAGAACACGGAATTGCCGAAAATTCCGCGATCCGCGGCGTAGCAGAATTTTTTCCTTATTTGCGCTTTCAAAATGCGTGTTTGCGCACGCGGCAGCGACTTACCGGGATCCCTGCTTTCGCCGATTAGTTTTCCTATCCGGCCACGCGATCCCGCGAGAGTGTGTGATCGCGAACACGTCATTCGGATGCGCCATCGGACATCCGCGAACAGGAAACATGCATCGCGAACGGGCGGGACAAGTGAAACAAGATGGCCGCGCCAATTGGTGACTGCATGGGCAAGTTCGCGAGATATTTCCCCCCGAGCACGCAAACAGCGTCCCCGAACAGGAAAAACGCATTGGGAATGGGCGGAACAAGCAATTCCGCGTGCTCGCAGAATTCTGCGTAGCTCGCTGAGATTTTTTACATCTTCGCGGAACTTTGCGTAACGCGACTACGCAAATTCCGCCCACCCCTAGTCTTAATGAGGAACGTTGCCAAGCGCCGCTGTCCACTCCGGGGGAGTGCCTCACCTTTCACAGGTGTGTGTTAACCCACGTTGTTGTCCGCTCATGTATTCGGAGTCCAGGCGAATGCAGCCATGTCCACTGTTGTCGTGGGATATGTGACCAGATATCCAAGATGCAACAAGGTGTTGGGACATGTGCAATGGGTTCCAATCTGTTGTGGCTGCAGGTACGTAGTTACTCATCCATGAAAGCGATTGCAGCTTCGTAGGCTATCATTTCCAACATGAGGTCGTTGTCGACTTCATCAAACAGGACGGCGAGGCAATCCATTAGCAGGTCCGGACAGATTTGCTGCGTCCACCCCCTTTCACCAATTAGCACTACAGCCCAATAGGGGAGCGGTTCAATGTGGTCACTGCACACGAGGATTTGTGCAATCTCCCAGGTCCAGCTGCCAGCACGTATGCCAAGTATCAAGGCATCCCATAAACGGGTATCACAGTGACACTCCTGGTCGTGGGCCAACAGGGGGCGCACACACATGTCAAAATCCAGTTCAGCTACCGTCCTGTTGGATAGCCAGACATCCATGGACCACTCGAATATGCACGATCGACAATGCAACACAGGCTGAACGCAGGTGACGTTGGCAAGGCGGAAGCTTAGCCGGTAACTGATCCGCAGCACTGCCAATGGCAGTGCCCCCAGTAAATGCAGCATACGTGCACGGTACAGTTCCACGTGACAGGGGTTGTGCATGTGGCCGGGATGTTCTGCCATTGTGTTAGTGGCTCTGGTTGAAGCGGCACTGTTCTGACCTGCACCAGTACTGTGGATGAAATGCCACAGCTCGGATCAATGAGTTGTTTTAGTGTGCAACGGTTGTACGCCTGGGATGGTGTGGGAGTAAGTGTGAAGGCCATTCCATGCAAGATAACTTCGTGCAAGGACTTCTGTGTGTGGGGTGTGTATACGTTGGTCTTTCATCGGGCTGTGCATAGTGTGGGAGTCGGCATCAGCTGCTACAGTATCTGTCAGGGGGTGCCGGGCACATGCAATTCCAAGTTCGGAGGTGCAGATGTGCTTCCGCCTGAAAGTTCAGACAAAGGAGCTTTCATCCCTAGTGTTAGTTTGTCATCTGCTTGCATTCAGGAATTGTGATGTGGCTTGTTGGGGGTGTGGTGGGATGTGTGCGACTTTGGGATTCATGTTTGACATGTCTTGCATGTGGCAAATGTGCGGCATCACTGTGTGTTACGTTGCCTCACAGCTGCTCCTCCCTCCCCCGAGCCTATTTACTTGTGTGCGCAGCGCGGTTGCATCACTTGCACTCCTACGGCACACCATTGTCATGCCTGTCTGCACATATCCACAAGCCTGACAACAACACTGTGATGTTGGCCGTTGAAGGTGGGCGGCCACGTGAGTGTAGGCCTATGGTAAGGATAGGGCGGGCACAGATGTAGAGTCCATGCGTGGCTGAACTCGCGCTGCTAGTAGGTCTAGGCATTTGGCTCTTGCTGCGGCATTACAGATACACACAACACTTGGCATGTATGAGCCAAGACCCCGAGCGGTCTTGCGCTCCTTCATTTCTCCGTTCGTGCGAGCCCGCCCTCAGGGTGCATGCTACATTGCAACATTGTCGTTTGCGGGCAGGGTGGCGCCGACACTACAACAGAGACACACGCATTAGTTACTTCCTTGTCCAGGCCAGAACTGAACCACGCCCAGAGCCCCGGGCAAAATCTTCACACCCCTACGCTGGACTGGCGTACGCCGGCCCAGCCCACTCCGCTTACGCTTACAGGGGGGACGGCAAAGCTACATGTCCAAGGTCTTAGCCACTGCCTGAGGTGACATGGTTGCGTCCGCTGTCAAGAGCACAATGTAATGTGGTGGGGCCCGGGCCCATCATGCATACATAATGACCACACAGACACACTTAGATAGATAGTGGAACTGGCTATGGGCACGTGTGCCCAGCCACTTTTTATTACCAGGGTCACATGTCCAGTGACGCCTGTGCTGGATGGGTGTGGGGTGAGTGTAAGCCAGCCCTCAGGGAGTGGTTGGTGCTGGCAACAACTAGAACAGTGATCTGCGGATCACACACACAGATTCAATCATAAAGGGTCCATGAAATGCAGTGCACTGAAGTAGGGGCACCAGATCTGGAATCACACACAAAAGATTCAATCATAAAGGGTTCATAAATTGCAGTGCACTGAGGTAGGGGCACCAGATCTGGAATCACACACAAAAGATTCAATCATAAAGGGTCCATGAATTGCAGTGCACTGAGGTAGGGGCACCAGATTTGGAATCACACACAAAAGATTCAGTCATAATGGGTCCATGAATTGCAGTGCACTGAGGTAGGGGCACCAGATCTGGAATCACACACAATAGATTCAATCATAAAGGGTCCATGAATTGCAGTGCACTGAGGTAGGGGCACCAGATCTGGAATCACACACAAAAGATTCAATCATAAAGGGTCCATGACTTGTGGTGCACTGAGTTAGTGGCACCGGATGCACTGCGGCCGGCACGGGCATACCGCCACGTGGCGATGACTTGAGCTGCACTGAGGTAGGGGCATCAGAGATGAGCGTGCTCATGTGAAGTAATTGTTAATCATTGTGTCCCTTCGGGTTATTCCTGCTGCAGTGGGGTGTGGTACAACTGCCTCACCTTCATCGTCATCGTCCCAGGTCTTCCCCACTGCCTGAGGTGACATGGTTGCATCCACTGTCCACAACACTACACACACCAGCAGTATATGTCCACATGGACATGTCTGTGCTCTGCATACTGAAGTCTGTCCATCACATCACTGCCACACTTGGCATTGTGTACATTCTTATTGATGGGTGACTTGCCTCCTTCGCACATACTTGGTTCCCACCTCTCCCCACATTCTGCAATTGTGTGGCTGAGGGGCCATGCCGTTTTCAGAAGGTCAGCTGTCTTGTTCTGCGCTGCCTCGGTGGTAGTCCGGGGGGGCTGGGGGTGGTGGCGGTGGGTGCTGTGGACCTCTTGGGTCTCCGAGCTGCAAGGTCAGTAGCTCCATGACATGTGTTGGTCTTCAGATGTGGCTCTGGGCTGGGCTCCCTTTCATGCTGCAGGTTGTCGTCCTGCTTTACACCAGTAAAAGGCAGGTGTTAAATCCCTGCTGCTAACGCGCCTTATCGCCTGTTTTTGGGTCGCATCGCAGATCTGGCTGGTCGTTGAGAATATCGCGAAGTGGTGTTTTCGTGTGTTTTTGCACGGGAACGCCTACTCTGCATATCATTAGTGTTAGTTGTCACTCTCATCCGTGGCGATGTTTTTTGCACCAGCTATCGCTGGAAAACTGGCGATATCGGCAGTTTGCACCAGCTTGAGAATAGGGCGATAAATCTATCGCCACTTTTGCGGTGCTAAAGTGCCGCTAAATCGTCGATAAGTCCTTGAGAATATGCCCCTATATTTTTGCAAACAATATTAATTACTTCGATATTTTGAAAAACAATATTTCTTACCTTAAAGTCGATATTCTTGACCACAATATTCTTGCTGTCGATATTTCTGTATCACGATATTTCCAACTCGATATTTGTGTAAGTCGACATTTCAAACTCGACATTCTGTCTGCACACCCTGCTGGACTGCTGCCTTGCAGAACTGCTGCCCTGCTGCTCTGATATCCTTTTGCCTAGTCGAGGAGAACTGGATCTGCAAGCTCATCTTGAACTCAGAGCTACCAGAGTGACTCCAGGACTAGCCTGCTGGCCTCCTGATCTGAGCCTCAGGGACTTAAGAGGCTCCCAACATCCTGCACCAGCACCTGGACTCAGCTGAAGTGAGTTCCTGACCCCCAAGCGGTGCCTCTCAGGTCCTGGATCCTTGGCGTGGCCTCAGAGAGCTGTGCTAAGGTTTTGGGCTCTTCGCAACCGCAAACAGCCCAGTTTGTGCCAAGACCTTACAGCCTGTGCAGCCATTCAACGCGAAGCTCCTGCAGCCTCCAGCGTGAACAGGACTCTTGGAGCTGATTTGAGAAGGTAAACTTTAACTGGACTAATCTGGTGACTGTAGCAGACCTACGTTCCATTACAGTCACCCTGAACTTGTTACTTTGACCCAGTCCAGTGCGACCAGATATACATAGTTGATTTTTGTTGCTTCTTTGAGTTTTTTTCACTAAAATCTTTAAAAAATTCATAACTCCAGTTCTACTGATTGGATTTTTTGGCCTGAATTAGATTTAGGCGAATGGGTTACTCCATCACAACAGTGATGGATATCCAGTCCTCTGAATAACAAATCCCATAATATCCTATGGGATTTACATTTCAGCGAACGGGATATCCGTCACCATTGTGATGGAGTAACCCGTCTGCCTAAATCTAAATCAATTTTCTTGTGTTGTGTTTTCACCTTATTACTGTTTGTGTGCTGCATAAATATTTTACACATTGCATCTAAGTTAAGCCTGACTCATTTTTGTGCCAAGCTACCCATGGTTAAACATAGGTTAATTTAGTTTATTTTTGTGGTTCACCCTGCAAGGGATTGTGGCTGTTGCTTGACCAGGCAGGGCTCACACCGCTGTCAACCAACAACCCAATTTCTCACACCCACATTTCTTCCCAGCAAATTGAGGAGTTTGCAATGTGTTCCTCATCTGGCCTAAATCCCAAACCATGAAATAGAGCTTCCTTATAAAGTCAAACAGGGAAGAATTTGAGGTAGAGCTATTTTGTGTATAGTTTTGCTGACAGTGGATTGGGAGTAGAACTGTGCTGGTGGTGGTTACTGCAGTTTTTGGGAATTTTAAGGCAGCAAGTGGTAGAGGTACACAAGAAGTAGTAATAGAGGTGATTTGTACTTCCTCAGAGCCACTCTCAACAAGAGGAATGTCTGGTTCTTCTTCCTAACTGCCAACTAAGATTTCTAGAACAATAATTTTGCCGTGTCTCCTTTGGTATCCACTTACTTTCATCTGAAGGAAGAGTTAAAGAAGATATAGGAAGTGGCCCTTCTATTCCTCAAGCACTTTTTTTCCTCTTGTCCTTTTTGGGACTGTACACCCAAAGACCTGCCACAACTGAAACAAAATATGTTGCACAATCCTTTAAAGGAGGTGGGACTCAGATCCTGTGTCTTAGGAAACAAATATGAAGGAATCATAAGAGGGCAGGAGGAGAATCCACTGACCCCTGGCAATCAAATAGACCTCCTGTTGCAGGGATTCTGCACATACACAGAACTATGCGCAGGAAAACAGGACCTCAGTGAATAGGGGTGTACCAACCTATCACATCAGTACCCAAAATCCCAAACCGACTAGCTATAGTGTCTCATTCGTTCTCCTCCAAATATCAAAAGCTACACATGATTAGACAACCCAGAACACAACACTCCCGACTCTCTCAGGAATCACGGGAGCAAGACGTACTCTTTCGCTCACTCACTCGTACCTGTCCACAATGAGAATAAGCAGAGTCCCTGAAATAGTTCAAAATGTTTATTTTAACTATCGTGCTCTACAATACAGTATATGTGCCACTACTAGCAGCAAAATGCATAAACTCAGCACAGTTAGCATTGTTACAATTCCATAGCAACAGTTATATTTCATAATTTTTTTTTATTTTAAAACATCACATAAATCACAATATCATAAAAACCCTATAAATATCACACTAATACAAATATCAAATTGATATACGAATAACATACATTCCATCAACCTAAAATTCATACATTAGAGAGAAACACTAAGACAATACACTTTGTCATAAAAAAACATATCCGATAGGAACACTTCTCTAGCTACTCCTGGATACACTGTATTGTCATTTATCTGCAGAATAAGCTTGTTCCACGGATTATGCTACACAAGCGTCGACGCGTTTCGATGGTTCTGTTATTTTTCCATCTTTTTCAAGACAAACTTATAGCTCTCTTTTAATGGCACTATGTGGTTGCCATTAGTACCAACTCCTGTAAGGGGCAAGATCATATATTTTTGTTTAGACCTCTTTATATTCTAATTGTTACAGTTCATAAATCATTGTTGCCTTATATCACTGTACATTATACTATTTAGCAAACTGTTTAAAAACCATAATTGTGATCACAATCAATCTAAAAACCACTATTTTATAGACAACATCAGACAAATTCTATGACAATATTAAAACATCTTTGGACTCTATGTAGTAATATACAATCTTTCCTAAACCAGAAGTGCATTTGTATAATCTTCACTAGGCTGGAAAAAACTTTTGTTACCATAGTGGATTTCAGTGGCACAATATTGCAGCATTAAGCCTACGACATATCTCATACCCATTTGAACCCTATTTAAAAAACTCTATATGTGCTACTTGTAGAGTCTCTTTTAAAAGCTTTCCTAAAAAAACATATACTTCGGCCTCTATCATATGGGCTCGTCATATTATACAGACCCCCTCGAATTTAACTTGTTTGCCAAAATAACAAGGCGAACTCTCATTGTTAATACCACAGTTGCCCCGGTGTCAAAAAAATGTCACACAATATGTGGATCATATTGCTTTACCTCATTTCATTTCGATTTTTTATACACCAGTTATATCGGTCTGCATAACGTGTTCTCAGCTCACAGACCCCCACATCTATTTACAAAAAGGACAGAAAATACCAATACGTTATAAAACTGACTTATCTCACGCCTCACGGGATCATTTATCCTTTCTATTTATTTACGAGCACATTGTCCTATTATCACCTACTAGAGTCAGGAGATTCACTGCTCACTCAGGGATTCCTCTTTTAAGTATGCTTCTTTTTTGCAGTCTTCTATAATGATCCTCCTCGTTTTTATGCCGATTAAAATCTAAAACTAAAAAGAGGAGAGATCTACCCTCAGTTATTCACACTTGTCTGAGCTCGACTATATCACAGATACCTAGACTGTTGCACCATCGTACCTGTCTTTTTCTTTTAATTTGTCGGCCTGGATTCCGTCTGTTATTAATAAAATCTTGTAAACATGGGACTCCCTTTTCCCGTTCTGAACACTGTAAAACAAAAACCATTAAGGTTTCTATTATGGATGGGCACCGCCTCGTTCCCAATAAGTATTGCATTACAAACAAAAGGAAAAGAAAAATTTTCCTTATCTCAAAAAGATTATCTCTTGCGGCCTTCCTCGACCTTACTATCACCTTACCTTATGACTTTACTCCCCACGGATTTCCCAGAAAATCCTTACATCTACGGTATGCCAACACCCACGGCGTCAACGGACCCCTTTTAAATACCCGGATTTCTACCATTTCATTGGTTCCAATAATTAGCTCCTAATTATTAACAGCCGCATATTCCTCTACCCTCCTATTACTGGCTTGTCGGCTCTGCTCCTTATAATCCGGAAGTACCATACTCATAGCCAAGCACTAGAGCAGCTACTTCACTCTTTCTTGTTGTAACCCGGAAGTTGGCTCCATTGAAACCCCGTCGTACCTGGTGATCAAAATACTGCAGAATATATCCCTACCAAGTAAACGAAAAATAGTTGTATATATATGATCAACCTGGCACTGTATTCTATCCTGAATCTATTAACCAGGGTTATTTCCAATCTTTCTCACGACGCTCTCGTGTAATCATACAATTACATGACAGCTTTTTACATGCTATTTTTCATCAGAGTAGATGTAACAATCACTAGCAGTCCATGGCCCAATCATTCTTGTGTTCTAAACTTATTCCTCACTACACCACTCCTTTTTATTCTCTTACCCCCACATAATGCTTATATTAATGTAAAATATGTAGTTATGTCTAATGTAATTAAAATAGTAACCCATACCAAAAACTGCAAAACCCAAAGATCATAATGGGTCATAAACCAATATATAAAACTGCATACAATTTCATAGTCGATCCAGCTATTCTACGCAATAACAGGAGTACCCTATCAATAGACTGAATCTTAAAGTCTAAAACTGCGTGTGGGTGGTCTAATCAACGGCACATCTCAATGGCTCACTGATTCGCAATCAGTTTCATCCAGTCCTCGCGAGAGTTTAAACCTTTATCAATGGTATCAAGATGGCACATGTACCATTGTTCACGCATTTTTCTTATGGTATCAAGGTTACCTCCTCTCCTACTTATGCTCACTTTATCTAGTATGAACCAGCTGAACTGATTGCAATATTGGTTACTCTTCAGATAGTGTTCAATTAGCGGAGCATTTTCTTTTTTGTTTTTCAACGCAGACTTATGTTCCAACAATCGGATACGCAGTTCCCTGCTTGTTTCCCCTACATACCCCATTCCACATGGGCAAATCAGCAAATACACTACGCTCTTACTTCGACAGTTGTTCAATGTTTTTGCTGTTAATGTTTTGCCATTGAAATTCAGATTTTTTGCCTCAATGCACTGTGGGCAGATTGAACACGTGCCACACCTATAATTGCCTACCGCTTTTTGGTTATATAGGGTGGTTTGACTGTCACCATCAATTTTCTTATATGTTTTAACTAGAGCATTCCTAATGGTTTTATTACGCCTAAATGAAAAGAGAGGTTTTGTCAAAGGTTTTGGAAGACCATTATTTAAGATCTTCCAATTGCGGTTGATTATATTTTTAATTTTATTACTCATGCCCAGTACTGGCTCACAAACACTATTCTTTCCAAAGATTTGTTCTCTTTTTGTTTGTTCATGGTTAACAGATAATCCCTATCGTAAAACCTTGCACGTTTGAGGGAATGTTTTATTAGTTTTTTTGGATATCCCCTATCCTTCAATTTGTTTTCCATTATGCCTGCATGATAATAAAAATCAGTAAGATTCGTGCAATTACGGCGCAACCTAAGAAATTCTCCAAAAGGAATATTATCCTTTTGTGATTTTGGATGATTGCTTCCGTACTGTAAAAGAGTGTTTTTGTCTGAGGGCTTAGAAAACAACTCGACCTCTAAGACACCCTGCATATCCTTCACTCGGATGTCTAGGAAGTCTACACTGGTGTCACTGAAATGGGCCGTAAACTTCAAATTATTATCTCCCAGGTTTAACCATTCTAAAAACTGCATCAAATCACTGCTGGCACCGTTCCAGATAAAGATGATATCATCTATGAAGCGGTGCCAGCAGGTAATGTTCTCACAGTATGGTGCCATCTCATTATAAATATGTTTATGCTCGAAATTACTCACATAAAGACATGCCAGACTGGGGGCACAAGTTGCCCCCATGCTGGTCCCCTTGATCTGCTTATAAAGTTCATCCTTGAACAGAAAGATGTTATTTTTCAAGACCATACTAATACAATCCAATATAAACTCTTTATGACCCCCATTGAGATCTTCATCATTCAAAATAGATGACATCACCATGATGGTATCATCTTGGGGGATATTCGTGTACAGGGCTTCAATATCCAGGGTGACCGAAAGCTGGGTCACCCTGTTAAAGCCCTGTCCTTCGAAAATCGAGATAGTATGAGCCGTATCCTTTAGATATGATTTTTGTTTCTGGACAATAGGTCTTAAAAACACATCTACATATTTGCTGAGTGGCTCCAGTAGTGAGCCCAGGCTGCTCACAATTGGTCTCATTGGTGGATCTACTGTATCTTTGTGGATTTTCGGCAATCCATAGATCGCCGGAATGATAGGATTATTATTAAACAAAAACCTATACTCACTATCACATATCAGTGACTCTTCTTTACCATTCACCAAAAGTTGGGCTACATCTCTTTTTAACTCATCAATAGTTTGGAGAGGCACTCTTTTGTAGTGGTTGCTGACATCAAGTAATGTCCTCATTCTACTTTCATAGTCATTTGTATCTAAAACAACCACCCTCCCGCCCTTATCGGCGGGTTTAATGGTAATTAAGTCACAATCCTGGAGTGTCTTTAACGCATTCCTATGTGGAAGTGACAGGTTGTTATTCTGACTATGATCATTCTCCATGATGTTCTTAATTTCAATCTCCACTACCTTTTCAAAAAGTTTCACATTTTTGTTCACTTGACTCAAGCTGGGAGTAAAGGTTGATTTGGGTTTAAGACCTGATACATTATGGGCTGGTTCATATGTCCTATCAGCAAAAAACCTATTCAGTCTTATTTTTCTAAAAAAACTCCTCATATCTTTTTTTAATTCAAACTTATTCGGAGGAGCAGTAGGGCCAAAGCTAAATCCTTTCCTTAACACTTCCTTCTCATCTATTGTTAGGACTCTATGCGATAAATTTATAATGGGAAATTCCTCTACCTCCAGTACCGCTGGTTCCTGGTCTTGAGATAGTCCTGAGCTGAGTGGTTCTGAGGTAGATGGTTTCTCATCGGTTCTTCCCTGGCATAGTTCCGATAATTTCTCTGTCCTCGGTTCTGGCGCACACCTAAAAAAGACTCACGCTCATAATTGGGTGCTACTCTGCCTGGTTGCTCATTAATCTGTTCCTCTTCGCTCCCTGTCCCCGAGGATTCAGAAAAGGTTATTCTCCTATTGTCACCTCTGGAGTACACTTGTCTTTGATATTGTGGTTTCTCCCACCTTTGTTCCTTCTTTGTATTATAATATTCTTTTTCCAAGAACGGATATGCCACTTCCGCGCTAAATTTCTCTATATCCTTCCTAAGTTTCATAGTTTTTTTGTTAATAAGGTATTCACGATAGCCATTGGTTTCCATTTCTAATTCCTCAATCTTTTTCTTAGCATCTTCCAGAGCTGTATTTTGTTTTAAAGCATTCTCCAACTCTTCTAATTGTTTCTTCTCGATAATCACTACTTCCTGTGCGGTTTCTATTATTAAAATCAACCAATCCCTACTACATCTGTTTGCTATGTGGGTCCAAACTTCTAAAAATTTTCTATTCTCAAAAAATAACCCAGGCTCATTTCTGATGCGTAATCCAATCGGAATAACTCCAGCTTTTAAATACTCAATTAGAAATTCAGCATGGAGTTCTGTCCTTATTAGTTTTTTATTAGGTTCAAAATTTTAATTATTTGTTCATGACTATTGCCATTAGTCATTGATTTGTTCCCAGTGCGTGGGTTTTGATTGATAAGCTTGTTGAATTGGTCTTCAGTAAAACCAAACGTCTTAAAATTATCCATTTTATTCACCGCAGAGGCCTATCTGGCCACCTCTTGGACTATATCAACTCTCGTCCTCAAATAACCTCTCCAACCCAAAGGGGCTGTACTATAAAGGTAAAAGAAAAGAGAGAGACCCCTTGAGCCAAACCAGGGGAATAGGGTACTACTTAAGGGTAGAAAAAATGTTCCCTTGGTAGAGAATTATATCAGATCACTCAGTGCAATGCTTGGGCACACAAAAATAATAATGCCGGCCCTGCATTACACCATTAAACCCCAACTGATGCAGCCCACATGGTAGAGCCTACCAATTACATATACAACAGTTATATTTCATACATTTTTTTTTATTTTAAAACATCACATAAATCACAATATCATAAAAACCCTATAAATATCACATTAATGCAAATATCAAATTGATATACGAATAACATACATTCCACCAACCCCAAATTCATACATTAGAGAGACACACTAAGACAATACACTTTGTAATAAAAAAACATATCCGATAGGAACACTTCTCTAGCTACTCCTGGATACACTGTATTGTCATTTATCTGCAGAATAAGCTTGTTCCACGGATTATGGTACACAAGCGTCGACGCTTTTCGATGGTTCTGTTATTTTTCCATCTTTTTCAAGACAAACTTATAGCTCTCTTTTAATGGCACTATGTGGTTGCCATTAGTACCAACTCCTGTAAGGGGCAAGATCATATATTTTTGTTTAGACCTCTTTATATTCTAATTGTTACAGTTCATAAATCATTGTTGCCTTATATCACTGTACATTATACTATTTAGCAAACTGTTTAAAAACCATAATTGTGATCACAATCAATCTAAAAACCACTATTTTATGTTTTATAGACAACATCAGACAAATTCTATGACAATATTAAAACATCTTTGGACTCTATGTAGTAATATACAATCTTTCCTAAACCATAAGTGCATTTGTATAATCTTCACTAGGGTGGAAAAAACTTTTGTTACCATAGTGGATTTCAGTGGCACAATATTGCAGCATTAAGCCTACGACATATCTCATACCCATTTGAACCCTATTTAAAAAACTCTATATGTGCTACTTGTAGAGTCTCTTTTAAAAGCTTTCCTAAAAAACATATACTTCAGCCTCTATCATATGGGCTCGTCATATTATACAGACCCCCTCGAATTTAACTCGTTTGCCAAAATAACAAGGCGAACTCTCATTGTTAATACCACAGTTGCCCCGGTGTCAAAAAATGTCACACAATATGTGGATCATATTGCTTTACCTCATTTCATTTCGATTTTTATACACCAGTTATATCAGTCTGCATAACGTGTCCTCAGCTCACAGACCCGCACATCTATTTACAAAAAGGACAGAAAATACCAATACGTTATAAAACTGACTTATCTCACGCCTCACGGGATCATTTATCCTTTCTATTTATTTACGAGCACATTGTCCTATTATCACCTACTAGAGTCAGGAGATTCACTGCTCACTCAGGGATTCCTCTTTTAAGTATGCTTCTTTTTGCAGTCTTCTATAATGATCCTCCTCGTTTTTATGCCGATTAAAATCTAAAACAAAAAAAAGGAGAGATCTACCCTCAGTTATTCGCACTTGCCTGAGCTCGACTATATCACAGATACCTAGACTGTTGCACCATCGTACCTGTCTTTTTCTTTTAATTTGTCGGCCTGGATTCCGTCTGTTATTAATAAAATCTTGTAAACATGGGACTCCCTTTTCCCGTTCTGAACACTGTAAAACAAAACCCATTAAGGTTTCTATTATGGATGGGCACCGCCTCGTTCCCAATAAGTATTGCATTACAAACAAAAAGAAAAGAAAATTTTTCCTTATCTCAAAAAGATTATCTCTTTCGGCCTTCCTCGACCTTACTATCACCTTACCTTATGACTTTACTCCCCACGGATCTCCCGGAAAAATGGTTTTTGTTTTACAGTGTTCAGAACGGGAAAAGGGAGTCCCATGTTTACAAGATTTTATTAATAACAGACGGAATCCAGGCCGACAAATTAAAAGAAAAAGACAGGTACGATGGTGCAACAGTCTAGGTATCTGTGATATAGTCGAGCTCAGACAAGTGCGAATAACTGAGGGTAGATCTTTCCTCTTTTTAGTTTTAGATTTTAATCGGAACAAAAACGAGGAGGATCATTATAGAAAACTGCAAAGAAGCATACTTAAAGAGGAATCCCTGAGTGAGCAGTGAATCTCCTGACTCTAGTAGGTGATAATAGGACAATGTGCTCGTAAATAAATAGAAAGGATAAATGATCCCGTGAGGCGTGAGATAAGTCAGTTTTATAACGTATTGGTATTTTCTGTCCTTTTGTAAATAGATGTGGAGGTCTGTGAGCTGAGAACACGTTATGCAGACCGATATAACTGGTGTATAAAAAATCGAAATGAAATGAGGTAAAGCAATATGATCCACATATTGTGTGACATTTTTTGACACCGGGCAACTGTAGTATTAACAATGAGAGTTCGCCTTGTTATTTTGGCAAGCGAGTTAAATTCGAGGGTCTGTATAATATGACGAGCCCATATGATAGAGGCCGAAGTATATGTTTTTTAGGAAAGCTTTAAAAGAGACTCTACAAGTAGCACATATAGAGTTTTTAAATAGGGTTCAAATGGGTATGAGATATGTCGTAGGCTTAATGCTGCAATATTGTGCCACTGAAATCCACTATGGTAACAAAAGTTTTTTCCAGCCTAGTGAAGATTATACAAATGCACTTATGGTTTAGGAAAGATTGTATATTACTACATAGAGTCCAAAGATGTTTTAATATTGTCATAGAATTTGTCTGATGTTGTCTATAAAACATAAAATAGTGGTTTTTAGATTGATTGTGATCACAATTATGGTTTTTAAACAGTTTGCTAAATAGTATAATGTACAGTGATATAAGGCAACAATGATTTATGAACTGTAACAATTAGAATATAAAGAGGTCTAAACAAAAATATATGATCTTGCCCCTTACAGGAAATGGCAACCACATAGTGCCATTAAAAGAGAGCTATAAGTTTGTCTTGAAAAAGATGGAAAAATAACAGAACCATCGAAACGCGTTGACGCTTGTGTAGCATAATCCGTGGAACAAGCTTGTTCTGCAGATAAATGACAATACAGTGTATCCAGGAGTAGCTAGAGAAGTGTTCCTATCGGATATGTTTTTTTATGATAAAGTGTATTGTCTTAGTGTGTCTCTCTAATGTATGAATTTGGGGTTGGTGGAATGTATGTTATTCGTATATCAATTTGATATTTGTATTATTGTGATATTTATAGGGTTTTTATGATATTGTGATTTATGTGATGTTTTAAAATAAAATAAAATTATGAAATATAACTGTTGTATATGTAATTGGTAGGCTCTACCATGTGGGCTGCATCAGTTGGGGTTTAATGGTGTAACGCAGGGGCGGCATTATTATTTTCGTGTGCCCAAGCATTGCACTGAGTGATCTGATATAATTCTATACCAAGGGAACATTTTTTCTACCCTTAAGTAGTACCCTATTCCCCTGGTTTGGCTCAAGGGGTCTCTCTCTTTTCTTTTACCTACAATTCCATAGCATACAAAGGGAGAAGTCATTTTATAAAGACTGTGGAAATAAGGGCCTATAGGCCTGACCATCCTCCCCTTGACTAGAAGAAGTTTATTTTATAAAAAGTACGATCTCTGGGCTTTGACAGCAGACCCCGTACCTTAAAGCCTGGATGTAAAGTTTACATCAGAGGAACAGCAGAGCTCTTCTCCATGGAACGGCTTTCTCCAAATGTGTTAAAACAACATGCAACAAAGCAATATCAAAGCACGAGTCTTCAGTACCGCAGCTGTGTAGCATGTTATGTCTAGGTGCTAGGGACCGACCAGAACAATCAATCAATCAATCAGAGCATTTATAAAGCGCACTACATACCCGTGAGGGTCTCAAGGCGCTGGGGGGGGGTGTAGGGTGCTGCTACTGCTCGAACAGCCAGGTCTTGAGTAGCCTCCTGAAGGTAAGTAGGTCCTGGGTCTGCCGCAGGTGGGTGGGGAGGGTGTTCCAGGTCTTCGCGGTGAGGTGGGAGAATGATCTGCCACCGGTGGTTGCTCTTCGGATGCGGGGGATGGTTGCGAGTGCGAGGTTGGCGGAGCGGAGTTGGCAGTTCGGGGTGTAGAAGGTGAGTCGTCTGTTGAGGTATGTTGGTCCGGTGTTGTGGACTGCCTTGTGTGCGTGGGTGAGGAGCTTGAAGGTGATCCTCTTGTTGACGGGGAGCCAGTGCAGGTTTCTTAGGTGGGGTGTGATGTGGCTGTGGCGAGGGATGTCGAGGATCAGGCGTGCAGAGGCGTTCTGTATGCGTTGTAGTCATTTCAGGAGTTTGGCTGAGGCTCCTGCATAGAGGGCAGTTCTGTAGTCCAGTCTGCTGCTCACGAGGGCCTGGGTCACCGTTCTTCTTGTTTCGATGGGGATCCATCTGTAGATCTTGCGGAGCATGCAGAGGGTGTTGAAACAGGAGGATGAGACGGCGTTGACTTGCTTGGTCATGGAGAGTGTTGAGTCGAGGATGAAACCCAGGTTGCGTGCGTGGTCGGTGGGCGTCAGTGCAGCTCCTAGTGAGGTCGGCTACCAGGAGTCGTCCCAGGCTGAGGGGGTGGAGCCGAGGATGAGGACCTCCGTCTTGTCTGAGTTCAGCTTCAGTCTGCTGTTCTTCATCCACTCAGCGACGGCTTTCATTCCTTCGTGGAGGTTGGTTTTGGCGGTGGCGGGGTCCTTGGTGAGGGAGAGGATCAGCTGGGTGTCGTCGGCGTAGGAGATGATGTTGAGGTTGTGCAGTCAGGCTACGAGGGCGAGAGGTGCCATGTAGATTTTGAACAGTGTCGGGCTGAGGGATGATCCTTGGGGTACGCCGCAGATGATCTCGGAGGCTTCGGATCGGAAGGGCGGGAGGCGGATCCTCTGTGTTCTGCCAGAGAGGAAGGAGGTGGTCCATTCCAGAGCCTTGTTTCGGATCCCTGCGTTGTGTAGGCGGGTGCGTAGGGTGCAGTGGCAGACTGTGTCGAAGGCGGCTGAGAGGTCTAGAAGGATGAGGGCCGCGGTTTCACCGTTTTCCAGTATGGTCCTGATGTCGTCGGTGGTGGCGATGAGGGCGGTCTCGGTACTGTGGTTGCTGCGGAACCCAGACTGGGAAGGGTCCAGGATGTTGTTCTCCTCGAGGTGGCGGGTCAGTTGTCCGTTGACGATCTTCTCGATTACCTTCGCCGGGAACGGGAGAAGGGAGATGGGTCGGAAGTTCTTGAACAGAACAACAAGTGGCACTGCCCATCGACCCTGCACATCGCGTTCAGACCAAACTCCAGGAAAGGCAGAGAACGCGAAAAGCAACCTGTTCCCATGTGAAAGACACAAACAAAGTCCTGCAAAAACAAAGTCATGTAGCAGCGTGCACAAAAGCAGCATCATGGCAGCGAAGCCCATGCCAACCTAGCAATGTCGATAATGTAACACCCTCCTCCTGGTAAGGTCATAGGACATAGACAAAGGACCAAAACAGAGTTCACCAGTCAAGCAGAGATCAAAGCGTTTGAAAAAAACTAAATTGGAAAAAAAAATCGAAAGTTGTCAATAGGGCTTTTTGAAGGGGAGATGCCTCCGGAATAACAACGTTATTACAAAGGAGGTGGTAAGTCCATCATAGTGTGTGAACCGAGGAATGCAATTCCCTCCAAAAGAGCATCCATATCATTGGTAAAAAAGAGAGATGCCATCCAGTTAAGTAAGTCGAAGGAACAAACGTGCTCCTCGTAATCAGATGCCTCTAAAAGCATGAGTGGGCAACTTGTGTGATATTCGATGAAACTTCGTTGCAGGACGGTCTGCGCAGCCGCACAGACATCCCATTCATCCAAAACTCCAAGTGCAGCCACACGCGCCATACGGCCATCCCCAGAACAAGCCTGGTCATGGGCCTCTAAGGGACCCATCAACTGGTTAAAATCCGGGACTGGACGGTACGTATTGGAGAGGCATATATCCAGTGCCCAATAGAACAGACATCGCTGACAGTAAAAGACTGGTTGCACGCAAGTGAAATATGCAAAGTGAAAAGTCAATCCATAACTGACGCCAAGCGTGGCTAATGGCAAGCATCCAAAAACCTGTTGCATGCGATCACCGTACAGCTGCAACTGGTCTGGTCTGTGCAGTACCACAAGTTGAGCCACCATTGCGCAACAGGAGCAGGAGAAGCAGGATTCCAGCGCCTAACGTCAAAATTAAGGGGAACCCTCCGAAGGCGCTGGAAAAAATAGAATGAATAAAACCCGGTATTACTCCAAATATAGCCTGAAAAGAAGTCACAAGGCCAGATCCCACACATTTAAAAAAATGCACAAGGCCTGCGGTGTCAGACGCATTAAATATTTGGTGTATTAGTTCTCCAAAATGTAGTGGGAGGTTGGTGTTCAGAAGGGACTGTATCTCTCCAGAAGTCCTAGCCACCTGTAACTGGAAGGTCTCGCGGGCGGAAGTGAGAGCCACCTCTTGATGGAATAGCAGTGCTTTGAGCCTGCTCAACTTGTTGAAATCTGTTTTCAAAGTTGGAATGGAAGGTCAAATTGAGCTATCTAAACTCCCATGCGGGGGCGGAAAAAGCACATTGCTACAACAAGTTATGCGCTGGGAAACCGTTACTAAATACGGGACTCCTGCCTGTAAACCACAGCACACTTGGTTGTTCAAAATAAGATAAATGCCATTTGTAAGCAATGAAAAAGCGGGAATTATTGATGGCACTGGAGTCCCTTTTAAAAAACAGGCCAGATTAGGCATGGAAAAGTTACAAGCGCCGTGCAACTTAACGTGTTTACAAACAAGAGAGTGTCCTACTGTAGAATCGCAGTCTTCCCCTGATAGGAAAACTTCCTTACCCTCCCTCTGACATCTGTAAGTGAAAGGCAGGGACCACAATTCATGTAGAAATGCACTACCCAGTGGTTCAAAACGGCCAATCGGAAAATGTTGCATGCATGATGTAAATTGAAATAGCGAAAAAGGGAGAGAGATAACCCCATGAATTAACCAAACAGCTGAGTCTGTTTCTGCTACAGAAAACGGCAAGGGCTCCAATTGTTCAATATGCAATAGTGTATATGTAGCATCTTTCATGGACATAAATGTATCAGTTAGATTAAATGGCAAAAACAAAGCAGTGGCATTCAAATAATCCCAAGGTACCTTTCCCATTTTAAGAGTCTGCAATGTCCAAGCAAATTGCATAACAGATCGTAACTGATTTTAACCATGCTATAACACAGATACATCACTTTGAACAATATCAATAACCGAAGAAACAATATTATCCAACGTATAAATGCGTGAGTAAAGTGTGTTTATGCTATTATCTATTACGGCAAGGACTTTTTCTAAGTTGGCCTGATCAATTTGGCGCAGACGAAATGCAGCTTCCATCTGCAAAAGTTTCCAAATTTCATTGTAAGCGGCATACATGAATCTTTTTGCTCTCGGAGCCCTGGGTCCCAAGAGAAAATCAGCCAAATTAATGTCATGCGACAGCAGAGAAAGATGTTGCTTTACTGATGTCAGCGTAGAATGTTCCAACCATTGGTGGCATAACTTACCCACCAAATATGTGGTTACCGAATGTGTAACGGTATACCGAGGATCAGGTCTAGTCTGAATGAAACCTGGCGAAACCTTATAAAAATGCATTTGACATGCATTCGTATTAGTTTGCCACACCAACCACCCGGAAGAATCAATTTCAGAGACATTGAAAGTGTCATTTCGAAGCAAAGCTTGCAATGCCTCAATGGTATAATTTGTGTGTGTGCGCCAATCATCATATTCCGCTAAAGATGGAATGGATGGCGTATTTAAATTTTTGACAGTTGCCAGGCCAAAACAAGTTGTTTGGTATACTATATCATTTAAAAACAAAATTTGAGCTGAGATCAGGCAGGCACGATGTAAAGCCTCAGTTCCCAGAACCTGCCAAGGCTTCGTGCCCCAGATTGATTTTAAATCAATAGTATCTTTCCAATGATCATAACCCTGGGTAGCCAATTTTGTTCTAAACAAGTTGGCGTAAATCAGCTTTGTGTGGGTCAACATAAATTTGGATTGTGTGGATGATCAAAGTTTAAAGTAATAGGATTCCGGATTAGATATGTCATAATCTGTGAAGTAAGTGAACTTATCCCTAAAGGTTTTAGAACTCCCCTCCACGGGAGTAGGACAATGTTCCCATTGTGTAAAATTAAAAACAGGTTTTTAAGTGTTTGTTTTGTGTAAAAAATTATGCCCATAATGTTGATAACAAAACAAATCCCCATAATTGGCCGAATTTAAATACAAATCTTCAGCATCAAAAGCAGCATAATATTTTAAATCTGAAAACAGTGCATGTACTGCTTGCACATCCCAATCATCCGAATGTATGTCCTGTGTTACCACATCTCCTAGAGAGACGCGAAACACGTATGGTACATGAAGTATCTCGGTCGGGCTGTGGACTTCGTAGGCTACTTTGTCCCAAACAATGCCATCTGGAATTGGGAATACTGAAATGTTAACATGAGACTGATCACGTTTCATGATATGGGACGATGTGTGAGGGGCCAGAACTCCATTGACCAAGTTTACAGCAGAGCGTTCTGGCAGATAATGACCATTGATGAGCAAAAAGAACACTGTCACAAAACCAATTGACATGAAGAGGAAAATCAGGATAAGCAGCAACCAAATGTAGGTCCATGGAGGGACCAGGTAAGTCTTTTTGAACCAAGAAAAAAAAATACTTAATTTAGTCGGTGTGTCTGCAAAACTGGATGTCGAGGAAGACGAGCCGGAAGAGAGGCTGGCACGATCTCCATAGTAGCCACTCGTAGGTTGATTTATCAGAGGTGGAAGTGTCGAGTCCGCTTGATGTTCTCCATGACTGTTCGGCACCTCACTTACGGACTCCTCAGGATGATATATATACTCGACATCCATGGTAGAAGATAGAGGTCGGACTGGTGAAAGATCAATGATAGTGTCCATCACTTTCTCAGCCCTACGAGGACCAGTGGAAGATGATGAAGTCAGTGGATCTAATGAAGTTGCATTGCACGAAACAGCAGGCGTGACACTATTCAGAATCGGCCACATGGTGTAGCTTGACATTATCCACTGAAATATATCTGTTGTCTTTGCGACCAGGTAAAAAAGGTAAAATGACTGTACGAGTACCCTTCAGTCCAAGCACTGGAACCGGTGCACGATAAGAGGGACCAAATTCTTTTTTGTTCTCCAGCTTCTCTCGTACCAGATCTCCGATTCTTGGAAGCCAACCTGCAACTGGAATCAGCAGTGCTGCATCAGTGGACGAGGGTAAATGTTCAGTTGTATAGCTGTCACATGTCTTTTGTAGATCCTGTAACACAGTATAATGATTATCTACGTCAAAGGTTGAGGCAGCCGCCACAACGTTTAGACCATAAAGGTCTGGCACAAACATTTAATGTCAAAGAGC
Source organism: Calotriton arnoldi (assembly GCA_963921515.1). Taxonomy (NCBI): domain Eukaryota; kingdom Metazoa; phylum Chordata; class Amphibia; order Caudata; family Salamandridae; genus Calotriton; species Calotriton arnoldi. Next base: position 263,880 of record CAWUFW010013408.1, read on the forward strand.
ATTTCGTATGGGGTCCGCCCACCTAGAGATCCTCTAGGGAGGTTATTAAGTGCACGTTGAACCCCATACAAGTGGGCCAGCCAGTTCCTGCCAGTACCTAAGACTCTAGCTGTCAAGGATTGCTTTAAGTCACGGTTCATTCGCTCCACAATTGAATTGACCTCAGGCCTGTTTGGAGACGAAAACTGCACCAGCACCCCCATTGACTTAATTGCATCCTTGTACGCCTTAGAGGCGAACGCTAGACCTTGGTCAGAATGGAAGGTGCCTCAGGCAAACATCCCTACAAAGACACACAAATCCCTGATGGCATTTTGAGCGTCAGCACTGCATTGTGGCCAAACCCAAAGGAATCTAGTGCACGAATCAACTGCAACAAATATATATTTATACGCAGTATCAGAAGAAAGAGGACCGCAATGATCAAGATAGATACAGCCAAAAGGTTGATTAGAAATGCACAGCTGTGTCTGGAGTGGGCGTGTGACCGTAGACTGCTTGATTTGTTGACAAATGTCACAAGAAAGTACATAATTACGGGTCTGTTTATATAAACCACACCACCAATAACGTTGCTGCAACATCGAGACTGTCGCCGACACCCCGGCATGTGCAGAAGCCATGCCCTCGTGCACGGCTTTGATCAAGGTAGGTCTGCGGTCCATGTTGGGGATCATCCGCTCCCCAACAGAAGAAATCAAAGCAGAAGGAACTTGTTCGGGAGTTATGTGATAAGAGTATTTCGAAGGGAAACCCTGAGGATAAGCAGTTCCCTCCCTCGTTGCAGCTACTGCTGCCAAAATCTCATTATCTATTTTAGTCATGGATCTTGTAACTGCTGCTACGGAACACGTGGCTACTGCAGACTTGGCCGCTTCATCAGCCAAAGAGTTACCAAGAGCATGTGCTCCCACACGCTGATGGCCAAGAGTATGTATAACATGAATGAGGGGCAGACGTTGTTTAAGATCTGCCACTTGTACTCAAAGCGTTTTATGCTTAATTGCTCTGCCTTTGGAATCTCGATAGTCATTCTGAGACCAAAATAACAAGTTGTCATTAAAAGACTGGACACAGTAATAAGAATCGCACACAATAAGAGTATTCACATTTGGATCAGCAAACTCGAGAGCAAGAACAAGAGCACGCAGCTCCGCCAATTGCGTCGTACAGTCTCCAAGTGCTTGAGTGTGCACAATGGAAGACTTAAACTCTCCATTAACAATTGAGCCAGCAACAATTGCGCAAGCGGCTGAATAAGCATGTTTGGAACCCGTGGCCGGTTGAGCCGAGCCATCGGTGTAAATGATGCATTGGTACTCATGTAAAGGAAGCAGAGACAAGGGTGGAGGATGAACGTGTTCATACTGTAAAAACTCCTGTGTCTGTAAGGAAGGGTCAAAGATAAACGTGACATCAGCCGATGTCAAAGAAGTAGCCCATTGTATTCAACGGGGATGTAATGCCTTCGAGTTAGGTATACTCACCTTAGTCACGGCTTCCAAAGCAGGGAAGGGCATGACCATAAGAATGCGTTTGCCTTGCGCCAGTGAGCGTTCTTTTAGAATCGCCATCTGTACTGCCGTTAAGATTTTTCCAACAGTGGAAAAGCGCATTTCAGCAGCAGTGTATAAATGTGGTTTGTATGCAATAGGAATTGTGTCTCCCTCATTGAACGTTAAGAAAGTGAAACCCACTGTCCCAGAAACTATACGTATTACCAGGTTTGTGGTGTTATCACGCGTCAATAAGTAGTTAGTTGCAAGCAAGTCAGATTGCAAAGAATTTAGAATTGATGTATGTTCCGGAAGCCAGCTGGCAGATGAAAAAGTGGGTTGTATCAACGCATAGAGCGGTTTGATACGCTGGGCATAATCGGGAATGTAAGTCCGCCCGAAACTAAAAAATCCCAGCAAGGACTGAAGTTTCTTCAATGTAGAAGGGGGTTGCAATTGTGCACATTTTTCCAAGAAGTGAGGGGCTAAGCCCTTTCCTTCATTATTGAGCTTGTAGCCCAAAAAGAGCACCGCTAAATGGGCGATGTGCGATTTAGCAAAATTGAATTTATATCCATAGTCGGCAAAGGACAAAATTATATTGTCGACCCGGACTAGATGCGGCATAAGTTCATCGTCTGTCAGATAAATGTCATCAACGTACGAGAACGCATCTGGATCTATGTTGTGCAATAATTTTGTATCGCTTTGGTCGCCCTAAGTTGGCGGGGGTATGCCCAGACGTGGGTCCCTGGCTCACTTTGCCACTGGATTCAAGCAAGCCTGGCTGATGACGGCTGAAATGCCAGAAACCGGTCCTAGGATGCTTGTTTCCGGTCCAGGGAAGACATGGCTTGGCAGTTCGGGCTGGACTGTTCCCATGAGGCACAGGGTCAGACTGATTTGCATATGGCCATGTCTGAACTGGGGTGGTGGAGTGAGCTAAAGAATGATGATGGATTAAACCCAGATCAGTTGACTGGGGGTGAGTGTTTGATTGGCTCAAGCGTTCCGTCCATCATCCCCTTTTGTATCGCTTTGGTCGCCCTAAGTTGGCGGGGGTATGCCCAGACGTGGGTCCCTTGCTCACTTTGCCACTGGATTCAAGCAAGCCTGGCTGATGACGGCTGAAATGCCAGAAACCGGTCCTAGGATGCTTGTTTCCGGTCCAGGGAAGACATGGCTTGGCAGTTCGGGCTGGACTGTTCCCATGAGGCACAGGGTCAGACTGATTTGCATATGGCCATGTCTGAACTGGGGTGGTGGAGTGAGCTAAAGAATGATGATGGATTAAACCCAGATCAGTTGACTGGGGGTGAGTGTTTGATTGGCTCAAGCGTTCCGTCCATCATCCCCTTTTGTATCGCTTTGGTCGCCCTAAGTTGGCGGGGGTATGCCCAGACGTGGGTCCCTTGCTCACTTTGCCACTGGATTCAAGCAAGCCTGGCTGATGACGGCTGAAATGCCAGAAACCGGTCCTAGGATGCTTGTTTCCGGTCCAGGGAAGACATGGCTTGGCAGTTCGGGCTGGACTGTTCCCATGAGGCACAGGGTCAGACTGATTTGCATATGGCCATGTCTGAACTGGGGTGGTGGAGTGAGCTAAAGAATGATGATGGATTAAACCCAGATCAGTTGACTGGGGGTGAGTGTTTGATTGGCTCAAGCGTTCCGTCCATCATCCCCTTTTGTATCGCTTTGGTCGCCCTAAGTTGGCGGGGGTATGCCCAGACGTGGGTCCCTTGCTCACTTTGCCACTGGATTCAAGCAAGCCTGGCTGATGACGGCTGAAATGCCAGAAACCGATCCTAAGATGCTTGTTTCCGGTCCAGGGAAGACATGGCTTGGCAGTTCGGGCTGGACTGTTCCCATGAGGCACAGGGTCAGACTGATTTGCATATGGCCATGTCTGAACTGGGGTGGTGGAGTGAGCTAAAGAATGATGATGGATTAAACCCAGATCAGTTGACTGGGGGTGAGTGTTTGATTGGCTCAAGCGTTCCGTCCATCATCCCCTTTTGTATCGCTTTGGTCGCCCTAAGTTGGCGGGGGTATGCCCAGACGTGGGTCCCTTGCTCACTTTGCCACTGGATTCAAGCAAGCCTGGCTGATGACGGCTGAAATGCCAGAAACCGGTCCTAGGATGCTTGTTTCCGGTCCAGGGAAGACATGGCTTGGCAGTTCGGGCTGGACTGTTCCCATGAGGCACAGGGTCAGACTGATTTGCATATGGCCATGTCTGAACTGGGGTGGTGGAGTGAGCTAAAGAATAATGATGGATTAAACCCAGATCAGTTGACTGGGGGTGAGTGTTTTATTGGCTCAAGCGTTCCGTCCATCATCCCCTTTTGTATCGCTCTTGTAGTGCAATAATGACACGGCACATGCCGCAAATGCCCCGGGGCTATTCTTATACCCCATAGGCAATCGTGTACATTTTTTCTGATTCCCGACGGCAGTGAATGCTGTCAAATCACGGCTCTCAGGTGCGAGATTGTGACTATAGAAACCATTTGAAATATCAAGTGTATTTTTGTATTTCTTACGAACAAGATTGTTCACCAGTGCAGAGCTGTGAGTGTTCTGCATAGTAAAAGTGCGACAATTACTGTTCCATTCTCTGTAATCCAATACAACCCGATATGACCGATCAGGTTTTGATACCTTAAAGAGAGGATTATTCATCGGAGATGTACATGGTTCAATCACTCCTTGATACTCCAACTGCGTTAGAATATCACAAACTGAAGCTCTTGCTACACGTCTGATGGGATATTGCGGTTGTGGCTGAGGCATAGAGCGTAAAGGTATTTCATGAGCCGGTGAATCTACATCCCAACCCACCTGATTACAATACACCGCTGGGGCTAGGGCCAGAGCCCACTCAGCTGCAAAAGCCTGTGCATGTTCCTCAGGGACATGACGCGAAAAACTGGGAAGGATCACGTCTTCCCCTTTAGATGCGGCCAACACAAAGGGTGGAGGCCAATCTGCATCCGCTAACAAAATGCCATACGAGGAGGTTAGATTCTCCCAGAAAACCGCCTTGATTGGACGAGATATTTCACCTTCAATTTGGAAAATTATTTCATAGAGCCTATCCGGGGGGCAACCCGGGTATCTGCAGTCTCTACTGTAATAAAGGTATCAGTTGCTGTCGCCTCTAGACAGGCATGCAGAGCCTCCCGCACCATGCTAACTTCCTCTGCGCTGTCGAGCAGAGTCACTGCCCATGTCCAATCCAGGAGTCACGTTCTCACCGTCTGAGGCGTACCTCGCTGTTAGAGCGGCAACTTTTTTCTTCTGAAACGGGGGTTGAAAACGAGGTAGATCCTCTTGTTTTCCTTTGACTTCAAACTGTCGTGGCTGATCTCGTCCCTGTGTCGCAGGTTGACTTTTGCCACGATCTTGGCGTTCCCCTCCTCTGACTTGAGAGCCAGATGTGTCCTGTGAAGAACGAGGAGAACGCTGATCAGGGACTTGAAATCTATCAGGAGACTTAATTTTCGCGCAAGTCATAAGTACGCTCAGAAGACTCAGGTGTCGGTGAACCTGCACACGAACCTTGCTTCTGCTGTTGCTGCCACTGTTTTTTTTTTTCCCAGTTCTTTTTAGGAAAGAATGGACGTCCATCTTTATCAGTCTGGAACTTTTGTTGAGTTTGAGATTGAGTTTGCGTTTGTGTAAAAGGCTTAACTCCCAAACTATTGTGGCCTATGGTTTTATAAGCATTTGCAATAATTTTGGGCAATTTGCGTGGCTTGTCTGCATTAGGGACAGCCTCCAAGTTTTTTGCCACTTGAAATCTTACCGCATCGCCCTTGACGTTAGCAAGGATCATATCAGCAACCACGTCGAACACCCCCAGCAGCCGCATCCCCAGCTCTACAGCCGCCTCGGCTCCGTGTTCATCCTGAACACGCTTAATCACTGCAGGGAGCACGGCCATGGAGGGAGTGCCGAAACACTTCGAATATACCGCTGGAAACACCTTGCCCCAGGTGTTACAATCAGCCAACTCGGGAAGTAAGTCTTTAGGCAAACTAATAGTCAATATCCTGTGTTTTTCCACGGGAGAGGTATTTGGAAAGACAGCTTCTAGTTGTCCAAATTTCTCAGCAAGCCAATAAGGTAATTCATCCTTATTCTGTGGTTGTTTGCCCATTACAGAATTAACCATGCCGACTGATAGTTACACCACCAGGTCCAGCAGGTTGCGCAGCAACGCCAGGTGGTCCCACCTGAAAGTTGCGCGTCATGAACTGTATAACAGCCCTATGCACGCGTATTAAAGACGTATGTAACACGCACAGTTCTGCAAGCGTTGCTGTTGTCAGACAAAGCGGGTGAGGGGTATACCCTGCCAAAACGGGCCACGTGGTCCCATCTATCGATAAAGGACCTAAGCGGACCGGCGTTATTGGGTGAGGAAGGGCGCCATTAAACCAAATTTGGTGTTGCCAAGCTGTAAGCGGAATCTCAAGAGCCCGATAGGGCTGATAAACATTAGGAAGGGCCGTAGGCGTATATTCGTGAAACAAGTTATCCGTTCCATCCCCTGCCGGAAAGGTGACCCAAGAATAAAACACTTCGAAGTGGTAAGCCAAATCCGCCTCTACTACAAAAATCAGCGCAACACCAGCATTAGGGACTCCATTCTGAGTCAAATAAGCGGTGAGTGCTGCCCTACTAGGCGGCGTAATTACGACCGCCATAATGGATAATAAAGAATAACAACCTACAGCGCGGCAGCGCAATAATGGGTTAAGAATAAAGAGATAAACCTTTTAAAACTTCAAGTTTGAAAGAACCTATAAAAACATCAATATAGGAGGTTACACCATCACAGCTATCTCCGGAAATAGAAGTGAGGGTATTGTGGATAAGCACAAGCACTACTCAAGCGTCTCGCAGATAAGAACCAGACCAAACGTTGGTGGCGCCATGTTGCAGGGATTCTGCACATACACAGAACTATGCGCAGGAAAACAGGACCTCAGTGTATAGGGGTGTACCAACCTACCACATCAGTACCCAAAATCCCAAACCGACTAGCTATAGTGTCTCATTCGTTCTCCTCCAAATATCACGAAGCTACAAATGATTAGACAACCCAGAACACAACACTCCCGACTCTCTCAGGAATCGCGGGAGCAAGACGTACTCTTTTGCTCACTCACTCGTACCTGTCCACAATGAGAATAAGCAGAGTCACTGAAATAGTTCAAAATGTTTATTTTAACTATCATGCTCAACAATACAGTATACGTGCCACTACTAGCAGCAAAATGCATAAACTCAGCACAGTTAGCATTGTTACAATTCCATAGAATACAAAGGGAGAAGTCATTTTATAAAGACTGTGGAAATAAGGGCCTATAGGCCTGACCATCCTCCCCTTGACTAGAAGAAGTTTATTTTATAAAAAGGACGATCTCTGGGCTTTGACAGCAGACCCCATACCTTAAAGCCTGAATGTAAGGTTTACATCATAGGAACAGCAGAGCTCTTCTCCATGGAACGGCTTTCTCCAAGTGTGTTAAAACAACATGCAACAACGCAATATCCAAGCACGAGTCTTCAGTACCGCAGCTGTGTAGCATGTTATGTCTAGGTGCTAGGTACCGACCAGAACAGAACAACAAGTGGCACTGTCCATCGACCCTGCACATCGCGTTCAGACCAAACTCCAGGAAAGGCAGAGAACGCGAAAAGCAACCCGTTCCCATGTGAAAGACACAAACAAAGTCTTGCAAAAACAAAGTCATGTAGCAGTGTGCGCAAAAGCAGAATCATGGCAGCGAAGCCCATGCCAACCTAGCAATGTCGATAATGTGCCTAAGAACCATATAACACTCCCTTAGTCCCTTAGGTTAAATTAAAAAAAGTAATTTGCAAGGTTTGCAGACAGCAAGGTAGGTTTGTGTCCTCAGCAAGGCTTTGAGCCTACGAAGAAAAGATGGGGCTGTACAAGAGTCCAAGAGTCTCTAAATGCTTGCTAACCCTGCTAGCTCCCCCCAAATAGTTTTTAAAAAAATACAAAATCTTAAGAATAATTATAATAATAATAAAAAATTAAGGCCTTGCATAGCAGGGGAATGCCACCCCTGGATCATTGTGTATATGGCCTTGTCAGGTCCAGTCCTCCAGCTTAGGCCTATGCCTTTTTTTCTTCCCCCCCCTTGGTGCCTTGAGACCCTCGCGAGTGAGTAGTGTGCTCTACAAATGTTTTGATTGATTGATTGATTGATGCCTAACCCCAGTTGCTCAAGGACATAGGCATGAATGTTGAACAAGTTGGATGCAGTATACCATCAAAAAACCGGAAATTCACAGGAAAAAAAACTACAGATATAGTGAAGTTATGCTTTTGCTTGATTAATAAAGTCATGTGCAGAGGGACTTAGCCAACCAGTAATGAGTTCGGCCAAGGACCTCCTCACAGGCAGGGCCAGTGGCCAGCCCACTGTGGACATTGGGTATTGGCATACTATGGCGAATTAGCCACAAGCCTACTAATTGGCCAAGCCCTGCTCCCATCTCCCGGTGCATAGCACTTGCAGCAATTGCTCACATGCATTGGGGTAGGTAAGGGCCTTACACTAGGCGAGGCCCCGGTAAGCATTGCCTTCGGCTGTTAGTAACATGGGTTGGTCTCCTGCTGCAGAATGGGCACAGGCCCAGGAAGGAGTCCAAGTACTCCAGCCAATCCCCAGCTGTAGTCGTCCTTTTGTCACAAGCTGTGGAGCTTGTCTGAATGTGTCACTTTGGGATCAGGACCTGGGATTATGTCAGGTCCTTCAGCCAACACCACAGTGCTCAGCCCTTGGCCTTGATAAGCAGTGAAGATAATCATTTGAAAAAGTATTTTCTAGTATTTCATTAAAAAAGATGGAAATTCACTAAAACAAAATCTACAATTAAGGTGAAGATATGGTTATTATTAGTTATAAAACCTAAACCTATGTTTAGAAATCCTCTGAAAAGACCTTAGAAATCAGGGTTAAGGGGAAGTTATGGTTATAGACCAAAACCTAGAAACCACTGAACTTCCCCTATTATGGTTAGACCTGCAGTCCGTAATTCACACAACAGCCATAACACACACAACAAGTGCAATGCTTATGGGCTCAGAAAATGTATACCAATAAGTAACGCACCTGAAAGAAAGCACTATGGGGCATATTCTCAAGGAGCTATCGCCGAGTTAATGGCACTTTATCGCAGCCAAAGTTGCGATAAATACATTGCCCCATTCACAAGCTGGTGTGAACAGCCCATAACACCAGTTTACCCACGATAGCAGCCGCCAAAAACATCGCCACAGATGACCCCGGCAACAATCGCTAATGAGATGCAGAGTAGGCGTACCCGTTTAAAAAGCCGCGAAAACATCACTCCGCAACATTCTCAACGACCAGCAAGATCGGCAAAAAGACCACGAAACATGCGATAATGCGCGTTAGCAGCAGGACATTAACACCTGCTCTGACCTGGTGTAAAGTCGGACGGCAGCCTGCACCACAAAAGGGAGCCCAGCCCACAGCCACACCTGAAGAGCAACAGATGCCATGGAGCCACTCACCAAGCACCCCGGAGCCCCGAGAGGGCAACAACACCCACTGCCACCCCCCCCGGACACCCACCGCCCCCCCTGGACCAACACTGAGGCAGCGCAGACAAAGACAGCGACCCTCCGAAAATGCACCAACCACAGAGACCCAGCACCAGAGAATGTCATTGCTCACTATATGCCCAAAGGGACAACCCTCCTCTGCATCCTGACCACCATAGCCCACAGGATGACGGTACCAACACAGCAGACAACCAACATCCCACCGCAGACAAAGCTGCTGGCCGTGCTGCACGTGTTGGCCTCTGGTACCCTCCAACCAACCTCCGCCTGAGACGAAGGAGTCACACAGCCTGGCCAATCCAAGTCCCCCACAACGGTCATGGATGACACCATCAACTTGGTACCCCACTATCTATACCTCACACACACTGCGCAGGAACAGCCGGAGACCAAGCAAGGCGTGTACGCCACAGCAGGCTTTCCGCACATGTCAGGGGGCAATTGACTGCACACATGTCCTACTAGTGGCCCCTGGCGACACTGCACACAATAAGCGCAACAGAAAGCGCACGTATCCCACCAATGTGCAGGCAATAGTGGACCACAGTGGAATCTCCGCCTACGACGTCGCCAACCACCCAGGCAGTGTGCATGATACCTGCACCTCCCAACAGTCCATCATCAACCTGCGCCACCAAGATGGCACCCACGGAAATGCACTGCTCGTTGGCCAATACCAAATGCACAAACCACACACCTCAACTCCACAATCATGCAACACACAACACAGGAAATGCACACGTCACAAGTTCACATGCAACATGCACACCCACCAGACACAACAGCACAACTTACTGTGGGAACCTGGGCCAGCCAGGTACATGAGCCATCAATGGCATGGCACCTCGGACACACAATAGCAGAATGTCGGAAGAGGTGGGGACCAGGCATGTGCGAAGGAGGCAAGGGACCGATGAATGAGAATGTACACAATGCCAAGTGTGGCGTGGATGTGCTGGCCAGACTGCAGTATGCAGACCACACACATAGATATGTTGACACAGACCGCTGGTGTTTGGAGTGTAGTGGACAGTGGACGCAAACATGTCACCCCAGCCAGTTGGGAAGTCGCGGAAATGTAGCTTGTGACGTCCCCCCGTAAGCGTGAGCGGAGTGGGTTGGCCCGGCGTACGCCAGGCCAGCGTAGGGGTGTGAATAAAAGGCACGTAACCCTGGGCATGGTCCTCTTCCGGAATGCCCAACGTCTCTGCCAGGGCGGCGCCCCTCACCCCACCACGAGGCCGACGCCATGAGCGGTGTTGCCAGCGATCCTGTGCGCCTGCTGCACCCCGGGACGCTGGTCCCCGAACCAGTCCTGCCCGCTCCTGCACACCCAGGCCTCAATGCCCACCTTCCGACACCGGCGTGTGTCGATGAGGGCCCACCACGTGCCAGTGCAATCTCCAAGCACGAGGCCTGCGACCTTGGCAGCCTCCTCAGACCATCACGGCCTCCGCAACACAGGCCCGCAGTACACCTTTCACGTTGACGTACTCCACCGGCATGCACAGCGGACAAGTAGGTCACACATTTGGAACTGAGTCTTGATTAAACCATGGCAGAGCACATAAATCATGGCTGAGTGTATGTCACTATACACCCTTCGATGTGGTGCCAACAGGTCTTAGTGTTGCATCACAGCCGCAAGATTCTGTGGGCCCACGCAGACTACTGCTCTCGGCCTACGCTGCGCTCGAGTAGGTCACAGAATTGGAACTGAACATCGATTATTCTAAGGCAGAGTACGAATCATTGCACGCAAGGAGAGGCATAAGAGGATGACGCGTTGCATTTGGGAGGAAAAAAGGATCATCATTACGGAGGTGATCGAACACTACCGACAACTGCCCTGATGTCACTAACTCTGTGCAAAGCAAGCCTACGACACGTGGCTGTGGCCCACTGCTGACCGCTGCCTCCGGCCTACACTGCGGTCCAGTAGGTCACAGAGTCTTGAATCGTCAATGCCGGAGTTCATATCAGTGTACCGGCATCATCGCAGACTGCATCCCCTCTCAGCCCCGGTGCCACTAAGTCTGTTCCCCGACATTCATGGACACTCTCTGGTCGTACATTGGTGGCGTTTGAGTCTATGGAATAGGGGTAGTTTTCATCCTCATGCAGCTGATACCCGGGTTGGTGGTGGCAACGAGGCAGTCGCTTTCCACTCCTCCATTTGCTGCTTCCGGATAGCTTCTGCCCTCTGCATCATGCCCTGGAGGACACCTTCCACTGTCCCCCACAACCCTGCGCAACCTTCACCTTCGACATCGACGAGGACCTGCTCAGTCTGCGTGGCCCTACCTCAGTGGACCGCAAGTCACCGTCCCGTGGCGGTGTGCCTGCCGCTGTGCACCCGGGGCCACTAACTCTGTGCAGCTCAAGTGAGGGACCCGGTCTGAATGAATATTGGATGACCTCTGTGACGGTGGTCTTGGGGTCATCGACGCCATATGCATGTGGCCCTGCGCTGTCCGCTGCCTCCGGCCTCAACTGCGGACCACCAGGGCTCACACATCAAATTGAGTCCTGACCAGCCCGGACGTTGCATCACCGCAGGAGGCACACGCCACCATCGCCAGGGCCAACTCCAACCACCATCTGCCAGAGTCGAAACAGTGGTACTGGCAGACTAACGGAGTTGCTCAGACCTGTCGTGGATGCCAGCATCTGCCTGATCCCCTGCTCAGCACTCCAGGTGCCACTGACTCAGTTCACCGCAACCAATGGACCGTTACTGATTGAGTTTTGTGCTGTGGAGATGTTGCGCAGCAATGTCACCTCAGGCAGTGTGGGAGACCTGGGACGTTGATGAGGAAGTTGATGCAGGTCTAATACACCCCACTGCATCTGCATCAGGAATGTCCCGAATGGACACAATCCTAAACATTTTCATCACATGAGCGCGCTCAGCTCTAGTGCCCCAACCTCAGTGCACTGCAACTCACGGACACTTCTGTTTGTATGTTGGGTGACCTCTGTACTTGCTCCGGCTCCCTCCATGTTGCTCAGCAGTTGACTCTGTTATGCAGGTGTTTTCTGTTTCCATTGCACTGGTGTCCACTGTTCAAGTTGTTGCCAGCACCAAGCACTCCGTGCGGGCTGGCTTCTGCTCACCCCACACACATCCAGCACAGGCGTCACTGTACATGTGGCCCTGCCAATAAAGGGGCCGGGCGCACATGCCCGTAGCCAGTTCAACATAATATCTGCGTGTGTCTCTATGGCAGTGTGGGTCTCCTTTGTGGGGTGTAGGTGGTCCCTGAAGGGTAATTGACACCCACGTATGTGATCTAGTTCACCTTCCATGGGTTCGGACCACACCCGCACCTGTTCAGCCATCTCCTTTTGGCGTTCTGACACCTGGAATTGGGGTGCCATGTGTGGGTCGGTGAAGTGTTGTGGGCCAGCCGTGCTTGCGGGTGCTTCATGCTGTGTGGTCTGTTGCAGGGGCCGGGTTCTCCTCTAAGTAGCTTGTCTGCCCTGGTCCTGGTGGTGGGTTGCGTGGGATGTCCATGGGCTGTTGTAGGGCATCGGTGTCGAAGGTGTGGTGGTCGTCTCCGGCATCACTGATGGGTTGTTTGGTCTGACCTGCTGGAGGTGTTGTTTGTCCCTCTGCAATGTGAAGGGGAGATGCATGTTGACATTGTGTTGACATTTATGTTGGCGCATTGTTCTTGTAGACATGCAGACTGTGTGACAATGTACATTGTGATTGTTATCGGTGCTGGCAATTTGAGGGGGGACATTTGGACTACATGACTGTTGTGAGGTTGTACCTGTACATATGCATCTCACAGTTCCCTGCTCTGTCAAATGTGATTGGCCTGTTTATGCGCATGGGCAGATCCAGTTGTGTCCCCTGTCCTGCAGTGTCGGTGTTGCACTTTGTGCCACATTGTCATGGGATGTGCTGTGATTGCCATGTATGTGTGCTTCAGTGTGCCACGGGGATGAGGGAAATGACCCTGGGTTACTGTGGGTGTGCAGTGTGCTACACATCGTTGTGCATGTGTGCCATTGTGCCCATCTCCCCCCGTCCCCCCAGGACCTGTTTGTTACTCACCCTGTTGTTGTTGTGTCAGGTCCTCTCGAGCTGTGTCCGTACTCCCACCTCCTTGCACCGTCTCCACACTGATGACTGGCCTCCATTTCCTCCAGCTCCTCCTGTGGCGCAGGACTCCCACCTCCTGTCGCCGTTGCGGCCTTCCTGTTGGCAGCGGCTTTGGGCCTGGTTTAGGTTTTCATGTCATGCCAGCGCCTCTTGGCCTCCTCCATTGGCCTCCTCAGCACTCCGGCTGCATTCAAGGTAGTCTGAATGTGGGTCAGTTGCTGGTAGTGTTCTGTCACATCCGTGACGCTGGTCTTGTTTTCCTACGGACTGCACCCCGTCTTCCTCTCCCTCTTCTCTTTGGCCTTTCCCGACCCCGTTGGTCCTTGCTGGTGGTCTGTGGGGCTTGTGGGGTTCGCGTTGGCCTCTGCGCTGGGTCAGGGTGCATCCATGTTGCTACGCACTTTGTATTGTTTCTGGTGTGTTGTTTTTGTTGCTTCTATGGTGCATTTTCCCGCCAGACGCGTGGAATTTGCAGGCATGCCGCTGGTTTTCGCTGCTTTTTGTATCGCGATCGGCCGCATCGCAGCTTTTTTTGCGTTCGTGTTTCGCATTTTTGCGGCGTGGCGTTGATTTTTACGCGGTCAGTTGACGCGTTATCTGGAGACTATCGCATGGTACCACCGTGTTGTGAATACTTGGTTAACACGGCGTAAATTTCCCGCGATAGACTGCGATGTTGAAGGTTGCGTTAAGTCACTTTTGCGATGGTTATCACACGTTCTTGAGAATATGCCCCAATGTCTTTAAATAATACCACATACTAAAACCAATAAATAATACTATTATCATGATGACTTTTTTGAAAGTGATAATGCTCCTGTGATATGTAGTCTCACTTGTATCTTTGTTTATATAAATTGTAATTACATTTGTCACATCACGGGTAAGGTAAGTTCGGTTCTGCTTGAGAATGGAGTTTCCTTGAGGCCCCTATTGGTTATTATATTCTTGCCATTGAGTGCTCATTGATTGCACTTTCTTTTTACAATTATCGCTTCAAAAACTCACTAACAATAATATGTAATGCTTTATTAACAACGTGGATTTAGCACGATAATTTTGGAAAAGGACGAAGGATTGTTACTCGTGCCTTTTGAAGGAGTTGGAGAATTGCTAGCTAGACTGTCTAAAAGTGGTGAGATCGGTTCAAGCAGGAAAAAGTCAGAAGAGAATTATCTAGAGACACGGAAGTTGAAGGAAAAAACAGATAATTATAAAAAGAATTCAGACATATACACTAGGAAAATATCCCAGAAGAAAGGATGAAAAAGGGGGGAATGTGTTAAAACATGGAAAATAAAGTGGTGCCTATTTTGAACGAACAATCACCACTGAAGTGCCAGAGAATCGAGCACAATCACAGTTCAGTGGTGGAAGATGGCCAGTGGGAGAACCCAAAGACGCCAAAGGGGTCTCTAGTGGTGGATCCAAAGGCTGAGCATTAAGTACCTATCATTATAGTTAAACCAAATGCTTTATTTGAAAGAGACCCCTAGATTATGGCCTCTTCCTTGAATTAATCACAAATTAGGCTACCGGAATTAATAGAAAGCATACAAACAGCGTTAGAACCCTGGACAGTAGCAAAACACAGCCAGCTATATAAGCTCAGTAAAATAGAAGTCGTTTTCTAAAAGAGGACCACAAAGAGAAGTGCACTTGAGGGACATTCATCCTGCTAAAGATGAGAGGTAGAATCCACACCCGAAAGGCAGCTTGCAACATTGATTTAGAGCAGAAAAGATAGACTGCTCCTTTACAGTACACCTTTGATGTTCCAAACTCTGTTTAGCAGGAAACTAGATTGGGTAAATGGCAAGTGTTAACCAGTTATTTCTTCCTACGTATCTGGTATCTATAAGGTACCAGAGGAGTTTAAGAAGGAACTAAGTGCATCCTCAAGGAAAATAAAATGAGGAAAAGCAGGGAGGGTAGCTGAAGGAACCAGGGATAGAAAATGTCTTTCTGGATTGCAGCAAAGGCCTCTCAAGGACAGCACCCATCTAAAATATTGGAGTGGACCATGGACCTCTCCCCTCTGTATCCTACCATAGTACATGCCCTCCCTCGACAAAAGAATTCTTTCTGAGCTCGATTTAATTCAATAACAGTGCATCCGATTCACAAAGGTAACTTACATTTTTGAGTAATTTCTACTTTTGAGTAAGTTTTCATAATTCTGATTATGTATGAAATCTGAATGTAAAACACTACTAAAAATAGAAAGGAAGTTTTAAGTCTAGCATCACTCATGGCCAACAACTGGTACTGTAACACCCTCCCATTGAAACGATTAAAGGTAAGGGATGAAAATAAAACCCCATAGGAAATAATGTACCTTAAATTAAAAAGATTTAAATACTTAAAAACACATACAATTTAATATTAAAATTATATAAAAATAGTACATATTCCCTATATAATTATAAAATATGCTAATACCCTATTTTTAATATCCTACTTTGAATTTAAAAAAATTGCAAAAATATTTGTATGAAAACATTATTTGTTTTATTTATTCTACAAATCATTTTTAATAATTATTAATGTGTAATAAAACTATTTTTTTCTTTAGGTGGAATTCTTTTTTTAATTTAAACTTTTGAGAAATTATTTTAATTTCATTTAATATAATTCCATTAACTAATGATTCATTTCAAAATGACATTAATAGCCCTGAAGCATTTGTTTTTTTGTTCTAGATTTAAAATAAATATATAAAATAAATTTTCATAAAATTTTCACATAGATTTTCCCTCTAATTTACATACTGAGATTGGAGTCTCCCAATGTTAAAAGTATAAGAAAATAAAATTAAGTATTTAACTAAAAATATAATTATCAAAATATTTTTATATTAAACATATTGTGAATTCATTTTACATACTTATTTTAATTATAGAACAAGATGCAAAAATGCTGCAGCACAATGAAATTCATTTTGAAATATGTCTTCAATTAATAGAACTATTTACATTGCATTAAAATAATTTTTCTGAAGTTAAAGTACGAAACACATTTCCACCTAAAGAAACAAATATGTTTAAATATATATTTTTTAAACGTTTACGTTACAAATGGTTATGAAAACATTTTAAAATTAGAAAATAAATAATTGCTCTTTTAATATATTTTTTACATTATAATTGTTGGGCCCGATTCACAAAGATAAACTAAGTTGAAAGTCTAACTTTACGAATTTTGGTATTCACAAAGAGCATTTACTACTCATAAATGCCCCTTGTGGATACCTAAAGTCAAACTTTATGACTTTCGGTATTCACAAAGGGCATTTCCAAATAGTAAATGCCCTTTGTGAATACCGAAAGTAGTAAAGTTAGACTTTTTTCTCAGTTTACCTTTGTAAATCGGGCCCAATGTCTTTATACTGCTAACTTTATAAAAGATTTTAATTTAATGAAACATTATTTCCTATGGGGTGTTATTTAAATTCCCTTTATCCATTAGTTGTAGTGGAATGGTGTTGCCGCACCAATGGTTTTGTACTAGTGAAACCTGAGCCTATAACATCCCAGTAGACATTGGGTTTTTTCGATGAATTTCTAATATTTTTTTTATTCCATTTCTGAACTATAACGTCCCTGTAACCTTTGTTTTTTCAGTGAATTTCAAAGGTTTTTTAAATGTTAATTCCTAACCATAACGTCCCTGTAACCTTTGTTATTTTCAGTGAATATATCTTGATCTATGTGTCTATCTATCTATCTAGCTATCTATCTAGCTATCTATCTATCTGTCTATCTATCTATCTATCTATCTATCTATCTATCTATATATCTATGTATTTTGTTATTTAAAATATATATATATATATATGGTAGATGACTGGGTGTGAGGTCATCTACCAGATATAGTGCTCATGCAAGAGACGCATTATATGGATAAGAAGGAACCTACATATAAAATGTTTAGGCAATTGGCAGGCCTCCAGTACATATCATCTGCAGATGCCACCCATAGAGGGGTGGCAATTTATGTTAAACATTCTTCTTTTCAAGCTGCTGCCTTTTTCCAATCTGATACAGAAGACACTCATGCACCAATCACAGACCAACTAAGGGTTTCACACACCCCCTCAGAGGCTGATGCATCCACTCACAGATCCACTCATACACTTATGCACTCACTCAGAGACCCACTCATATTCTCACGCACTCACTCAGAGGCCCATATAGGCACTCACTCACAGACTCATTGATATTCTGATGCATTCACTCACAAGCTCACTCAGACACTCTTACACCCACTCAGAGACCTACTAAGAGACTCATGCGGCCACTCATAAGACCCTGTCAGAGACTCAGACACCCATTCACAGACTCACTCAGACACTGACGCACACACTCACAGGCCCACTGAGAGACTCCCGCACCCAGTCACACACCCCCTTTGAGGTGGATGTGCCAACTGAAAGACCCACTCAGACCCTGATGCACTTACACACAGACCCAGTCATACACTCACACACCCACTCACAGACCCACTCAGAAACTTATGCACCCACTAAAAGACTCACTCAGAGACTCACCCACCCACACACAGACCCACTCGGACGTTCATGCATCCACTCACAGACTCACTCAGAGACTCCTACTCCTACTCACAGAACCAATCAGAGACTCATGGATCCACTCACAGACCCACTCAAAAATCTTACACCCACTCAGAAAGCCACTGAGACACTCATATACCCACTCACAGACCCACTAAGAGCTCCACACACCCACTCAAAGACCCACTCAGAGACTGATCCATCTACTCACAGATATACTCAGACACTCATAAACTCACTCAGAGCCCCATTTATATTCTCATGCACTCATTCAGAGATCCATACACAAACTCACACACTCACTCACAAAGCCATTGATATTCTTACTCAGTCACTCACAGACTCACTCAGAAACTCATACATCCACTTAGAGACCTACTGAGAGACTCATGTGTCCACTCATAGACCCTGTCAGGGACTCAAGCAGCCACTCACAGACCTACACAGACACTGACGCATCCACTCACAGACCCATTAAGAGACTCACACACCCAGTCACACATCCACTCAGAGATAGACAGGCCCACTGAAAGACCAATTCAGAGACTGATGCATGTACCCACATACCCAGTCATACAGTCACACACCCACCCATAGACCGACTCAGAAATGTATGCACCCACTCACAGACTCACCTAGAGACTCCTACTCCTACTCCCAGACCCAATCAGAGTCATGCATTCACTCACAGATTCTTGCAGACACTTATGCACTCACTCAGAGCCCCACTCATATTCTCATGCACTCACTTAAAGACCCATACAGACACTCACGCAGTCACTCACAGACCCATTGATACTCTGAAGCAGTCACTCACAGACCCACTCAGAAAGTCATACACCCACTCAGAGACCCACTGAGAGACTCATGCATCCACACACAGACCTACTCAGAGCCTCACGTACCAACTCACAGACCCACTCAGACACACATGCACCCACTCACAGACCCACTCAGAGATTTACACAGCCACTCACTTACCCACTCAGAGACTGATGCATCTACTCATAGATCTACTCAGACACTCATGTACTCACTCAGAGCCCCACTAATATTCTCATACACTCACTCAGAGACCCATACAGACACTCATTTAGTCACTCACAGACCCATTGATATTCTGATGCAGTTACCCACTCAGACATTCATACACCCACTCAGAGACCCACAGAGAGCCTCATGAATCTACCCACAGACCCTGCCAGAGACTGAGACACCTACTCACAGACCCACTCAGACACTGATGCACCCACTCACAGGCCCACTCAAGACTCATGTGCCCAGTCATACACCCACTCAAAGACTTAGGGGCCGATTCCGATTCAGGCCGGAAATCTCTCCGACCGAGCCGGACCCGGAGAGATTTCCGACCGAATCGGACTCTGGCAGTCCGACCGAACGAGTACGATGCGCACGCATGCAATCGGACTCGAGTCGGTCGGACTCCCATTGAAGTCAATGGGAGCCGGACGTACAACGCGTACGCGGGCTCCCATTGACTCAATGGGTGCGAGGTGAACAAGGGTGCCCCCTACAGCGGGTATGCCTCGAAGCGACTCGCGGCATACATGCACAAGTAGGGGGGACCCATGGGCCCCCCCTGTGTGCGACTCGCACGGCTACACGTACAGGGGGGTCCGACACGGACCCCCAAAGTCCGGCTCCGACTGCTCTTTTGAGCCGGACGGCACGAGTTGGTCGGACTGCTCGCGGCGCGCATCGTACTTGCCCGGACGGGGTACGTCTACATTGCGCGGTGCGAGTCGTGTCCGTGCGAGTCGGTCGGAGCGCTTTGGACCCGCGAACAAGTCGGTCGGCGATTTCACGTGCGCTCGCATCGTACTCGCTCGGCCGGACGCACGTACGAATCGGTCGGGAAAGAGGGCTCCGAATCGGATCCGGTTAAGCCGAATCCGATTCGGTGCCCTTCCGGCCGAGATCGGAATCGGCCCCTAAGACTTATGCATTCACTCACAGACCCACTCAGAGACCCACGTACCCACTCACAGACTCAGTCAGACGCTCATGTACCCACTCAGATGCTGACAGATCCACTCAGATCTACTCACACACTCACTCAGAGCCCCACTTATATTCTGATGCACTCACTCAGAAACCCATACAGACACTCATGCAGTCACTCACCGACACATTGATAATCTGATGCAGTCACTCACAGATCCACTCAGGCACTCATACATCCACTCAGAGGATCACTGAGAGACTCATGTACCCACTCAAAGGCTCATGTACCCACTCACAGACCCAGTCAGACACTCATGCATCAACTCACTGACCCAATGAGAGATTCACAGACCTACTGAGAGACTGATGCATCTACTCACAGATCTATTCAGACACTCATGCTCTCACTCAGAGACCCACTCATATTCTGTATATTCACATGGCTGTCTAGATGAGTGAGTGGGTGAGTGTGTGATTGTACTGATGTGTGAAGGGGTATGTAAGTGGGTTGTGGATGAGTGAATGGATGTGTGAGTGGCTGTATAGGTGAGTTAGTAGTTCGGTTAGTAGCTGTATGGCTGAGTGAATGGCTGTGTGAGTGGCTGTATTAATTGAGTGAGTGGTTCCGTGAGTAGCTCTGTGTGTGTGAATGGGTATATGAGTGGCTGTATGGGTATGTGAGTGAGAGTGAGAGTGTGAGTGGCTATATGGGTCTGTGAGGGGCAGTGTGAATGGTTTTGTAAGAAGCTGTATGGGTCTGTGAGTGGCTGTGTGATTGGCTGTAGTGTGTGTGAGTAAGTGGTTGTATAAGTGGCTGTATGAGTGAGTGTGTGTGTCAATCAATCAATCAATTTCTTTTATTCGATCCATTTAAAAATACAGATCATAAAAAGTACAAGTGGAAAAATATAGAACATTAAAAACGTATAGGGCCCGAATTCGTTTCCATAATAATACTTCTTAAATAGAACTAACCGTAGGCCCCTGTATGCGGCACTGTGCTCTGGTAATTCATAGGCTTTGTACAGTTAAAAATCAGGTCAAGATAAAAACAAGCAGTACATCCCTAAAACCTTTAAAACAGTTAAAATTTCCCTTTAAAAACATTACTCAGGGAGTGAATTGAGGCAATATAATACAGACCAATATATTGAACTTGTTAGTTCCTGAGCACCTTACAAAAGCTAGGGACCCAAAGATGTCCTCCTCCTTAGACAGGCCCATACGAATGTGGCTATCGAAAAACAAATGAAGGGGTCAGGGAGGCTCTTTAAAACATGTAATGCAATTCAGTGTTGCGTAGATTTGTAACGTCTTAAAATTGGAAGGATAAGTTTGTCACGTTCTTCCCTATAGAACCAGCTAAACAGAACTATGTGGAGGTCAGCCTGTGGTGAACTGTTGTCGCATGGGCAGGGTATCAATTCAATGTGCCTGAACCTCCTCGCAGGGAATCCCAACATCAGGGGGATTAAGTTCAAATAGAACCTCAGCAGTGTAACTATGCTGTAATATTCCAAAGCTCTCTAAGTAGGAATACCCCCCCTCTAAAATGGGTGGTGTCATCTGGTATTGGAAGACTGTTTGTTTTGCTCAGTTGCTTTCCTGGCGATCATAAGCATCCTTGGATAAGTAGATGGCATTTAGTTTCTGCTTCTTGATCTTCATACACGTACTTGGGTCAGTAAATAATTTCACTAACCCAAGTGCGGTCAAAGTTGACCTAATATATTGCAACCACATCATTTTGTTTGAGTTGTCCAGTTTTAAATAGTTTTTTATGATGGTTTGAGTTAGGTTTACTGTGTCCCTTCGCCAGATTGAGTGCCATAATAAAATCAGTACTAACCTAATGCTGTCTGACACATAATTTATTCCCAGTTCTATGTGGGAGAGATAGCTTGAGCATAAACTGGGGAGAGAAACGAGTCTCTTGAAAAATCTGTCCTCAAGTATTTGGAGAGAAGATATAGGAGACATACCTCAGACTCCTGCCCCGTAGGTTACAGCCGAAACCGTCTTTGCCTGATATATCTTTTTTATTGGATCTAGGGGTCTTGTACCCAGCAAAATGGCTGCCATAATCCTCTCCATTACTAGGGCCCTGTTGTCCACCATGCTTGACCATGTCTGGTTTTTTATCAAACGTGACCCCCAAATACGGAAAGGTGTCTACCACCACACGTTTACGTGAGCCTATGTGAAAGTGTGGGTTTCTTTTCAGGGGATGGACCCCTGCTATGAGGACAAATGTTTTAGATTCATTGACCCTCAAGTCCAATGACGACATAAATGTCACGTAAGCCGTGATTAGACATTGGAGGGCCACCCCCGTTCTGGCAATTAGTACTGCTTCATCGGCCAACAACGGGATAAGAGAGGAGTCAAACACAGGGACGTCTAGTGTTGTTCCCAAAAGGGCTAACTCAACCCCATTTGTATAGATGGAAATTAAGAATGGGAGAGGACACACCCTTGTCTGACTCCTCTGGTAATCTTAAAGGGATGGGTACACTCCCCATTTTTGCCATAACGAACACTAGGTGTCGAGTGAGAGTACAGTTGGCGGATTAATTTAACTATTGCTGGCTCAATCCCCATCAACTCCATTATATTCCATAGTTTGGGGTGGCTCATGCAGTCAAATGCTGCTGATAAATCCATGAAAGCCATGAAAGTGTGGCCACTCTTAGCTCTAGTATATTTATATATGGACAGGGTTAAGTTTAGACATTGGTCTATTGTACCCCTACCTTTGGAAGCCATACTGAGCCTGGATCAAGATGTTCTTTTCCCTTGCCCACTCTTCCATCCTATGTAACAGCAGGCGGCCCATAAGCTTTCAGTAGTATCAAGCAGGGAGATCGGTCTATATTCTCTTTGTCTCCCTTTTTGTATATTGGTACTATTACACTGGTTCTCCATGAAGGTAGGGGGCCAACGTTTGCTATCGCATTGAATGCGTTTGTTAGTAAGGGGGCCCACAGGTCTTCATGATCTAAAAAGAGGTCAATGGGTACACCATCGGGGACCGTAGCCTTCCCGGAGCTGCATGTACCCAGCCCTCTTCTAACTTCTTCTAAAGAGAATGTTAGATGTTCCTCAGAGGCTATGTCTAAACTGGGGGGGTCATTAAGAGCAATGTCCCTTGTGCCAAAAATCTGCTAGAAGTGGGCGACCCACGCTTCTTTGCCAACATGGCCGTCCAGCTTGGGGTGCTTGGGGTTTTTAAAGAACAGAGCATTGATTACCAGCGAAAAAGCTCTTCTGTTTTTTGTGCTGGCTGCTAATTCGAGTTTTTCCCACGCTTCCTCCTTCAAAAACTTTTCCCTTGCCTTCTTTGCTGTTACATAGTCCTTTCGTAGGGTCTTTATCAGGGCACTATCTCTAGGCTGAGAGTTCAGGCCTTTATGGAGGACTTTTGGAGATTTTGTACATGCGTGGTCAAACAAATTGTTTACTGGGCCTTCATCCCCCAGTCGGCAACGAGTCAGAGCCAATTTCACTTTTTCAAGCAAATCCACAAACTGGGGCAGCAGTGAGCCAGGAGGACTCTCAAACTCCAGGCAATTTAGGACATTCCCCATTATATGAGATAAGATTTGCGGGACCATTTTCAGCTTATCAATTTGACTCCACTTTAGCTATTCTTCCTAGCCAGGGTTAGCTTCTGTGTGTGTCAGTAGTTGTATGGGTCTGTGAATGAGTATGTGAGTAGGAGTGGGTGCATGAGAGGTTGTATGGGGGTACGAGTGGGTGTGTGAGTGGGTCTGTGAATGATGTCATCAGTGATGTCATCTGAGATGTCATCAATGCTGTCATCAGTGATGTCCCTGATCCATGTCATGAGTGATGTAATATGTGAGGTCATAAGCAGTGCATTGCAGGGGCTAGTTATAGCTCAGGTAACTATAACTTCTGAATTTTAATGTTTTTGAATGAGTGAGGTCTTAGCCTAACTATACCGTCCCTGTAACATTTGGCTTTTTCAGTGAATTTCTACGTTTTTAAAAAATTGTATTTCCTAACTATAACGTGCCTGTAACCTTTGTTTTTTTCAGTGAATTTCTAAAGTTTTTTTAAAATTTTATTTCCTAGCCCTGAAGTCCCTCTAACCTTTGTTTTTCTCAGTAAATTTCGACGTTTAAAAAAAAATGTGTTTCCTAACTGTAACTTGTAACTTTAAGAGTGGGTGTGTGATTGTTTGTATAGGTAGATGAGTGGGTGAGTGGGTGAGTGGGTGTGTGAGTCTCTGAGTGGGTGAGTGAGTGGGTGCCTGAGTGGGTCTCTGAGTCACTGTGTGAGTCTCAGAGTGGGTTTGTAAGTGTCTGAGTGGGTCTTGGAGTGGGTGCATGAGTCTGTGAGTAGAACTGTGAGAGGGTGCATCTGAGTAGGCCTGTGAATGGGAACTTGAGTATCTGAGTCGGTCAGTGAGTGGGTGGATGAGTGTCTGACTGGGTCTGTGAGAGCATGCAAGAGTCTCTGAGTGGGCCTGTGAGTGGGTATGTGAGTGTCTGAGTAAATCTGTGAGTAGGTACATGAGTTTCTGGGTAGGTGTTTGAGTGGGTATGTCTCTGAGTGGGCCAGTGAGTATGTTTTTGAGTCTCTCAGTGGGTCTGTGAGTGGGTGAATGAGTACTTGAATAGATCTGTGAGTGGGTGCACGAGAATCTGAGTGTTTCTGTCAGTGGGTGTGTGAGTCTGTGAGTTGGTGCACGAGTATGTGAGCAGGTCTGTGGTGAATGGGTGTGTGAGTATATGAGTGGGTCTGTCAGTGAGTGTACAGTGAAAAAGTCAGGGGCACACTGGAGCAGGTCCTCGTGTAAGCTCCCTCTGTAACTGTCCTCCTGTCAAGGTTGCCCGCAGTTCTCTACCCTCTCCTGCCTTCAGTTTTGTGCTTCCTCTTCTCATTTTCTGCCTCTTCTCTGTTCGCTCCTGCCCTCTATGTTGCCTCTTACTTCTCGTTCTGCCTATTGTTATACCTCTTTCTGCCCGCTCCTGACATGTATTCTGCCTCTTGCTGCTCGTTTCCCATATTATTTTACCTATTTCTGCTCCTGTCTGACTTTTATTGTGCCTCTTTCTGCTCATTTCTCACCTTTATCTTGCCTCTTTCTACTCATTGCTGACCTTTATTCTGCCTCTTTCTATGCTTTTATGACCTTTATTCTGCTTCTTTCTGCTTTTATCTCACCTTTATGTTGCCTCTTTCTGCTCGTTGCTGACCTTTATTCTGCCTCTTTCTGCTCATTTCTCACCTTTGTTCTGTCTTTTACTGCTTGTTTATGACCTTTATTCTCCTTGTTTCTGTTCATTTCTGAACTTCATTCTGCCTCTTTCTGCTCGCCCAGGGACTGCAGAGGGAACCTCAAGGCCCTCGCGGTTCCAGTTGGCTCCCCGCCTCTTGAGGGTGACAGCATTGCTTTCACACACAGGGAGCTGCTGAAAATGCAGCTCCCTGCACGTGAGAGCAATAGTTTCATCTCTTTCCCTCTGCTTCCAGGCGGTGGGAGCACTTTGACTGATCCTGCCCACTGGAGCTGGAGTGTTTGCTTAAGCTTGGTGGGAACTGTCAGTTTCCACCAAGTAAAAGCAAACAGCTATGTCCCAGGGGTGGGCACCTCAGGACATAGCAGGAGCGTACCCAGGGAGGTGGTAGTCTCCAGGGCTATTATTGGCTCCAGGAGGGGGCCCACATGGTCCCCCTTCTTTACTTTTCAGGGCTGGCCATGGGGAGGTGGTGGTCCCTGGGGCCCTATGTGACCCGGGAGGAGGGAAGCATGGCTTTCTTTCATGTTTTAAAAAAATATTTGGCCCTGGGAGGTGGAGGGCCCCGGTTCTCAGGGGGGGGTCACATGGCCCCCCTATCAATGTTTCTTTAGCCCCGGGGAGGTGATGTCTCTGGGGTTTATAGAGCCCATGGAGGAGGGCCCCAAGTGCCCCCCTCCATTTATATCAATAAAGTCCGGGGAGGTGATGGTTCACAGGACTCAATGAGCCTTAGATGGGGGGCCCGTGTGCCTCCCCTCGATTTTATATAAAGTGTCCCCGGGACCAGGCCCACCTGGGGGCTCTATTGAAAACAAGCACAAGTGCTTTGTGGCCTTGTCAGGGACACGGGGGACCCCCGGACCACAGCTATGTGGTTAGGATATTCCTACTCTGCCCCCTTTTCTTTTTTTTTAAACGTTTTTTGTGGGTCTCGGCTGCAGCCGAGTCCCAAGATGGCTGCCAACACTTCCTGGTTAAGGTTTTGTTAGCCAAATCCTGCCAGATCCTCAGAGGATCCATGTCCCTAGATATAAAAATATGTTTTTTTAAATATCTCAAAAATGATTGAACAGATTTGTACCAATTCACAAAAGGTTGCTTTTTGGACCAACAGCTACCTTTCTGCCAAATTTGGTGTAATTCCATTCAGCGGTTTGGGCTGTAGTCGTGACTAAACCTCCTGTGGGAATTAACATGGGAAACACACATTTTGTGACCCCCTTTTTCTTGGACCCCACTTGACAGATTACCCCAAAACTTTCCATGCACAAGAAGAATCACCTGGGCACCTGTTTTTCATCAAATGGCACCAAAGATATAGGCAAGTCAAAAACCGCTTTTCATATGGAAAGTAGGTCCTAACTATAACTATCTACTGGCGACTGCCAGTAAGTAGGTATAGTTAGGACCAAAGTTTCCATAGGAAAAGTGTTTTTAGTTTTTCCAATAACTTTGACCCCACTTGATGAATTTTCACAACATTTTTAAAAAGTCCCCTTTATAATTCAGCTTCTGCGCTGAAAGTTTCGGGGTGATCCGTTAAGCGGGGGCTGAGAAAAAGGGGGGTCCCAAAACACGCTTTCCCCATGTTATGTCTATTGGGATTTTTCATTTTTGGAGCGCGACTGCAGCCCGAACCGCTGAATGGAATTACACCAAATTTGGCAGAAATCTAGATGTGGGTCCAGAAAGCGTGCTTTTTGTGATTTA
This sequence comes from Calotriton arnoldi, assembly GCA_963921515.1. Classification (NCBI taxonomy): domain Eukaryota; kingdom Metazoa; phylum Chordata; class Amphibia; order Caudata; family Salamandridae; genus Calotriton; species Calotriton arnoldi. Next base: position 290,644 of record CAWUFW010013408.1, read on the forward strand.
CTGTAAATCCATTCAGTAGTTTCAGAGATATTTAAGTTTGAAAAATATAGATATCTGGGTACGTGAGTCCTTGCAGTGGACTCACGGATGCTACTAAAATTTGATTGGCTGTCAACACTTCAACCAGAAAGTGTTTGCAGCCATCTTGGGACTTGGCTTGAAGTCGAGCCCTTAAAAAAAAAGTAAAAAATAAAGAAAAGGGGGCAGGGTAGGAATACCCTGACCCCCCAGATATAGTGTGGGGGGTGCCACAGGGACCCTGTCGGGGGTTAAAAGCATTTTTTTTTTAAATTTTGCAGCAAATTCGTGGGTGGACCCACCTATCCATGGCAAAATAAAAAAATAATGATGCACATGCGTCTTTTTTATGAAGCCACCGGGTAGGCCAAATCCCGGGGGCAGTGTTTATTCATTGTGTGCATGCTGGGGACCGCCACCTCCAGGGGTAAACAATAACATTAGTGCGTAAGAGGCCCGCATGGCCTCTCCCGCAGCCCGGGACCACCACCTCCCTGGGGCTAATGTATTAACACAGCAGGTGGGCCATGTGGACCCCCGGAGCCCAGGGGGCCGCCACCGCCCCCGGGCTTCAAATTTGAATAATCCTGAGGGGATGCGTGGACCCCTCCACAGCTCCAGGGACTGCTACCTCCCTGGGGCTTTAGATAAAATAAATGCAGGGGGGTCATGTGGCCGCCCGCAGTGCTGGGGACCACCACCTCCCCGGAGCTTTAACTTTAGTTAATAATGGGGGCTGCGCAGACACCCCACCCCCAGAGACCACCACCTCCCTGGGGCAACTAAACAGTTATATGATGGGGGCCTCAACGCCCCCCACAACCCAAGGGACTGCCACCTCCCCAGGGCAAATTTAAATAAAAACAAAAAGGGGGTCATCGGGGACCCCTGACCCCAGAGACCACCAGCTCCCGGGGCAAGACAAAACAAAGGAGGGGCCCTGCCTTGGGGGACTGCCACCCCCAGGGCAGGCTCCTGCAATGTCCTGGGATGCTCACCCCCGGGACATTGCTCCCACCAAGCCATAGCAAACTCTGCTCCGCTTCGTACAAGCGAGATCATGTAAAATGCTCTCGCTTGCAGAAAGCAGAGCAGAGTTGCTTTTGGACAGAGGGAGCTGCATGTTTAGCAGCTCCCTCTGTTCAAATGCAATGCCGGCTCCAGCAGGGACCACGGGCCTTCAGGCTCCCCCTGCAGTCCCTAACGTGAGAAACTGGGTGCCCTTGGTGGGACCAGGGTACCCAGTGTTGTGACCAGCCCCCCCTCCCATGTTTAAAAAGAAAATGTTTTTGAATAAATAAAGGGCAGGCCCTGGGGGATGGGGTCCCCGAGGCAAAAATCGGCCCAGGCAAGGGGGACCATATGGCCCCCTTCATTTATTAAAAAAAATACTTAATAAAATTGCCCTTTAGATAGCTTTTAGTTTTCACTGGTGAGCTGTGGAGGCCTGGGCCCCCACTAACCCAAATTGTCCTATCAGTCCAATAAAATCTCTGTGTGTATGTGCTGATGCTACTGACATAACGGAGAATACTAGAACCTGGACTTTCTTAGCTACCATGAATGTCTTCTTTTCAATCGCCTTAGTGAGAAAAAGTTCCTTTATACTGTAATCTGCAAAATTCACAATGATTGTGCAAGGATACTTTGCATTTTTTGGCCTTTGAGCAGGAATCTGATGGGCTCTCATAATCAAAAGATCTTCTGGCGGGTTCTACAAAATGCATGTTTTAATCAATGATTCTGTATATTGCAACATATTCTGGTAGTTGCACGTGCTTTCAGCCCCTTTCAGTATCCCGACAAAGTGGAGGTTTGACCTCCTTGCATAGTTTTCCATGTCCTCAATTTTATTTTGAGACTCAAGCAGCTTTTTCTGGACATTTCTCATCTCCCTATCCCAGACAAGAAAGCAATCTTCCAAATCTGACATTCTGTGCTCAAGCTTTTGCAAACGTGCTGGAATTTTACACATAACCTCATCTATTTTTCCCAGCCTCTGATGGAGTACAGCAATTTCCTTATTCGGGGTGTCCTTCATCCCATGTATTTCATACAAGATATACTCTAGAAGGAGCTGTGGCCTGTCTGCCCCGCCCTGTACTCTCAATGTTTGTTTCAGGCCTCTCAACTACTCGAAGGTTGTTGCCAGTCTGGAGAGAGTCCTGCTCCCATCCATACTCCACTTGCTGCACACTCAGGACAGGCTGTACCTTCGAAGACTGGTCCTCTATAAACTGTCCAACAACTTGCTTTGCTGGATTCTCATACCTTATTAACTCCTCTGGTATGTGATCTTGAATCTCACTTCTCCCTACCTCAGTAGCTGTATCCACAGATGTAGCCACAGCAAATTGCGGCCCTGCCATAAATTTGGAATATTTAGCGAATAATGGATAGTCTTTCTTTTTAAAAAAAAAATGTTTTTATTTTGTTTTTTAACCATTAGCCAGAATCTCAACAGGTGAGTCAGATATACATCAAGTATTACCTTGTTACAAGTAGTTGTTTCTGCATTGCATATAGAAAATACATTTTTGGATTTCGTCTTCCAGTATTTCTTCCCCTTCCCCCCTTATATTTTAGGTGGGACCCACTTTTGTTTCTCCCCCTTAGGTGGTGAAATTACCCATCTATAACTCATGGTTCCTGCGTGTTGAGGTGCATAGCATCAAGTCCACTGCCCTCCACCGACAAACCATAATATCGTAACCATGTTTGCCAAATTTTCATAAATTTCTTGGGAAACCCTCTAGCCTTGTAGGTTGTTTTTTCCGCCCCCATATATAAGTCCATATTGGCGCGCCATTCCGCGAGAGTGGGCAGGTCTTCCCTTCCCCAGTGTCTGGCTATGTCCCGTTTGGCCACTATGAGCACCAAATTGCACAATAGTATCTGGTATCTAGGGATATCTACTTCCGTAGGGATGCCTAGAATAATATATTTGGGTTCGAGGGGTATCTGTGTTTCTAATATCCCACTGAGCTCCTGTTTTATTTGCGACCAATATCTTTGGACTTTCCCATAATGTGTGAATATAGGTGCCTTGGTTGGTTTTGCAGCGCAAACAACTGGATGTCTCCCCCCTGACCATCACATGAAGTCTTGCCCGGTCGTAGTATACCCTATGCAGGATTTTGAATTGTATTAAACGTAGACGGAGCTTAATTGCAATCTCTCTCGGGTGCATCAGTGCTGCCTCCCTATCTATTTCTTCTAAGGGGCCAGTGGTTTCCTCCCATTTACTTCTAAGAGACACCAATCTGTCGGGAATGTTATTTATCAGGGTTTTATAAGCCCAGGAGACTGCTTTGGAGGGGATCTCTTCCTGCAATAATCTCCCTTCTAATGGTGCGTACTCAGGGATATCTGTGATATCAGGCTTTTGTGCATTCCAGGCGTGTTGCAGTTGCAGGTATTTGGATCGTTGTGTGTGAGACAGTTGATATTCTGCCTGGAGGTTGGTAAAAGACTTTATGTCTCCCCTCTTAATTATATCGCCTAATGTTGTAATCCCAACTGTGTCCCAACCCCTAAAGCACTGCAATTTTCCCAATTCAGGCAGCCGCCTGCCCTCCCACAATGGTGTATATTTAGTTATTTTATTTTCCCATTTCATCTGTCTTACTGCCCCTTTCCACGCCTCAATTGTCCGCCGCGTAGCCGGCATTAGCTCCTGTGTCCTTGCGCCCCCATAGCGGTAATGAAGGAAGGTGTGTTTCTGGAACTGAAGCCTCTCTAGTGCGATGGGGGGTGATCACCAGGTGCGTGGCACCATTCATTCACTACCACCAGATGGGCCGCCCGATAGTAAGCTTGAATGTCTGGGAGGGCGATTCCTCCGTTGTATTGGGTCCACTGCAAGGTTTGTAGCGCCACTCTGGGGTGGCCCCCATCCCATAAGAATTTTCAAAGCTCATCATTAATTGCCTTAAAAATGGTGTTGGGAATTATGTGGTATGTATTTTGGAGTGTGTAGAGTAACTTGGGGAGCGTTATCATTTTATACATTGCCACCCTTCCTAACAGTGTCAAGGGGAGTCGGCGCCATCTGGTCACATGCTCTTGAAATTCTGTAAGAATACGCTTGATGTTGTGGGTGAGGTAATCGGCCTCATTTGTTGAAACATACATTCCTAAATATTTAAAGCCTTCATTGGTAATCTCAAGCTGCACGGGCAAGGCCTGCGTATCTATATGGTAAAGCCTTGACTTTCCCCAGTTAATGTTATACCCTGCATGCTTACCATAGTCCTTCACTAGGTGCAAGATCATGGGGAGTGTGTTGTTGGGGTCCGTGACATAGAGTAAAATATCATCCACGTATAACGAAATTCGTTCTGCTGCTAGGCAACCATTGCTGTCTTGGAAGCAACCAAACCCAGGATGGGCTTTAATCTGGCAAGCCAGTGGTTCCAAGACTAGCGCAAAGAGTAGGGGGGACAGGGGACAACCCTGTCTGGTCCCCCTCTGGATAGGGAAGTTGGTCGATTTTGTACCATTCACCCTGAAGCTAGCTCTGGGGCCCCTGTAAAATAGCTCCACCCAGGTCATAAACCCTCGCCCAAATCCAAATTTCACCAGGGTGTGCTTCATAAAGGGCCAGTGGACAGTGTCGAAGGCCTTCTCTGTGTCCAGGGAGAGCAGCATCTGTGAGGAAGATCTATCCTTGACAGTATCGAGCCAGTTTGCCAGTCGGCGAAGATTATACTGCGTGGCAAGGCCGGGCATGAAGCCGGACTGGTCCCGGTGGATAAGTGAGGTGATCACTGATATTAGCCGCGCCGCTAGGATAGAGGCCTGGATTTTGGTTTCGATATTTTGTAAAGATATTGGGCGATAGGATTCACACTTCTCAGGGGATTGACCGGGCTTAGGTATGACCACCACTGTAGCTCTATGGAGATTGAGCAAAAGTGACCCCTCTTCACGGGCCGCTTGGAACATGCTGAGAAGATGGGGAGCTAGCAAACTCGCGTTCTGCTTAAAAAATTCAGCCGGCAGCCCGTTTGGGTCAGGGGTTTTTCCCGACTTCTGTCTAGATATGGCTTCTTGTACTTCCATTAAGGTAATTTCTTCCTCAAGAGCTTCCCTACTCTCTGGCTGTAGAATGTGGGTGACAATATTACCAAGGTATTGTGTTATCTGTGAGTCACTCGAAAGGAGCAGAGCCTCATATAATTTCGCATAATATCGTGCGAACGCGTCCGCTATGTCTTGCGCTGTCTCGTGTTTTTTCTCAGATTCCTGGAGCCGTTGGACCCAGCTCACATCCCTCTCCCTTCTGCCCAACCAGGCTAAGAGTCTCCCAGCTGTGTCTCCTGCCTCGTAGGCCTGAATTTCAGTCTGAACTTCCCGTTCTGTTGGGGCGCGGAGCTCCCTTTGTGTAATGTCTAGCTGTCGTAATAGGGTAGCTTGATTATCTGGGGTGATGCTTCTCTCCATTTCTAAAAGTTTATTCTCTAGGGTTTCAATTTGGCTAGTCTCTTGTCTGCGCTTTTGCACTATTACATCTTGCGCTCTGCCTCGAATAACCGCCTTCTAGGCCTCCCAGAGAGTGACATTAGACGTCACTGTGCCCTTATTTTCCTGGAAAAATAACTCGGTTTCTGTACGTATTACTCCTGTTATCTTTGTATCTCGGAGTTCCCAAGCATTGAGTCTCCAGTCCGCGCGCTGTTTGTCCTCTTCACCACCCACCCTCAGCCACAGTGGCGAATGATCTCAAACCCCTCTTGCAAGGTATTCTATCCTCTCCACCTTCCGTATTTCCCCTGCTGCTGCAAGGAAATAGTCAAGTCTCGAGAAGACTCTATGCGCCCCCGAGAAATATGAAAAGGCGCATTCGGCAGGATACTGCCGCCGCCAAAGATCAATTAACCCCATTGACCGTGCAAAGTCTGCTAACGGTGTGGGGATCCTAGCCACCGCCGCTATCTGCGTCCTGTCAAGTCTCGGGTCCATCACGTCATTAAAATCACCCCTGATGATGTGTGTGGATGAGCCCAATGTCAACAAGATCTCAGCAAGTGCATCTATGGTTTGGGGTTGCAGTCGTGGTGGGGCATAGATGCTAATTAATGTAAGCTCCCGTCGCCCCCAGGTCCCCTGAACAGCGACAAAGGTGCCATTGGGGTCCGTCCAAATTTTAGATGTGTAAAACGGGGGATTTTTCCTAATGAGTATGGCAACTCCTCTCGCCCCTGGGAGAATCCGGCATCGGCCAGTGTTGTGTATATCCCTCTTCCTATAAATGCACAGTTGGTGCCTTTCAGATGGGTTTCCTGTATGAAAACAATGTCCGGCTTGAGCCTCTTAATGTATTTTGCAACTAATCCCCTATTAATCTTACTTCCCAGGCCACTGACGTTCCATGTCAGTGCTGTGTACGAAGTGTTTCTATTGGCATGCATGTCTTCTTATCAATCTGTATATGCTTGGGTGGGCCTACCCATGGGTCCTCTCCCTTGTGTTTCGCTCTGTTGAGTTCTACAATGGATAGTCTTTCTTGACAACACTTTTGGTGCTCTCAAAACTCAAGCCATCCTGTGTCTACACCTACACCTGAGAACCCCCTTCTCCTCCATACTCCGAAATGTCTCCTGCCACCGCAGTCATGTCCCCAGATAAGGCAGGAGAGTTTGTAACTACCTGAGTTAGAGCCTCATTCATTTAATTAACATCTGCACCCAGAGATGAATTCGCTGAATTGTCACAGCCATGCGTTAAAAGATCCATAGGCGATGTCAACTTTGCCATTATAGCAGACTGCAAATTGCAAGCGGATTTTTCTTTTATCAGCACAGTAGGACATGCTACCTTTCTTTTATCTTTCTGCAGCTGAGGGGACAAGTTGGTAACTGAGGTATTGGAACCCCTTCCATGTGGCTGCCTCATATTCCACCAATAGTTCCACTAAAAGAAAAGTCATTCTGGAACAGAAGAAGCTTAGCCCAGGCAGCAACAGCCAAATAGTTTAAGATGGGAAGCAAGGGAGAGCCCAACCCAGTGACCCTCTGCCTGGTGTCAGAACCCACGCTACACCAGCCTAGAAAGGCGCACTTCACTTACCCCCAGCGAGAAACCTGGAGGCTCCCCCACATAACATATGGCCTGCACCTGGCGTTCTACCTAATAGTGCCCACCTCTCGCACACTTCGCTCATCGTAGGTTCCTATGGGGGTCAGGCTAAGTGTCATCCACCGTCCATGCACCCATAGGCAGAGAAGCAGAGTAACTTTCCCGCATGGACGCTGTTGTCCTCGTGGCCTGACCCAGAAGCAATCTCAGCAGGCAGCGCCGCTCATAGCAAGGGGCAGTGCCCTGGAGCGTGCCTACCAGCGGATCATATCAGACCTGCCCGCTGGCCAACCATCACCTGCAGCTTCATCTGCGGACTTCCACGAGGATCCACCCTGAGCCCGACCCTCTTCAACGCATAGATGATCCCATCAGCTAGCATTATCCACTCTGACAACACCAATGTCCTCTCCTATGCCCATGAACACACAACTCATTTTTCCCTCATGGACAACACATCCAGTACCCCAGTACATGGATCAAGTTCAATGCCTGCATACCTGAAATCACCAACTGGATGAATAGGAACTATCTGAAGCTGAACACTGACAAGATCAAAATTGTGATTTTCAGGAAGAGCTCTTCACCATGGGATTCCAAATGGTGGCCAATTAAGCTAGGACCAACACTCATCCCCACAACCCTCGCCAAGAACCTTCGGATCATCATCAACAGCAAACTCGACATATATGCCCAAGTCAATGCCTTCACTGACTCCTTCTTCCATACCCTGAAGATGCTGAGGAAGATCTTCAAATGGCTCCTAATCAGCAACAAGAAAATCTTCAGGCACGCCCTTGTCAAAAACAAGTTGGACTAAAGAAACACCCTCTATGCCGGGATCAACAAAAAAACCTACAAGATGACTACAGACCATTTAGAACTCTGCAGCCAGAATCACTCTCTACCAGTGGTGGCCAGCAGAGGTAAGAGCGGTGGGTGGTGGGGCAGGGTGGAGTTGGGACAGGGTGGGGGGGGAGTCAACAGACGACGGGATAGGTAAAATTACATTAAAAAAATAAAACCACTTACCTTGCACTCGCTGCATCGCCAAGGCGGTGATGCAATGAGCGCAAGGTAAGTGGTTTTATTTATTTTTGTATTTAATTTTACTTATCCTGTCATCTGTCGACTCTCCCCCACCCCGCCCGGCTCCTGCCCCACCGCTCTTACCTGTGCTGGCTGCCACTGCTCTCAACCTCTCCCATGCTGAACTTACATCACACCACATCTGAAGGAGCTCCACTGGCTCCACATAAACAAACTAGCCAAATTCATACTGCTTACCCACACTTTTAAGGCACTATATAACACAGGCGCAGCATACTTCAACAATCACACCTCTGCTCATCCAGACTCCTACTTGCACACATCCCACGCATACGAAAAACCAGATCTGTGTGGAACAGCCTGCCACTAGACATAAGAGCCTCATCCTCACTTTTCAAACTCCACAAGAAGCAGAAGACTTGTCTTTTTGAGTCTTCTCGCTAGGCCCTAGATCTGGCTAAACTCACACCTAGACCCACTAGGCCCTAGGTTTGGCTAGTCTCACAGCTGCTTGGCACTAGGACACCTTCCTTGTTGATAGTGTGCTCTATAAATTTGCATATCATAACAATCTAAAGTAAGGATATGATAGACGAGGGACATAAAAGGAGTCATGGTAGGCTGGGGTCAATAAAAACTAGAGGTCCAAACTCATCAAGCATAGCGTAAAATGAAGTCTTCTGGGTCATGGGTAAAGCAAAGTGAAATTCTGCTAGACTGGGGATATGCTGCTCATGAAACACTAATGAAACATCAGGTCCTTAACATTTTGTCCACATGATATTTTTGACTCAATATTTTGTCCAAACACCTGTGTGAGTGATGTATAATTATGGTTCTCTTCTTCATGTGTTGTGATGTAAAGCACTGATGCCCATATTTATGAAAACATTGTGCAACACAATGCAGCAAGCCACCTTGCTGCACAGTGTGGAAGGTAAAAGGCAGGGATATGCCGTATTTACCTTTAAATGATGCATTCCTTTCCTAGCGCTGACGCACTTTTGGCTGCCTAGCACCAACTTAGAATGCAAAATGCAACACACTTAGAAAGAGGAAATAAAGATATTTCTCCTCATTGCACCTCTGGTGGGGAGGCACACAATTCTGATGCATTCCCAGGTCTACCAATTTTGGTAAATCTGGGAATGCGTCAGAATCCATGGGTGGATGCGTGGGAACACCAGTGCTCCGTTCATGGCATGCCTCCCTGCCGTAGACTAATGTGAGGTAGTGATTTGCGCTGCCTTGTAGTACCCTAGATTTATCAAGCCAATCAGGGCCATGCAAGATGGCCTTGCGTGGCTTGATAAATCTCATTTAGGTTTTGTGTCGCACATGCATCCCCTCTTGTGGCACAAGAGTGATGCAAAACCTTGATAAATATGGGTCTAAATATTTACTGTCACTAGGCTTGTTATTTCACAATCTGGATATGCAAGTACTTGTGACGCAGAATTAGTCAATAGAAATGTAGGCGTCATTTATCAGTAAAGCACTAAAATCCACTGGGAATGTTTGAGTACGCAGTACGTGTGCTGGTTTCGTAGTCCCTTTGGGACATATGTGCACACCATTTTTGAGGTTGGAAATGGTCCAATCGGGCCATTTACTAAAGTAAAAATGCTTTTACATTTTACAAATGCCAAATTATGATTTGGTAACTTTTTAACGAATCGCAATTTGGTCTAGTTATTCAGTATTTGGAAGGAGGATGTTCAGGTCATCCCTCCCAAATTCCAAATTGCAGTGCCATGTATGAATGATTTGCGACTGAATAACGGTCACAAAACGTTCATTTTTTACCAATTACTAAAAGATAGTTGTAACCATTTACAAATGGGAAGGAATCCCCAAGGGACCCCTTTGCCTTAGAGAATGTAAAAATACATTTTTTAATAGCAGGCAGTGGTCCTACTCTTAAAAAATGAAACTTCAAAGTTTCATTTTTTTCTTTTAAATGTATCTTTTTTTTCCTTAAGAAAAACGGGTTGCATTTCTTTTTTAAGTTTGCTTTATCAAAAAGCAATCACAGACATGGTAGTCTGCTGACCCCAGCAGGCCACCATGTCTGTGATGGCTATTATTTCTAATGGGTCGCAATTTGTGGCCTACCTCATTAATATTCATGAGGTAGGTTGATTTACAACCTATTAGGAATTGCTATTGAAGACTTGTAAGTTTTCTTAAATTCTGAATTGCGATTTCCTGATTGCGATTCAATAAGAATCACAATTAGGAAATCACAATTATTAAATGTTGTACATGTGGCACTTAGAGACCCAAATCCCACACAGACCTTCTACTTCTGTCACTAACACAACTGTCTCCACTATTTCTGGTGCTATAGTAGGGGAAAAGGAAACAGCATATACTGCTCACCTTTGAGTTTTCAATCAGCCATGTTTCTCTTCTGATCTAATAAATTACATTGTGAAAAGACACAAGTGTATTTATTTCTAACACTAAGGGGTCGATTCCGATTCGGGCCGGAAAAAGCACCGACTGACTCGGATCCGGAAAAAATACCGACCGACACGTACCCGTGGCGCACAACACGCCAAGTACGATGCAAGGCGCGAAAAATCCGACCGACACGTACCGAAACCAAGTCGACCGACCGAGCCGCACGGAAAACAGCAATCCGGCCGGAAAAACACGCGAATCCAACCGACCGACACGCACCCGGAACAAATCCGACTGAAACGTACACGCGAACTCCAAACCGCAAAGTACGATGCAAGGCGCGAAAACCACGAGCGAGTCGGACGGAGGACAAGCCGTACGACCGACACGCATACAAAACCGAGCCGAAGCAACACAATACACCGCGACCGACGCGTACGCAGCATAGAAAACTGCACAAACACAGCGTGAACGAAACGGAGAACACCGTACGAGACCAATGCAGGGTCCGACTCGGTCACAAGAACGTTTCCAACATACACAAACAGCACAAAGGAAAAATCACCCAAAAAAGGCCAAACAAGCAATTACCAAGCCAATAAATACTGGGGGGGTGGGGACAGAGAACAAAGACACACCCACAACTCCACCTATATAAAGGACACAAATCACAACCATGAGCCTTTGCAAATGCCATTCCACTGCCAGCACCCAAGAGAAAGCAACCACACACCCACAGCTCATCCCTCACACAAGCCACACACCATCAGCACACCAACAAATACCTACCTCACATACACCCAGCAAAACACACACTCACACACCCTCACCTGCACACCAACACACACATCACCCACCATCACCACCCATCACCATGCCCCCCAAGAAGAATCCCAAGTTCCTAGATAGTGAATTGGAAGTCATGGTAGACGAGATCCTCAGGGTGGAGCCACAGCTGTTTGGCACACTGGTCCAACAGACCCCCATGTCGCAGAAAACCAAGATGTGGGAGAGGATCATCAACAGGGTGAACGCCCAATCACCATGTCGGCGCACAAAGACCGACATCCAGAACAGGTGGTATGACGTGCGCAGGAGGGTACGGGACATGCTGAAGAAAGACTACATCAACAGCCAATACACCGGCAGTGGCCCTCCTGCCAAGCCAATATACCTCAGGCCCTGGGAGGAGAAGGTGCGGGCCATCCTTCCGCCAGTGAGCGTATATGGACTAGAGGACATCCCAGAGCCTGGTGAGTACACAACAAATGTACACAATATACTGCCACAAAACACACACATCACTGTCAAGGGAGAGTCAAACCATGCACTCATAGCAATTACACAGCAACCAGAACAGAATCATCCCTAAATGTGTATGTCAGTCAGATAAACACAACACATGCCATCAAAAAAGTCACATCCAACTGTGCCAACACATGTACAAACACAACTACAACTACAGCTAGGCAGTGGCACAAATAGAACTAACAAACACATCCAGACATGTAGCCACCACAACAACACCAACACACAGTGAAGACCACTCAAAGGAAGGAATTCTGTGTATGCTGGCCAAGTCAGTGTAGCCAATAGCATCATGGGAGTCGCAGTCACACATATTGCCCCCACAACTGTCCCATCAACACCACCATGAACCATGCGCACATCACAGGGAGTGGAGAAGGACTCACAAGATGGCTGACACTGGCAACTGCTGTGGGGAGCACAAGGCCCTGCTGGCAACTGTGCACCAACAAACAGCAGGACACCACTGACTGACATCCTGAGAGACAACTTACACTCCCTGCAATGCAAGCACGTTCCATGGTGGGATATCTGGCTAGCTGGGTGGGAAGGGGGACTTGCAGCACTGACCATAGTCACAAGCACCTCCCCTCACACACCCCCAACACAAACTCCACAGAACCCACATGGTAGAATGCAATGCCCCCATCCTAACACAAGATCCCACAAAGAACCACCACCCTGGGTTATGTTGTGTGAAGCACAGGGACACTCTTGGGACTTCTAGCCAAACAACTGCCAGGACAACACTCCCAGCCATCCTGTCAGCACAGCCAGCCCACCCCACAGGGAAGCAGAGTCAAAGGAAGGAAGCATGGGCATGCTGGGAAGGGGGAGGAGGCAAAAGCATGATGGGAGTCGTAGTCACAGCTCTACATCCCCCACCACATGGCCCAGCAAGCTCACACTCACGCATGCACATCCCACAGAGAGTGGAAAGGCCCATCAAAGATGTCTGACACTGTTGCTGTGTCGTGGGGAGCACAAGGGCATGCTGGGTACTGCACACCAACCAACAGCAGGACACCACTGTCAGCCATCTTGCCATTGCTCTCACACCCACACACACTGAACTCCACACAAAAGCAAGTAAGTATGGGAATGCTGGGAAGTGGGGTGGAGGCAATGGCATGATGGGAGTCGTAGTCACAGACATAGCTCACCCCCACAACTGTCCCATCAACACCACCCTGAACCATGCTCACATCACAGGAAGTGGAGAAGGACTCACAAGATGGCTGACACTGGCTACTGCTGTGGGGAGCACAAGGCCCTGCTGGCAAATGTGCACCAACAAACAGCAGGACACCACTGACTGACATCCTGAGAGACAACTTACACTCACTGCAACGCAAGCACGTTCCATGGTGGGATAACTGACTGGCTGGGTGGGTGGGTGGGAAGGAGGGCCGGCTGTCAACCAAACACAACCAATGCAGACCATGTTCACACCCCAGAAAATACATAGAAATGCCCAAATAATGCAGGACAATGTGCCACACCAATATCAACCCCTGACTGTGACGACTTAGGACAATGCAATGTACAGGCCCGCACCCAGAGGCACAGTCACAACCTACGTTCCCTCTAAGGTGCGCGCATGAGTGGCCGCGCAGCTCTTCTTACTCTACCGCGCATTTCAATTGCAGGAGCGCGCACACTTCAAATTCAATTCAGGAATGTATAAAACACTCTGGCAGAGTCATTGTCACTTCTTCCTTTTAAGTATGAGCTAGATAGACCAACATTTTCCCCTCCCAAACACGAGGGCAGGGTGCAACAAAGGGCAGCATTAACAAGCATTCATACTGATGACTTTGTAAACATCCCCTGTAGAGAAACCCTTTATGTTTAAAACAGTGCTTTGCACCTTTTTGCTCTGTGAAACAAATGCTCGCCTGGGGGCCCAGGGACGCACAATGTAAAACTATTGTTGCCAATATGTGGTGGCGGAGAGCAGTGGGAATGTGAGTGTTCTCCTGTTTAGCAGTGCTTCTGGTTTTTGGGAGAAAGAGAGGCGTGCACCGATAGCAGTCCAACTGCATATGCGTTGCCTAAGAGCCCGCAGCATCACACAGCAAGTAAACTTTCGCGCATTGTTCAGTAGGATTGCACGCATTTGGGCTGTCTGATGTGACCTTGACAGATTACCAGCCCCCTGGAGGTCAGTGAAGCTGAGACAGTAAGCTACAGAAAGAGTAAAGTCATGGAATCAAAGTACATAGAAAGAGGGGCTGGGAGAGAGAGAGGGTAGGGTGCGATGAGTGGAAGCTGAGAGAAGGAAAGGAACGTTTTTTGTGTTTGTTGTTTATTGTGTGCTTTCATCATGCTTACATGGGTCTACTTAGTTTAATTTATTCAAAAGGAGGCCACTTCAGCTTGCACCAGAAATTGCCCCTGCCATGCTACCAATGACAGTAACAACATGACTATTAACCATCACACTCCTAAAGTGTGACAATTCGGACTATTCCAGGCCCCTAAATCTATAAGAATGGCTTGGCTGTCAGGTAATAGTCATTTTTAATGTATACTAAATTAATAAATAAAGTTGTTGTGGTAGCCAGACAGTGCCACCTTGTGGTAGACTGTCATAAGCGCCAGTGTTGACAAATCAAAGGACGGTGCAGAGCACCAGAAACCACCGGCTCAATTTAAGCACTTATATCAAATATTTGCGATGTAAATAAAGCAACAAACATTGCGTAACATATGGTAATGTCTTTTCAAAATTCAATTATTTCTTTAACATGTGGAAGCTTTAACATTAATAAGGCACTTTATAGCACTGCATTAAGAAGTTCTTATTAAAAGTGATATTTTGTACAACTGGTAGTCTGAACTCACATACTCGAAAGTGCTTTCATATGGGATAGTGAAAAAAAGAGTTAGGGTGAAATAAAGTATTGGCTTAAGATCACACTTTAAGCGGGGAGGCTGTGATTTATCTAGGTTTTCTGATTTCACTTTGAACAAATCAGCCAGAAAATGGGTCTCTATTTGTTTTCCTTATATTAAGGCTTTTTTTACCTCTTAGTTCATTTTCTGCAGTTTCTAAATACAGAGCAAATTCGACCCAAAGCCTAAGAGCTTTACATGAGCACCAGGGGCCATACTACTGAAAGTGCCCGGGGGCGCAACAGGCATGTGTGCCTGAGTGTGTGCTCCTGGGGCACTTTGGTATTACAGAAGGGGCCGCAGACGCTTGTGCGGCCTCTTCTGTAATACTGAGATTGCTGGAGCAGGTGCAGTTCTAGCACTTTCTCAAGAGGGCGTTCTCTCGTTTACATGAGGGCATGACCCCATGCAATGGGGGCATCTCTTTGCCTCTGCACCCGCGCCATACTATGGACGCGGGCACAGAGGCAAAGAAGCTGTCAGGAGGCGCACTGCAAGTGCGCCCCATGAGTGCAGCCGTCTCGAGGGATGGACTTGGGTCCCATGGACCCCCTAGACATCCCCCTTCAGGCGGGTGCAGTCACTCGCTGCACCCTCAAGCAAGGGAATCTCTAATCCATTTTGAAAGTGCAAGCAGGTTGCTGCCTACACCGTGAAACGCGGGGCAGCCACTCCATGTTTCACCTGATTGCGCTGCCCCCAGGATGCCCTAAGAACAGCTCATTCAACATAATCGGGCACACTTTCCCTGTTTACGGATGGCGCACCTGTTTGAAGGTGAGCAAACAGGGAAAGTGTGCCCTTGTCATAATAGGGGCCCAGTTGCATTAAACAAAGTCACATGCATTGTTTATAGGCATAGGGAAATTAAGTGATGTGCCCAGAATCACAGGATGTTGAGCCAACATTGAAACTGGATCCTGGTTTGCCAGTTCCACAGCTGGCAGCAATGCCACATCCTAGGTAGAGGGACGGAGGCAGGCAGAAGCCACATGAAAGCTCGCCTTATTGTGGGCTCGAGGTTCCAACAGAACCCAGAGTTGAGCCTGAGTCAGGCTTCAGGCTCAAGCCTGGCTTGAGATCTCAGTGGCTCGCCCACCTCTATAAAGCTGGGAGCTCTGCCTTCCGTAAAATAGAAACCCCATCAAAGTGACAAGGGTACCATAAATTGGCAAATGTTAATATCTGTTATTTTCAGCACTTAGAAATACCTCGTGTGGTGTGTAGTACTATATAAAATATGAATAACATAAGGGAGAAGGCATGAGGGAATAAGAAATTAATGGAGGGAAGGGCAAAAGCGGGAAGAGGGCAGTTCTGCTTTTCTCTTATCTTCTTCCAGCCATAGAATGAATCAGTCCTAACTAGGCAAAGTTCTGCTTCACTCTTCTCTCCTCCCATAGATTTTGCTAGTCCTGTCAAGAGCAGTTGTGCTTCACTCTTCTCCCTTTCCACAGACTTTATCAGCTCGACCCAGGCCAGTTATATTTTACTCTTCTGTCCTTCCACAGTTTACAAGTTTCACAAAAGCCAGTGCTGGTTTGCTTTTCTCCCTTTTTATAAAGTTTACCTGTACTTTAATGTTCATATTTTGTATGGTCTTTTCAGTTATAGTCACATAAAACAGATTAGATACACAATTTGTACTCGTATGTAAATTATTGTTTGACCATGAAAATGGATAAATTCAGTGAGAGATGTGATATTTCTGTACCCAGTCACCAAGTGATGTGCTTTCCTAAATCCCTCTTCCAGAAGGTCATACATAAATATTACCATAAGAGTTAGCAAAGACCATAGCATGTGAATGTGCACTGCTATTCTTCTTTAATCAAATTTGCCTCTAGCACTTACTTCCATGCAGGACATGATACTTAAGTGCCTAGAGGTGATTCAGTTCATAGAGTTCACTCTAGAAAATATACTTTCCTACTTAGTTTTTAGGTTCAAATCTACTGTGCTTTTCTGGTGCACTGCATACCATAGTGGAATGTGCTAGTTGTTAACAGAGCTTGAGTTATGAAAATAAAATAATGTTATTGTTGGGATGGGGACCTCAAAGATGAGAAAGGCACGCCTTTTGGAACTGTTTTTTTACAGCTTGTCAAGCTATTTGCCTACAAACTCTTGTGTTTTAATTGAGTATTTATATAAAAATGCTTTAAAATTGCATGATTTTATTTTGCACAAAGTAGAAGCACAGTGATGGAGGATACCTCTTACATTTCCCCTACCCGATACATAGCCCATTCAGTGTGGGATAGGGCAGTGACATAGTGACATAAAAAGCCACTCAGGTTTGCACATGGCTGATGAAAGTGCTTACACAAATGCTCAATAAATGCATATGGAGAAATAAAATTAGAGGAAACATTGCTTCCGCAAAACTGAGCTTTCCACTAAGTCACTTCCATCCCCAACTCACAGGCTTGAGTCATCCCTACTAGAAACTACTTCACAGTAAGTGACTGCATTTGAACAAGAAATTTGAATCTATTGATGAAAAGTCGACTTATTGAATCATGTTGTGCTGCTGAGGAGTGGCTAAATGCCCTTGAAACTGTGGCTCAAACTAGCAGGCATACAAATGATGAAAGATGTTGGGTCCTAGATCGTATGCGTGTGGACCAAGAGAATCTTTAACCTCCAAATTGCAGTTATCACTGAAGGAATAGACTGCGAGGACAGGGTGGGACACTAACCAGTTGGATAGCTTAATTGATTAATGAATGTTACTGGGTTTACCAGAATTGACCATGTCTAGGACAAATAGAGCTCCTCTATGCTCTATTAAATCAGGGAGTCAGGCATGTATTATTTTTGTTTATCTTGAGGATTTTCTACTAATGGGAAAAAAAACTGGTTGAAGCCTGAAAAAATAGCTGAGAGTGTATGTTTTCAATTTTCCATAAATGAACCCAAAGTACAAGATGTTGATGTGACCATTTTGGTTTGCGATGCAATAACATTAAATCAGTTGCCTTAAAAGTGGCTTTCACATGTTGATAAACTGAATCAAAATGAAGCATTAATTTTCACATAAACCTTAATTGTAGCGAACACAACTAATTTCAGAAGCTCACGCACCACACTCACTTGCATAGTGAATTTTCACTAGTCTCCAGAGCACACAGCCTTGGTTACAGTGCACAGAAGCCCTTAATTGCCGCACACAGAGGAAAATAATTAGAGGGAACATTGGTCACAACTGTCATGTGTGTCAACCATTGATGCCTGCAGAAACATAACATACATTGTTTGTGTCTCCCAAAACCAGGTGATGATGGAGACGCTGAGGAGTCCCAGTCCCAGGCTCAAGAGGATGCCGAGCTCACTGGCGTCGTACAGCCTCTGTCCTCCTCGGACGATGAAGAACAACCTGGCACATCCGGTGCAAGTCAACATGCAGCACCAGCAGGACCACCAGCTTCAGCACCAGCAGGACCACCAGCTGCACCCCCTGCACCCACCCCTCCAACGACTGTCACCACGAATACCATCCCTGCCGACATGGACAGAACAAGGAGCAACACCAGCACAGTGACCCTGGACCAACCTGGGGCCATGGACACCACCACCACCACCACCAACCCCCAAGGTGGACCAGGGTTATCTGTGCGTGCCACTGCACACACTGCACATGTCAGCAGGGGTGGTGGGAGGGGTGGGAGACAGAGGTCGCTGCTTGCAGACGTTGCTGGTGTGCATGATGACCCACAACTGGTACGCATAGCTGATGCGTACCAGTCCAGCACCGGAGACCTAAGCCAGGTAGTGGGGCTCCTCAGAGACATTAAACAGCAGCAGGCTGCCCATCATGCCCGCTTGGACTCCCACATGTCCCACGTGGAGTCACACATGTCCCGTGTGGACTCACACATGTCCCACGTGGAGTCCAAGTGGGATGCACTGCATGAGATGACGGCGGTGCACAGGGACATTTTACAATGCCTCCGCCAGATGAACAGCAACCAGTCCACACCTCCCTGTGTGCCAACAACATCTGGTGCCGAACAAACTGCAACTGCCACAGGGAGGGAGGAGGACTCTGGCGGAGAGTCCCCTGCACCGCAGCAGCCTGTACTTGAGGGGCCCCCCAAGAAGAGGGGTCGTCCGAGGAGGGAAAAGTGAGAGGCCGATGGCCAAGCGCAACGCCCAGGAAGCCTGAACCTGTTCTGGATGTTCGCCTTTGTGCACAGACTGTTCACCCTGTTGACGGCAACACTACTCCCACACATTGCATGGGGAGTACAAGTTGGACCAATGTGTCAGACAACTGTGGCCCCGATACTGGGGATCCTGTCTACCAGGACTTTCAATTCACCTAGGAACTTGGGATTGCAAGATTTATGTACAGCACTACACATCCTAGGCACTATTAACACAAATGTATCAGAATAAACACACTAATACACCATACTTGCCTCTGTCGTGATTCCAACGTGGGTGCTGTTATGGGGATGATGAACTGCAAAATTACACTGTGTATGCGAACTGCAACAGCAAGGACAACACAGGCATGTGAGTACAGGCAACGTGACACACATGAGGGAGACACACCACCAGGGCTACACAACACATACACACCTAGGCCATCTGACTCATTGCCTACACTGATGTTGCCAGGGAAGACGGTGCAATGCACAGACACCACACCCATTCCCAGTTGTAGTCAAGTAGCCCACAGGTGCAGTAAGCAAATGGCAGTCAAATGTGTGACCACAGACAACGCACATCACAAAGTGAAGCACAGGTTTATTACACAGTTGCAACATGCCGTAACCACTACAGATGCAAGGTAATCCCACCTGGCAGCGGGCACACAGTCAACAACTGTAGACGGAAGGAAGTCCATGGGTGTGGCGCACATCACCTGTAGGGACACAACAGCTACCAGCCTGGATGTGCAATCACGTCGTCGGTGGACACAGTTGACCAAACGAATCTGAAAGTACCCTGTGAAGGACAGAAATGACACACAGGCAAAAGCAATGGAGTACAGGACAGAACAGCAAAACTCATGCACAATACATGTTACAAGATACCCACCCAGAACCAAGTTAGCATGTCAACACTGTTGGGGAGTACAGCCCACCTGTCACCACACATCGCAACACACATCCAGTCAAGTAGCCCATGGACACACTCCAACAGCACCAGAGCACCACCCACACATCATGCCAACTCACATCATTGACATGACACCTCAGGATACTCACATTCAGCTAAAGAAGTTGGTGATGAGCTGTGTGCGGACATCACCATCACCATCATCATCATCATCGTCACTGGCATCATGGTCCAGGCCAGGATCCTCCACAGGTGGCGGATGTTGGTCATTGTCATCCTGGATGAGAGGCAACTCCTTCCGCACTGCCAGGTTGTGGAGCATGCAGCAGACGATGATAATCTTGCACACTTTCGCAGGGGCATATGGGAGGGACCCTCCGGTCTTGTCCAGGCAGCGGAAGCGGCTCTTCAGGAGACCAAAGGTCTGCTCAATCACTCTCCTGGTCCGACCATGTGCCTCATTGTAGCGCATCTGGGCTGGTGTCACAGGGTTCCTGAGGGGTGTCAGCAACCACGGCATGTTGGGGTATCCCGAGTCACCTACGGACAGACAAGTGCACATTAGCTGACTTGGAAAAGTGGGCGGAATACTACAGATCAGATCACACACAATGGCACAAAGTCAGTACACACCGACAAGCCAGGCACGCTGGTTCTGCATCTGTGCCATCATCCTGGGGATGCGACTACTCCTCATCACAAAGGCATCGTGTGCTGAACCAGGGAAACGGGCACACACGTGTGTGATGGTCATGTCTGCAAGACACACCACCAGTGCATTGACCGAGTGGTAGTGCTTGCGGTTCCTGTAGGCCTGCTCCTGGGCCTGTGGTGGTACCAAAGCCACATGTGTCCCATCAATGGAGCCAATTACATGCAGCATCCTCCCCAGGGCATAAAAGTCACTCTTCACGTCAGTGAGTCGTCGCAGTCTAGGGAAATAGATGTACCGTTTCAGGAAGAGCAACATTGCTGCCAAAACATCGCGGAGCACACTGCTGAACATGGTCTGTGACATCCCACCAGCAGTCGCCACAGTATGTTGGAAGGTACCAGTGGCAAAGAAGTGTAGGGCTGCCATCACCTTCACCTTGGGGGTCAGCGCTGTAGGATACGGCCGGCCAGGCTGCAAATGTGGGGACAACTGCACTGCCAAATCCTCAATCAGCTGCCTGGTGAAGCGGTACCGTCGGATGCTGTCCCGTTCCACCATCGTTGCCAGGTCTGGGAATGGTCGATGGACAGCAGGAGCCCTGCAGTGCAGAGGAGAAGTAAGCAAGATTGTCAGTCACCCCACATATGCGGCATTGAACACACTCAAGATCCCAACATACATCATTATGAGGCACAACTACATGAAGTGTGCAGTACCGGAAGGACATGTATGGTACATACATGGCCAACATCTGTCAACACGGTCCAACAGGTGGCATCAATTAGTCCCAGGTTGGCCCATTGGATATCATGAGGCCGTGTCACAGTTCCCATCTCCTGCTGCCGTGTCACAATAACCCCCACAGTGACAGGTGAGGACAGATGTGCCCCAGGCACCACAGCTCAACGACAGGTACATTCCCAGGGACCCTGTAATGCCACATGGACACTGGCATTACATGGAGTATCATGTATACACCACAGCAAAACAACCATGACCCCCACAGGTAGTGGCCCCACTTGCCACGGCAGGACAGACATGGACGTCTGTGACACACACGCACAACATCAAAGTCCATGCACACACAACGTGTATGTGGAGACTGTCTCCCATTGTGCACATGAAATCAGAGACATTGTAAACACTACATGCACAAAGACTGTGGAGGACCATCACTATTGTGCCACTGGGACACCCTGGCTCAAACATACCGTCCCACATGGGACTCACGGGGTATGTGACATGACATACACATACACCACTGTGAAATGTGACCATGGCACATGCACAGATATGAACAGTTGCACATCACAGTGGTCATGTACACGTAACACCCAGGATCCTGTCCCCATGAACACGTGCACAGCCTGGGGGTGGCTGCCCACAGGTGACACCCACAGGACAACATGTACACCAACATACACACAATAGGAAATGCATCCTTACATGCCTTATGATAAAGTTTGGACAGGCTGTCGTGATGTAGGTGTTCCCCTCACTCCCTGGGAGCTATCTGTGGCTGGCATATGTCCATCTGAGACAGGCATGCTGACATATGCCAGTCACATGTACAGTGATGCGTTGTACCGCAATGGACCGATCGGTGCCTCCGGCCGGCCCATTGCATTCAATGTGTGCGGGTACGCGTTGTACCCCTGTGCGCGTTGAACTGCAATGGACCGATCGGTGCCTCCGGCCGGCCCATTGCATTCAATGTGTGCGGGTACGCATTGTACCCCTGTGCGCGTTGAACTGCAATGGACCGATCGGTGCCTCCGGCCGGCCCATTGCAATCAATGTGTGCGGGTACGCGTTGTACCCCTGTGCACGTTGTACCGCAATGGACCGATCGGTGCCTCCGGCCGGCCCATTGCATTCAATGTGTGCGGGTACGCGTTGTACCCCTGTGCGCGTTGAACTGCAATGGACCGATCGGTGCCTCCGGCCGGCCCATTGCATTCAATGTGTGCGGGTACGCGTTGTACCCCTGTGCGCGTTGAACTGCAATGGACCGATCGGTGCCTCCGGCCGGCCCATTGCATTCAATGTGTGCGGGTACGCGCTGTACCCCTGTGCGCGTTGTACCGCAATGGACCGATCGGTGCCTCCGGCCGGCCCATTGCATTCAATGTGTGCGGGTACGCGTTGTACCCCTGTGCGCGTTGTACCGCAATGGACCGATCGGTGCGCACCCATTGACAATGGGCTTGCCTGGCAACGGACGCGTTTTCGAATTTCGAACGAGTCGGTTGCTGTAAATTCAGTTGGTCACCCACAACAATGTTGCAAAATCATGTATGTCATGAAGTTGAAGATTTGAAGGATGCTGTGGGCGTGTTTTGGTGCTGCTATTCCATGGATTGGCCAGATTCAGAAGATGCAAACGACTTGGACCTATCACTTTGGACACAATGGACAGTATCTGCCTCTCCAGCACATATATATTGCTGGCTGTTCCCCTGAGAGCTCACTTGCCTGCACTACATGCTCCAGGACGACATCTGCCACTGCACTGCTGCTGTCTCTGCCCCTCTGGACCCTGCAATGGCACGTACTGTGGAGAGAGCCCCAGCCTTCAGCCTTGAAGAGAACCAGGCCCTGCTGGACAGCCTACTTCCACAGTACAGCAAGCTGTATGGGACACCAGGGGAGCAGGTGAGTGTTCTGTGCACTGCCTTTCTGAATGTGCATTTTGTGTGACTAGCAAGGCTGAGAGTCTGCACGCCACTGGCTAGCAGGCTCACTGAGTAGTTGTCACCCCCATAGTGTGTAGTGACTTGCACTGGACAGGTATGGTGCAGTGACAGTGCATTTGAACATGGTTTTACTTCCCATGCAATGATACCATGTAGTGACGTCTGGCAAACTGTCCATGGTCAGCTTTGCACTGCCTGTGTACATCATGTGCCCCTGTGATTGAGACATGTATATACAACTGTGTCATGCACGGATATGTTGCATGTGTGGTAATGGCCTTTTCACTTTGTCATCCTGACAGGTTAATGCCCATCGGAAGCAGGAAATCTGGAAGGACATCGTCCGGGCTGTCCGGTCCGTAGGGGTCTACAAGCGCCGGATCCGCAACTGCCAGAAGAGGTGGCAGGACCTTCAGGGCTGGACCCGGAGGATTGCACGGGTCCAGCTGAAGCTGTCGCCTCCTCGCAGGAGGGGCGGAACACGGACCCTGACCCCCACATGCTCCAGATCCTGGCGGTGGTGTTTCCAGACCTGGATGGGCAGCTGAAGGCCAGACAGCAGCAAGGAGGAGGTGAGTCAAAGACTGCACTGTGAACTCTGTATTACATGCTTTGTGCCCTCCTCTGGCCTGGTTCAACTGCCACAGTGCAGCAGTCATGTTGTCCAGGAGCCATGTCCCTCTATTGTGCACTGCCCACTGCTCATCTGATACCCAGGTGTGGCCCTTACATTCAGGGAATTGTGTCACTTGGGACTGTGTCCTTGCAGTTTGCTTCACTAAAGGTGGGGGACAGCATCTGTTTCCCTAACTCTGTTGTGGGCATCATGGGTGGGTCCATTGTTCACACAACGCCTGGGTTTGGACATGTGATCTGCGTGTTGCTTTGATATGCGGTCCACTTGCTGAGCCACCACATGTGCCTGGGGTATGTGGCACACGCCCATGCAGCGGGTGGGAACAATGTTTGGGCCCCAGGAGTGTGCAGATTACGTGTGTCACACATACATAGCCAGCTATCCACTGTCCAGGGCACATCCCTCATTCATGTGGAGCAGGACAGTCATGCCTACTCCAGGCCATGCAATGCACTCTGTACTCCCACTCCCGTGTATCAGCTGACACATTGTGCACAGTGATTTGACCCCTCAGGTGTCTGCCTCTGTGTCAGTGTGCTGTGGATTAGTTGCCAGGACTGCTGGGGTGTTTCTTGGTAGGGGCTCAGCATGCCCCTGGAGATGTGACCATAGGAGACGATACTTGTGTGTCACATAGGTGTTTGATCAGCTGCCCGTGCAGACTGGGGTATGCGAATGTGAAGTTCAGGCAGCTGTTCCCCATTCACAGCAAATTGTGAGGGGCTCAGGTTCAGAGGGTAGGTTCACAGGTCTCCCATATGTCCAATAGGTGTGACCTGGACAGATGAGGGTTAAGATGATGTGTTGTGTGGGGGATGTACATGTGCACTTGTGCAGCTCCAGGACTTGCATTCCCCATGACCTACTATTGTGACACAGCGCATAGTGTTGTTGTCTGGCTGCCAAGTCATACATCACTGAGACAGTGATGTATGACTTAGCAGTCATGCCTCTGCCATGGCATGTGTCAACTTATTGGTGGTCCTGCAGGGGAGTGACATGTGCTACATGCACACCATAGTGGCGCTGGCTATCAGGACATGGGTGCATCATGGTGTCTGTCGCTCGTATGCATCACATGCATTTCCTATTTGACTCTGGGCATCCCTTTCATCCGGAAACCTGTACTGACTCAGTGGCAAGAGCTGTGATGTGTGCATGTCCACATGCCACACCGTGTCCTCTGCACTGTCCAACTACTGTGTACTTGGTGCATGTGTCCACACTGGGGTGTTGCAATCCAACAGACACCAGACAGATGGGTGCAAGGCCATGTGGGATGTGAGTGCCATGCTTGGCATCAGACTGACAATTGGCTTCTCCTGTTCAGTTAGGGCACTTTTAGCAATGTACAACTAATGATGCCAGGGCTTGCTCTGTAATGTGCTGTGCTCACAGTGGTGTGTGCGTTTGGTGCAGGTGACTGATGTCTGTCTGTTTCCCCATTGCTTGCAGATACATCCACGGCCACGGAAGGGGACAGCTCCACGGACCAGGAGGAGCCAGAGAGCCAGACTGGGTCAGCAGCCGAGGAGTGGTCGGAGGGACCCAGTGGCACGGAGGGCGAGGGGAGCCACACCGAGGAGTCCTCAGCACCATCCACCTCAGCTGAGGACCAGAGCAACTCGGAGGATGACTCCCTTGTGGAGGCGGGTGTCAGCAGCCACCACACCCCAGCTAGTGTTGCTGTCCCCGCCACCACCAGCACCACCACCGCCCTCCCATCGGCTCCCATTCCCCAGGTCCGTGGAGGCTCCCATGTTCGGGAGCGTGTCTCCTTTGGCCCAGGCACCGCACCCCCTGCCCCTGTGTCCCCTGCTGCCCTGAGTGAGGAGTCTGTGTACCTCCTTCGCCAGCTCCATGTAGGGCAGACAGCCATGCTGAGTGTCCTCCATGCGCACACCGCACTGTTGACTCAGCTGGTGTCGTTCATGGAGGGCATCTCATCGGGCATGTCTGACCTACAGAGGGGCAACAGGTCCATGGACTCCTCCCTGACGGCAGCAGTGTCCCTCCTCAGACAGTCCCTCACCCCTCCTGCCTCTGCTCCATCCACACTCCCCAGCACCTTACCCGTCCCAAGCACACACACACCGGCACAGGCACACACCAGCACACACACGTCCAGCACACAGACACACACGCCACAAACTAAACGCACACGCATGCACAGTCAGGGGACTGAAACCAGACTCACAGGGGATGGGGCCCTGGTACACACACACGCATCCACGGGCACTGCGCAGTCCTCAGTTGCCTCTCCCTCCAAAGCACCCTCCCTTGCCTCACCTGCAACCCCAAAGACCTAGCGCCTCTTCCTCAGTGACTTCGGCCTCTTCCCTCCGATCCAGCTGCCCCAGCATCCAGGGGGAAGAGGAAGCCCCCCACACGGAGCAGAGTGCCCCTCGCCCCCGGACACCCTCCCCCAGGCACAGACAGACTGAGGCCCCCACCCGCAAGTCCCCCGGAGTGCTAAGAGCAAGACCCCGCCGCCGCCCTGCAGCTCAAGCACCAGGTCTCCTTCCTCCATCCCTCAGGCCCCCACTCCACAGGTGTCCCCACCACACCCTGCCCCAGGTTCCCCCACCCACAGATATACCATCCCCAAGAGGCTCCGGCCTTCTCCCCTGCCACTTGCTCTCCCGGCACCACACCCCCCGCTGCGCTTGTCTGTGCCACTGATGTGGTGAGGGTGTCCTCCCCCTCTGTCCAGCCCACCTTGCCTGTTCCCCATTCTCCTCCCCTGGTGGTCGGCACTGCAGTGGAGTCCACTACCACCCTGTCTGACTTGGGCACTGCAGTGGCGGACCTGTCCACTCCATCTGCAGGGTCCACTGCAGTCGTGCCGGCACCCACAACATCTGAGCCATGCCCCCAGTTGTGCCGGCACACACCATGTCAGACACCTCCACTGCAGTTGTCAGTGGCTCTCCAGCACCCACCACCCCTTCCCTGCTTCCTCCTGGTGAGCCCTGATCCTGTCCCTGCGGTGCCTGGCCTACCCCCCGGTTGCCCCTCCTAGTGGATTGTCCCTGGTTTTGTGCAGGCATGTGTAGGGTGGCATCTGCCACTGTCACCCACTTGTGACTTTGTTGATGGACTGGCCATTGGCCTTTGTTTATGTTCTACCGGACTTCTACTTTTAATGCCACATATGCTGAATAAAGCAACTTTCTGTTCTCTAGTGCTTTTGCTTCTGATGTATATGATGTTGATGATGCTAACCATGCCCTTGCTGCAGTGATGGTGATATTTGGTCTCATGATAATGAAGTGTTACTGTGCAGGAACCCATGTGGTCCAGGGGGAATGTGTCCTATCCTGTGGTGTATCCATGTCATCCATAGCAGCATCTGAGGGTGTCATGTGTTCAGTATTTGGCAATGGGATTTCCTACTTAGATTGGCAATTTCACATCTGTGGCTTCCACCCCTGCACATCTGTTGTGCCTGCCATTGTTCTATTCGTCTACTTCCCTGACCGTGTGGCCATCTCCAGTGAACATGCAGGTTTGGGCATCAATGGGGAAGGACTCATCTGTGTTGTCAGTGCAACATTGCTATACAAGTGTGTTGGATCTGTGCTGATGATTCCGTTGGCACTTCCATGACCAGACTGATGGGACGGGAGCCCTCATTTGGTGCTAATTGTTGATTGTGTGTCCCATTGCTGCCATGGTATGGTATCTGTTCACCTCACATCTGCAGTCTCCACAGGGTATCTGCATGTGTGTGCCCATAGGTGCAAATATGTGGGTCTGCATTCGGATGGTCACTTCTGTCATTGTGTCATTGATGATTGTTGACGGTGTCAGCCCCCATGGGTGTTGTTTGTCTGCACATGGCCAAAGTTATGTCTTATTTGCACTGCAGGATTTGGCTCCCCCAATTTATGTTGCAATGGGACACATACACTACTTTGCCACTGATGTGTTTGTTGTTCTGTGACCAGGAATCATCCATGCAGTTTGGCAGTTGCACCTCTTACTTTGTCAACACTTACCTTTTGGTCACTGTGATGATGGGGGTTTGGACCCCATTGCCACAATGTTCAAAATGTGCTGCAGCTATGGACCCCACACTAGCCTTTTGGTCACTGTGATGATGGGGGTTTGGACCCCATTGCCACAATGTTCAAAATGTGCTGCAGCTATGGACCCCACACTTGCCTTTTGGTCACTGTGATGATGGGGGTTTGGACCCCATTGCCACAATGTTCAAAATGTGCTGCAGCTATGGACCCCACACTTACCTTTTGGTCACTGTGATGATGGGGGTTTGGACCCCATTGCCACAATGTTCAAAATGTGCTGCAGCTATGGACCCCACACTTGCCTTTTGGTCACTGTGATGATGGGGGTTTGGACCCCATTGCCACAATGTTCAAAATGTGCTGCAGCTATGGACCCCACACTTGCCTTTTGGTCACTGTGATGATGGGGGTTTGGACCCCATTGCCACAATGTTCAAAATGTGCTGCAGCTATGGACCCCACACTTGCCTTTTGGTCACTGTGATGATGGGGGTTTGGACCCCATTGCCACAATGTTCAAAATGTGCTGCAGCTATGGACCCCACACTTGCCTTTTGGTCACTGTGATGATGGGGGTTTGGATCCCATTGCCACAATGTTCAAAATGTGCTGCAGCTATGGACCCCACACCTGCCTTTTGGTCACTGTGATGATGGGGGTTTGGACCCCATTGCCACAATGGTCATGGCCTGCTTGCGTTGTGTGTGCCACACACATATTTGTGTGGCACATGTGCTAGGGGGTCACATTGTATGTTCGAAGTCATGTTCGGTGTTGTAGGCATTTGACACAGTCTACACACGCTTGTCATGGTGTTGGGGGGATGTCTTCTTCTTGCATTCCCTAGGTTGTGGTGTGCTGGTTGTGTCATGCATTGTCCATCCTATGGGTGGGGGTGGTAGTGGTGGTAGGCATCCTGCCCCCCTGGCTAAGGGTGGTAGTAGTGGTAGGCATCCTGCCCCCCTGGGTGAGGGTGGTAGTAGTGGTAGGCATCCTGCCCCCCTGGCTAAGGGTGGTAGTAGTAGTAGGCATCCAGCCCCCCCTGGCTAAGGGTGGTGATCCTGCCCCCCTGGGTGAGGGTGGTAGTAGTGGTAGGCATCCAGCCCACCCTGGGTGAGGGTGGTAGTAGTGGTAGGCATCCTGCCCCCCTGGGTGAGGGTGGTAGTAGTGGTAGGCATCCAGCCCACCCTGGGTGAGGGTGGTAGTAGTGGTAGGCATCCTGCCCCCCTGGGTGAGGGTGGTAGTAGTGGTAGGCATCCTGCCCCCTGGCTAAGGGTGGTAGTAGTGGTAGGCATCCTGCCCCCCTGGGTGAGGGTGGTAGTGGTGGTAGGCATCCTGCCCCCCTGGCTAAGGGTGGTAGTAGTGGTAGGCATCCAGCCCCCTGGCTAAGGGTGGTGGTAGGCATCCTGCCCCCCTGGGTGAGGGTGGTAGTAGTGGTAGGCATCCAGCCCACCCTGGATGAGGGTGGTAGTAGTGGTAGGCATCCTGCCCCCCTGGGTGAGGGTGGTAGTAGTGGTAGGCATCCTGACCCCCTGGCTAAGGGTGGTAGTAGTGGTAGGCATCCTGCCCCCACTGGGTGAGGGTGGTAGTAGTGGTAGGCATCCTGCCCCCTGGCTAAGGGTGGTAGTAGTGGTAGGCATCCAGCCCCCCTGGCTAAGGGTGGTGGTAGGCATCCTGCCCCCCTGGGTGAGGGTGGTAGTAGTGGTAGGCATCCAGCCCACCCTGGATGAGGGTGGTAATAGTGGTAGGCATCCTGCCCCCCCTGGGTGAGGGTGGTAGTAGTGGTAGGCATTCTGCCCCCCCTGGCTAAGGGTGGTAGTAGTGGTAGGCATACTGCCCCCCTGGGTGAGGGTGGTAGTAGTGGTAGGCATCCTGACCCCCTGGCTAAGGGTGGTAGTAGTGGTAGGCATTCAGCCCCCCTGGCTAAGGGTGGTGGTAGGCATCCTGCCCCCTGGGTGAGGGTGGTAGTAGTGGTAGGCATCCTGCCCCCCTGGCTAAGGGTGGTAGTAGTGGTAAGCATCCTGCCCCCTGGGTGAGGGTGGTAGTAGTGGTAGGCATCCTGCCCCCTGGCTAAGGGTGGTAGTAGTGGTAGGCATCCAGCCCCCTGGCTAAGGGTGGTGGTAGGCATCCTGCCCCCCTGGGTGAGGGTGGTAGTAGTGGTAGGCATCCTGCCCCCTGGCTAAGGGTGGTAGTAGGGGTAGGCATCCTGCCCCCCTGGGTGAGGGTGGTAGTAGTGGTAGGCATCCTGCCCCCCTGGCTAAGGGTGGTAGTAGTGGTAGGCATCCTGCCCCCCTGGCTAAGGGTGGTAGTAGTGGTAGGCATCCTGCCCCCCTGGGTGAGGGTGGTAGTAGTGGTAGGCATCCTGCCCCCCTGGCTAAGGGTGGTAGTAGTGGTAGGCATCCAGCCCCCCTGGCTAAGGGTGGTGGTAGGCATCCTGCCCCCCCTGGGTGAGGGTGGTAGTAGTGGTAGGCATCCTGCCCCCCCTGGGTAGGGGTGGTGGTGCGCATTCAGGCCCCTGTGTGCATATGTGGCATTGGTGATGGGCATCCCGCCCCTATGGTGCTGCTGTTGCTGGTGTAAGTATATTCTGCATCCCTCTGTGTGTGTGTGATGTGTCGTGTACGTGTTGTATGTGTTTTGTGGTTGGTGTCTGGCTTACCTTCTGCGCCGTACGCGTCCGAGCCTGTTCCGGTAGTGTATGTAGAATATTGGTATGATCGGGACGGAGGGATTCATGGTTGGTTCGTGTCGTTCGTCCTTCTCATTGCTTCGCGTCGTCCTCGTCGCTTCGCCTCGTCCTCGTCGCTTCGCCTCGTCCTCGTCGCTTCGCGTCGTCCTCGTCACTGCCGTGTTCGTCTCGGAGCCGTGGATCGTGTTGTGGCGCGAATCGGAGCTTATGTGCGCCTCTCCCGGATGCTTTGACGTGCCGTGCGTAGCGACGGGTTCGGCACGTACGGAAAGCGCATTGTACTTGTCCGGCCGGACGGGGCTGCATTTTTCCTTCCGTGCGACTCGATTCGGCGTTTCTGGATTCACCTCGGTCGGAGAACAGGACCTGGTTTGGGTGAGTACGGCTCGGCCGGATTCTTTGCTGTTGTGCGCATCGTACTTGCTCGTTCGGTGTGCTGTACGGATCGGTCGGGAAACAGGCTTTCGCATGGCTTTTTTCCCGACCGAATGGTGTTGGGTGCGCCTCCGACCGAGATCGGAATCAGCCCCTAAGATTCTGGACAACCACCAAAGCTTGGAAACTGAAACCAATGAACAGCACATGCTACAAGCAGGGTACAACTGGGCCAAAAATTAGGCCTGGGCACCGAAATAAAAATGCCTGCATTAGCTAACCAGATAGCTAAAGAAAATGGCCCACTTATGCAAATCAGTCCAGTTTTGACTGCTGTATAGGTGTGCAAGGTATCGGAGAATGCATGCATTTGTGTTTGGTGCAGGCAATGTTTGTGGTAATATCAGGGAAATAAACAGTAGCAAACATTGGCAAAGCCAAAAGGTCTGTCTTTAAATGGCTAGCACTTGTAACTAATACATGCATAAGTGTGCATTTGTGCATGTTTGTGCTAAGCATGTGTCTGTTTGTATGCATTGGGACTCTAAAGCCAGACTTTTTGCATTGTATAACCATGAGATGGGGACGGAATGATGCCATGGGAATGGAGAGGACGAGAAGGAGTAGAGATAAAGAGGTGGGAACAAGACTGGAGAGGCTAAAAAGGGCTTGCAAAAAGGACTGATTGAAGGTGTTCAGACTTCATTTAGCTAAATGGAGTGTGTAAACATCCAGTGGGGGGTGGGGGGAAGGCTGATTTGAATGAGCAGAATGTGTAACGCTCAAAATGCTCTGCTCTGAGACCAATATATAATGATTGTTTCCTGAAGGAAAATAAACTTAAGATCATGTTGGCAAGCTAAATTTGTATTCCTCATGACAAACTGGTGTATTGATTGAGGCAGATGCAGCACAGCACCTGTATCTGTATAGCAAACTTCTTTCTTATTCCGATGTATTGTATTGGATTGCATTTTAGTTGCATTACATGTAGTGCTTGCTACCCCTGAAAAAATGCTTTATGGAGAGTAGGGTGCAACTCTGGAACACAAACAAAGAGGTATGTTTTTGAGTTTTGTGGTGCAGGGCAGTGCAGAAAGTCACCTTGCTGTGTGGCCCTGCGTCACAGGGAAAGGGTAGGAACGCGCCGTAGTTAACCAATACGGAGCATTCCTGTCCTTTCCCATGCGCTGGCGTCATTTTGGCAGACTAGCACCAGTGCAGGCACCCTTGCACCATTGTGTCTTTATTCTAGGCAGGATTGTGTTTGTTCAGGAAAGGTTCATCTTCCTGCACAAAAACAATCCTGAGAAACGCTTTCCTCTTTCTATGTCTGCTGCAAAATGCAGCAGACATAGAAGAGCTAAAAACTAGGAGAAATAAGGATATTTCACCTTAGTACGCCTCTCCTGGGGAGGAGTACCTTTTTGGCGTATTCTCAGGTTTACAAATTCTTTTAAATCTGGGAATGCATCAAAGTCCATGGCTGTTGCATGTAAACATCCACGCAGGACCCATGAAGTGCCTCCCTGGCACAGAGTAATGCAACGCAGTGATTTGCACCATGTTACATTCCTTGAGACTTTTGAGGCAATGCAAGGATTCCAAGTTGGCCTTGCGTGGCTTCATAAATTTCATTTTTCATTTGCGTCACTCTTGCACCACGTTGTGCAGTGCAAGAGTGACGCAAAGGTGCTAACAATTATGCCCCTTACTGTTTTACTCCAGTGGTTGCTGGTTGTAGGGATTAATCCAGCACTCCAAAAGAAATCAGTCCATGTACTTACTCCAGTTTGTTGTGGTAGAAATCCCTCTTAAGAGTTCGATGTCCTTATTAGTAGAGGCAATGTGATTTCATGCAAGTGGTTGGTGAAATGAAAGCTAGGGTAGAGAGTTTAGTTATTGTCAGATTGCAGGGATATGATTTCAAAGGCGGGGTTGTGATCTATGGAATGACAAGTGAACAATTTTGAAGAAATACAATGAAAAGAGGAATTGCCATTTAGGTGGACTCTACTCAGAGAGGGTGAGGGATGTAAAGTATGGGAGGTCACAAGAGGGTTATTTGAAAGAAAAAAGGAGAGGCAGCAATCAGAAGCTTTAAGTCAAGGTCATTTTATTATGCACGATTTTAGGAATACAATGGGTGGAGGCTTTTTGGGATGAATGCCACCTACTCCGGAATATTGATGGGGGAAAATGATCCAATTAAGAATTCTTGGCCTAGCTATGTGATGAGACACTTGTCTAGGAAATGCATCTGAATAGAAACTAGTGCAGATATATCCATCCACTCTTCACCTCGGGCTGAAATGAGGGCCAGATCCTGGGGGCATTGTGTAAATAAAAGAAGGGGGATGCACGAACCCCCCCTCCTGGGGCGTATTATGCCCCAGGGACCACCACCTCCCCGGGGCTTCTTTACTTATTATTGGGGGGAGGCCCGTACAGCCTTCCTCGCTGTCAAAGAGACCGCCATCTCCCCGGAGCTTCTTAAATTTTAGTAAGGGGGGACCTCTTGGATCCCCCCAGCCTCTGGGACTGCCACCTCCACGGGGCTTTTCATAAAAGAATGTGGGGGTTGCTTGAACCCCCCCACAGCCCTGGGGGCCACCAACTCCCTGGGGCAAATGACAAAAAAGGAGGGGGCTGCCCGGCCCCACTCCTGGAGCCAATAATGGCCCTGGGGTCTGCCACCCCCCAGGGCCTTCTCCTGCATTGTCTGGGGAGCCCACCCTATGTCTTGTCGGGAGCTTTACCGCTCCTGCCAAGCCATAGCAAACTCTGCTCTGCTTCTAGCAAACGAGGGCATAAAAAAATGATCTTGCTTGCTGAAAGCAGAGCAGAATTGTTTTTGGACAGAGATAACTGCATGTTTAGCAGCTCCCTCTGTCCAAAAACAATGCCGGCTCCCGCCGGACACAGGGAACTGTGAGGGGCCGTGAGGGCCTTGAGGCTCTTCCCCATGGTCCCAGTGGAGAGTGGGTGCCATAGAGGCACCTACTTTACATGACAAGGCCCCGGGGGTTGGGGTCCCTGGGGCTGAATTTGGCCCCGGGTGGGGGCACTCAGCCCCATCTTTAAATGGCTGGGCCCCAGGGATAGGGGTCATCGTGGCTGAAATTGGCCTGGGGGGGCTCGGCAACCCACCTGTGTGGGACTTACTGAAGGTTGCAGGAGGGGTAGTGGGCCCCCAAGGACCCTCCGGAGTAAAGTGGGCTCCATGCCCCAACCAGTAGTGTGCCAGGAGGCGCGTTTGCAGAGTGGTGGAAATATGAGGTGTGGCCTCCGAAGACCTCTTAGTAATCTCGCTGTGTGGGACTTACTGGAAGTAATAGGAGGGTTTATTGGCTCCCAAGGACCCTCAGCAGCCAAGGGGGCTTCATTCCCCAACCAGTAGTGCACCAGAAGGCGTGTTTGTAGAGTGGTGGAGAAAGGCAGCGTGGCCTCCAAAGATACCATATCGCTGGTCGAAAACCTGATTGTCAAATGTCTAGCAGGTTGTTGTTCTCGGGTAGACTGAAAGTTGTTTGTTCACATATGTCTCCAGTATCTTACCCAACAGAGGGAGCAGAGATATGGGTCGACAGTTGTACTATCATTACAATATGAAACAGCTTTTCCCATATATGCTGCTTCGTCATCACGTTTGAGTGTGGCAGTCATGTTGAGTGATACTACATCTCCTGCCCATTCAAAGCATGTACTCTTGGCTCCAAACTTGTGGATGGAGCCAAGGCCCCATCTTGGTGATTCTTTCTCATATAATTGTCCGGCGACAGCTGCGCTGTCAAGCCAGGCCATAAAAAATAAATGGCCTATATGGTCATAAAACAGGCCCACAAACTGCTAAAATAAAAACTGACCCACACAGCGAACAGTTAGACCAGTCCTTTGGCTCCTGCCAGATTGCTCAATAGAACAGCCCCACCCTGGCCAAAAGATCTCGTTTAGACCACCATGAGGTAAGGTAAAGAAAATAGACAGCAGTGACGGCAGTGAACATGGCCAACTGAAGTCAGGAGATGAGAAGCTAAATATAAACAACAACCTATCAGATCCAACCCTGCTTTTAACCTCCCAAAAATATGCGGGAACTCACAAGATGAGCTCCAAAAGATTGTGCATGTAACGCATTCAAAGACATTTGCAGCAACTCAATGAGATTTGTTTTCTGCAGTGATTTTTGAGTGTTCTAAGGCGTTAGAGAGAAAAAGTCACTAATTCATTTCTACTGAATCGGGCCAAAGATATGCAAAACATCATTCACAATACACTTATATTCACAGTAAATGCAAAGGGCAGCTGAAGTGCTTTTGACACTTGTGTAAACCTTTGGAATGTGTTCGCTTTGAGTAACTTTGAAAAACTGATCCATATTTCTTAATGCATTTCTGCTCTGAAAAATGACATGAAACTTTTTTTCCAAAAGGCTGCGGGGAATTCAGCTATAATCATGACATCTCTTCTAAGAAATATTCTATTAGGATACAGGATTCTTCTTAAATATCACATTAATTCATACAAAAAAAGCAGCGCCAACATATTCTTATCAAAGGAAGTGCCAGAAGGAAAAACATGAAAGTTGATTGCTAGTGAAAAGAATATATATTTGCTGAGATTATGCATATACACCACTATAATAAGAAACTTTGCTTGACATAAGGAGAAGTTGAACCTTATACATACAAGCATTGGCAATGCCAATAGATCTGGTTTCAAAGAAATGTATGGTAATATGAAGCATTACAAGTAAATAGTACGGGAATGGATGAGCATTTGTTCTGAAGCTAAAAACTGTAGAATAATATTGGTGCAGGTTGCAAAGTCAGGTGACAGTTGTACAGCCAAGCCAGATCTAAAACTCCATGTAGGTTAATGACTGCCCTCCTCCCAGCTGTGCTGCTGCCAGAGAAAAGCAACATAAATGCTTTAGTTATCTAAGACTTTAATAGCATTCCAATGTCATGTGTGTATGGAGGGCAAGCCCTTTTTTGTGGAAGCACACAAAGTCTGCCCAATCAAAACATGTATTCCTGACTCCCAAAATGTGTGGCCCTAAACTAGAGACGGTCACATAATTGTATGGCAACAGCTGCACTGTAAAGGGAGACCATAAACACGAAATTGTTTAGATAGTTGGAATGTCCAATAGTTCAAGATATCTGAAATTGTCCAGTGGAAAAGAATATGATAGAAAGAAGAATGTAGAACATGCAATCTTAAAAACACCATAGAAAGTTAAACTTGTTGAATTATCATAACTGGTAATCAGTCACTAATGTTTATATGTATCTTTTGAGTGTTTCTTTAGGTTTTAGGGTGCACGTCTTAAATTAACTTTCACTGTGCCTCCTAGCAGTCAGCAGCCACAGATATTTTAAGAATCTACTCTTCCATGCTAATACAGAGTCGCCTAGCACCCCTATTTTTTCTTTGTTTAGAGGATAGTTCTCTGACTGATTGTTCCGCATTTTCAGTGAAAATTAAAATGTCATTAGAATACGCTGGTGCTTTGACCACTAGATTATTAAAATGAATACCTGTAATTTGGACGCTGTTCCTAATCATATAAAGTAAGGGTTCTATTACTAGTAGGAACAATGCTGGTGACAGTGGACATCCTTGTCTAGTACCTTGCTTTAAGAGAAATGCCTCAGAAATGGTGCAGTTTACTCGGATTCTGGCAGAAGATGTATTGTAAAGAGCCATAACTATCTGCACAAAGTCAATTCCCAACTTGAATTTATGTAGAACCACCCTCAGAAATGTCCAAGATACCTTATCAAAGGCCTTTTCAAGTTTTCAGTATCCAACGCGATGGACATGGTTGGTGTGGAAGCTATGTGCGCTCTTTCTATACCATGGGAGAAAAGTCTTGCATTGCCACCTGAGCATCTGAGTTTTACAAACCCTACCTAATTAGGGTGAGCAAGGTACGGAATGAGTGATTCTAGTATGGTTACCAAGACATTAGCGTAAATTTTGCAAACAATATTAATTAAAGATATTGGTCTATAGTTCTTAGGCTGCGTGAGGTCTTTGCCTTCCTTTGGAAGATCTACTATAACTGCCTCCACAGAAGTTCCCTCCACCAAACCAGTCTGAGCATAGGTTTGGAAAAGATTCATGAGTGGAATTTGTAGGTTGGGCCAGAATGATTTATAAAAACTTAGCTGTGTATCCATCTGGACCTGGAACTTTAGTGGATTTAAAATTATGAATCACTTTAATTACATTCTACAGTTATACATGAACTAAGTTTAGACCAGTCTTTGTCCGAGATGGTTGGAAGATACAGCTGATATAGAAATTCAGATCATAGTTGGGTGTCTAATTGGTTAGGATTATCATGTAACTGTTCATAAAATTGCATAAATGTTTTCACTATCGTGGTAGATTTAAGGTGGATGTTACTGTTCTCAACTTTGATAAAAGATATGAAGCTTTTATATTGTTTTCATTTTAAGTATGATGCTAGTAATTTCCCTGCTCTGTTCGCTTCACATAGTTTAACACTCTTCTATGTATATATCCAGAAACCAGCATGTGTACTTAAAATCTTACTGAGAGTGTATTTCTTATTGTTCACATCTTCCACCTTCCATCTTTACGACTGCAGAGTTTAGAAACTCTGCAGTCGTAAAGATACTACTCATAACTTACCTTTCTGAATACCGAAAAGTACTAAAGTTGGTCTTTTGGTCTAAACTTATACTTTTGGTCTAGCTTTACCTTTGTGATTTGGGCCGTGAGTGTTGGGGACAGCATCGCAGTAAGTTCCTTAGTGTGGCCCGGTTCACTTGTCTTCCAAGGTACTAATTCTAATTTCACCCTCAGTGATTCTGCTTTTATTTGACAAATCTCAAATGGCATAGTACTAAGATCAGATTGCATCGGTGTTAAATTTAGTAGGTTTTGTTAGCTCGTGTACATTCTCTAGTTTCATAAGGATCATGTTTATTGAAGAAGAGCTTTCAATGTTGGGTTTGATATCTGACTCCGGAAATGGGGGTTCAGCTTTGTTGTGTTTAGATCCAACTTTTGGGTCCTTCTCAGTCATACTGCTATAAACACAGGGCCTGATTCACAAAGGTAAACTTAGGCCAAAAGTCTAAGGGGCATATTCTCAAGGAGCCATCGCCAATTTATCGGCACTTTAGCGCCGCAAAAGTAGCGATAGACTTATCGCCCTATTCACAATCTGGTGCAAACTGTCGACATCGCCAGTTTTCCTGCGACAGCTGCCGCAAAACATATCGCCACGGATGAGAGCGACAACAAACGCTAATGATATGCAGAGTAGGCGTTCCTGTGCAAAAACACACGAAAACACCACTTCGCTATATTCTCAACGACCAGCCAGATCTGCGATGCCGGATAAAAACAGGCGATAAGGCGCGTTAGCAGCAGGGACTTAACACCTGCTCATTACTGGTCTTAAGTAGGACGAAAACCTGCAGTACAGAGGGATCCCAGGCCAGAGCCACATCTGAAGACCAACAGATGCCATGGAGCTACTAATCATGCAGATTGGAGACCCAAGAGGGCCTCAACACCCACCGCCACCACCCCCAGGACCAACCCCACCCCCAGGACCACCCATCCCCCAGACCACCACCGAGGCAGCGCAGAACAAGACAGCGGACCTTCCGAAAACGCATCAGCCTCACAGACTTAACGCCAGAGGATGTCATTACCCACTACAGGCTCAAAAGGTCAACCATCCTCCGCATCCTGACCCACATTGCTCACAGGCTGACGGTACCAACACAGCGGACAACCAGCATCCCTCCGCAGACAAAGCTGCTGGCTGTGCTGCACCTGTTGGCCTCTGGTACCTTCCAACCAACAACTGCCAGAGTCGGAGGAGTCTCACAGCCAGCCCTATCAAAGGCCATCACACCTATCCTGGATGCCATCATCAGTTTCATACCCCAGCACCTTCACTTCCCCCACACTGCGCAGGAACAGCTGGAGTCCAAGCAAGGCTTCTACGCCATAGCCGGATTCCCGCACGTGTTGGGGGCAATCGACTGCACACATGTCCTACTTGTGCCCCCTGCCGACACTGCACACAATTACTGCAATAGGAAGCACACGCATTCCATCAATGTGCAGGCAATAGTGGACCACCGGGGACTCTTCACCAATGTCGTCGCAAACTACCCAGGCAGTGTGCATGACTCATACATCTTCCGACAGTCCATCATCAACCAGCGCTTTCAGGATGGCACCTATGGAAATGGACTGCTCGTTGGTAAGTACCAACGGAACACACCACACACCTCAATTCCACAATCACACAACGCACAACTGTGGGAATGGACACGTAACAAAATCACATCCAACATGCCAAACAAAATGCACACCTGCCAGACACGACAACACAAGTAACCGTGGTAAGAGGGGCCAGGAATGTGGACAAACCATACACTAAGGCATAGCCCCTCTGCCACACATTTGCAGAATGTGGGGAGAGGTGGGAACCACGATTGTGCGAAGGAGGCAATGGACCTATGAATAACAATGTACACAATGCCAAGTGTGGCGGTGATGTGCTGGACAGTCTTGAGTATGCAGAGCACAGACATGTCCATGTGGACACATACTGCTGGAGTCTGTAGTGTCGTGGACAGTGGACGCAACCATGTCATCACAGGCAGTGGGGAACACCTTGGACAAGTAGCAATGTCGGCCCCCTGTAAGCGTAAGCGTAGTGGGCAGGCCCGGCGCACGCCAGTCCAGCGTAGGGGAGTGACTAAATAGGCCGGGGCTCAGGGAGTGGATCACTTCCGGGACGGCCACCGAAGTAACTACTGCGTGTGGCTCTGTGTCCGCCATATCCTGACCATAGGCCTACACACATGTGGCCAACCACCTACAACGGGCAAAGTCACACCGGCGACGAGGTGGCTACGTCCCACACCACCCAGCGCACATCTCGTCATCGCCTGCAGTGGCGTGTCTGCCAGGGCGGCGTCCCTCACCCTGCCACGAGGCCACCGTCGTGACCGGTGGTGCCTGCGCGATCCTGTGCGCCTGCCGCACCCCAGCCCGCTGATCCTCAGACCCGACCTGCGCCCAGCAGTGAATGCCCGCCCCTGCGCACCCAGGCCTCACTGCTCACCTGCCGCCACCGGAGTCTCTCCAAGAGGGCCCACCACGTGCCGGTGCAATCTCCAAGGCCGGGCTCCGCCGGCTTGGCAGCCTCCTCAGCCGATCGTTGGCTTCTGCGCAACAGGCCCCCAGCGCACCCAGCGGCACCGCACTGCGGAGTTGCGAGTTGGCTACTGCTGCCTTCTGACCACACTGCGGTACAGCAAGTAACATACACATCCTTTCTAGTCCACCCCTCCAGGCCTGCTGCATCATCGCAGGCTGCACACCCGCTCAGCTCTTCTGGTGGGCCGAACTCAGTGCACCACAAGTCACCGTCCAGCCTCCAGCATTATAACATGATGCACAACCGCTCAGCTCTTCCGGTGGGCCGAACTCAGTGCACCATAAGTCACAGTCCAGCCTCCAGCATTATAGCATGATGCACACCCACTCAGCTCTTCCGGTGGGCTGAACTCAGTGCACCGCAAGTCATTGTCCCGAGGGGCTACCCCACAAGTCCGCCTCCAGTAGCCAACAGCATGTCCTCGGTAACGCCACTGGAGCCCTTCACAGTCACGGGGCCACCCCCGTCCCAGGCAGGCCGGTAAGCCAGGGCAGATCGTCTGGAGACGTACTCCGAAGCGCACGACATCCCAGCGCCGCTGCGGCACACGTGTGTGAGGAGTGTGGAGAAATGGCCCGGGGCTCTGGGCGTTGTTCAGTTCTGGGCTCTGGGCGTGGTCCAGTTCCGGCCTGGCCACAAAAGTGACTATGGCGTGTGTCTCCGTAGTAGTGTCTGCGCTACCCGGCCTGTAATTGACAATGTCGCAATGTAGCATGCACCAGGAGGGCGGCCTCGCCCGAATGGATTAATAAAGGAGTGCGAGACCGCTCGGGGTCTCAGCTCATACATGCCAACTGTTGTGTGTGTATCTACATTGCCGCAGCCTGAACCGAAGGCCTAGCCTCAATATCAGCGTGAGTTCAGCCAGGCCAGAACTCCACATCTGTGTCCGCCCTATCCTTACCATAGGCCTACACACACGTGGCCGCAGACCTTCAACGGCCAACATCACAGTCTTGCTGTCAGTCCTGCGGACATGCGCAGACAGGCATGACAATGGTGTGCCGTAGGAGTGCAAGTGATGCAACCACGCAGCACACACAAGTAAATAGGCTCGGTGGGAGGGAGGAGCAGCTGTGAGGCTACGTAATACACATTGTCCTACCACATTTGCCAGCAGCAATACATGGCTAACTTGAATCCCAAGGTCGCACAAATCACACACCACGAAACTTGTATGTTTGCCAACACAGCATGCAGAACCACCAGTTAACACTGACCTCACTTACCTCTCACAGGTGATCAAGGATATGCACTCTGCCCGTGGAGGATGACACCCCTCCGAGACCTGAACACACCGGCCCAGAGGCAGTACAATGTGGCCCAGAAACGCACCAGGGGCATTGTTGAACGCACGTTTGGCGTGTTGAAATCACGTTTCAGGTGCCTGGACATCACCGGTGGAAGACTCCTGTACAGCCCAGAAATAGTGTACAAGATGATCACTGCATGTTGTGTATTGCACAACCTATGTGTACGCACCAATGCCCCATGGATCCAAGTCCCAGAAGCACTGGACGATGATGAGGAAGATGATGTAGGTGGACCACACCCCACTGCAGCCGCAGCAGGAATAGCCCGAAGGAACACAATCATCAACAATTTCTTCGCATGAGTAAGTCACATTGTGACTGTCCACAGCAATCATGGCACAGTACAAGATGACCACATGACCACCATGTGCAAATAAAATCTTAGCAACACACATTCCCTGTGTGCATGTCAGTCCTCTGCATTAGCACATTAATCTGATGGGTGTAAGTGCAACATTGAGTGCTTACATTCGCATATGTTGTAAGAAGAGATGGTGTGTATGTCACCTCTGTACTGAGAGGCTGTTAAGGGTGTCACGTATTCGATATGCCATATCAGGGTGTCACATGTCACATGTAGTACGTCATGCCACTCATCAGCGTACCACGTGTACATGAGCATGACATGAAGGCCGTCATTGGTGTTCAGGAAAAGACAACAGGGTGCCATTTGTGGTCAGAGATGTACCTGCCTGATGCAAATATACACCCTGTGTGTCGAGTCCAACAACATGTACAACATGGCCGTAAGGGGGATGTGGGCACAGTGGACACCTCAGCAACATTGGGAGATGCACACCAGCCTAGAAGCCAGCAGGTCCACCTTGCGTGGAACACACCAAGGTGGCCCCTGGTCAAATGTGCAATGGTAACATGTGTACATGGACGTCATCCATCAAGAGAAGTGATCAGTGCCAGCTAATAGGTGCAAGGTGAGTGGTCAACCGCCTCCTCACAGCTACCTGCACCCATCACTGTCAGACTACAGCAAAACAACACTGCTACATCAGAGCATGCAATACTGACCGTGAGGGCACGTATATGGCTGGTAAGGGTTCAACCATGCCGGAAGGCAAAGCAGTGACACACCCCCCCACCCAATACCCATCACATTTCCAGAATGCAAGCAGATGACAGACTAACATTGTGGATGACAGCCCCTCTGTCTGTACTAGAAGGCGGTAGCACATCTGCACCTCCGACCTTGGGAATGCATGCGCCCAGCACACCCTGAGCGATACCATAGCAGCTGCTGATGGCTCTCACACTACGCACAGTGCTAACCAGTGACCAACGTATTCACACCCCACACACAGGAGTCCTTGCTCGTAGTTCACTTGCATGGTATGACCTTCACACTTACGCACCGACCATCCCAGGAGTCCAAGCGCTCCACACTCAAACCAATCATTGCTCTGAGCTGTGGCTTCCACATAACTGTGACTTTGCCTTTGTGACACACAGCCCTATTTCATATATTGACGTGAGGTTAAGTTTGGAAATAGCGAGATTGTTGTTTTGGAGCAATGAGGCCACAGCTAGTTCACACATTCCCAGTCATCTCACTGCCTATCTGGGTCACGGACATACATGCGCATTGAAATCAGTTCCCAGGGAGCACCGTTGTTTGGAAACACTGCCCCTACATACATCCATACTTTCATACTTGCTTGACCATGGACATGACTCATCTGTGGGAATTTGAATGTCTTAATCACATTCGGTGGAGTGGTGATGGTGGACCAGTACCTAGCCATGCACACGCTACTTTACAATGTTGCCCCTTGGAGGGTCAAACAGGGACCTTTGGGGAGGGAACAGTGCATCGTAGGAGAGGGAGTTCAGTCCGCAGTCTGATTTCTGTGTCATTGGTTGCCTACACAAATGTAGCAGTCCATGTCGGGGGCCAAGGTGAGTGTCGCAGAGTGTTAAGGGGACAGTGGAAGGTGTTATTCCTGGGCATGATGCAGAGGGCAGAACCAAGCAGAAAGAGGCCATATGGCGGAGATGAATGCTACCGCTTCCTACTTAGCCCAACGGCAGATTCATCCTCATCATCGTCCTCCTATGTGTGATGTGCCTCACATGTGGGTGGTGGTGTTTTGTCTGCGGCACTGTGTGGCAGTGACACATCAGGGGCCGGAGGTGCATTGTCAGCCGCACTGTGAGGCACTGACACATCAGGGGGCGGTGATGTGTAGGGAGTAGTGGCAGCAGCATTCATCTGCGCCAGGCCTTGTGGCAGCACTGCCATGATGAGGTTCTGCAGGTCATGGAGATCCCTGCTACATCTCGCTGGTGTGCAGCCGTGGCAGCCATTTTTCCTGCCTGCATCCGCTCCATGTTCTCCATGTTCCTCCCCATGTTGGCCAACTCACGGCTGAGATCGCTGGAGCCACTCTGACTAGACAGTTGTTCTTGTCTATGAGTCATGACTCCGGCGATGTCAGCCATGGATTGTTGGAGACCATGGAGCGGACTGTGGGTGTCCGTTAGGGCCTGT
Source organism: Calotriton arnoldi (assembly GCA_963921515.1). Lineage (NCBI taxonomy): Eukaryota > Metazoa > Chordata > Amphibia > Caudata > Salamandridae > Calotriton > Calotriton arnoldi. The sequence goes on from CAWUFW010013408.1 coordinate 334,599, forward strand.
AGGTGGTCCCTGATGGGAATTGGACACCCACGTATGGCATCTAGTTTGGCTGCCATGAGGTCGAACCCCACCCGCACCTGCTCTGCCGTCCCCTTCTGGCCCTGCGACACACGGCGTTGGAATGTGTTGCTCGTGGGGATCCTGGGAGACGGCCGTGGTGGTGGGTGCTTCCTGCTGTGTGGTCTGTGCAGGGGGTGGGTTCGCCTCGATGCAGCTGGGCTGCCCTGCTCCTAGGGGTGGGGTGCTGAGGGTGTCCATGAGCTGCTGGAGGGCGTCGGGGTCGATGGTGTGTAGGTCCTCTTCAACATCGGTGATGAGGAGTACGGTCTGCTCTGCAAGAGGTGATGATTCTCCCTCTGCAATGTGAAGGGGAGATGCAGTTTGACATTGTGTTCACATGTATGTTGACGCATTTGCCAAGTTTACAGACAGACTGCATGTCAATGTACATTGTGACTGTTTGTGTGGAGATGCCTATTTAATGCTGGACAGTTGACATTTTGCCACCATCATGGATGTGAAGTTGTATTTGTCCATTGTCATCTCACAGTTTCCTGCTATGCCAAATGCGAATGGCCATTTTCTACACACGAGCGGCAGCAGTTGTGTCCTCTGTTCTGTTGTGGAAGTGTTGCAGTTTGGTGCACTTTGTTGTAAATGTTGAGGTCCTCTGAGTGTTATGTGTGTGTGCTGCATTGTGGGTGATTTGCCCCTTCAGCTCTGATTTGGCTGGCCCTTATCCCTTTCAGGCGGTGTGCCTTTCACTTCTGTGCTTATACAGTGCTGAGCTGTTGCAGACTTGGGTAAATTGGGCTCTTGGTCGGAGTTGTGACTCTTGGGCATGGTTTGTCCGCAGATGTGCTGTACTTACTTGTGCATGTGTGCCATTGTGCCCATCTCCCCCCGTCCCCCCAGTCCCTGGTGGTTACTCACCCTGTTGCTGTTGTGTCAGGTCATGTTGAGCAGTGTCCGGTCCTCCGACTCCTGCCACCGTCTCCTCACTGATGACTGTGGACACCATTTCCTCCATCTCATCCAGCTCCTCCTGTGGCGCAGGACTCCCACCCCCAGTCTGCATTGCTGCTTTGCGGTTGTTGGCGAGTTTCAGCTTGGTTTTGCACTTCACATCATTCCAGCGCCTCTTGACCTCTTCCATTGTCCTCCTCAGCACTCCGACTGCATTTTCCATGTCCACGATGGACTGCCATATTCCATTTTTTGTTGCCAATGACACAGTGGAGGTGACAAACAGTTGTTTAATGGTGTTCTGTCACCTCCGTAATCAGGATCCTGTTTTTCTGTGGACTGAACCACGTCTTCCTCTTCTTCTTCTCCTTGCCCTCCCTGACCCCGAGGTCCCGGGATGGTCCTCCGTGGGGCTTGTGAGGTTCGGGTTGTCCTCTGTGCTTGCTCCGGCTACCTCCATGGTGCTTCGCAGTTGTTTGCGTTTTATTTGTATTTCATTTTTGCCGCTTTTATAGTGACTGTTTCCGCCTTACTTGTGGGACTTGCGGGCTTGGCGCTGCTTTTCGCTGGATTTTTATCGCAGTTGGGCCCATCGCAGCTTTTTTCACGTTCGGGTTTCCTTTTTTATCGCCGTCGCGGTAGTTGTATCGCGGACATTTGTGGCGTTCTCGGGAAACTATCGCATGTTACCGCCGTGTTGGGAATACGACGTTGACACGGAGTTATTTTCCCGCAATAGACGGCGATGTGAAAAATTGCGTTAGCCTATTTTGGCGATGTTTATCGCACGTTCTTGTGAATATCCCCCTAAGTTTACAACTTTTGGTATTCACAAAGGTAAGTTATGAGTAGTATCTTTACGTCCGCAATCGGGGTGGAATCTCTGCAATCATTGAAGACATTCCGCATTCATGGTGGAGATTTCGCATTCAGGGGGGAGAGTCCGCATTCGGGGTGGAATCTCCACATTCGGGGCGAAGTAAGTGTCATTTCATACACCTACAGACAGTTATACTACCTGCATTACCTGCGCTACAAACCACATAAAAGCAGCACACAGTCAAGGCTCTGGTTTTTCAACACCTACACTGCAACTGCCTGCTCTGCACCTCGCAACCTTATGTCATGCTACCTTTGAGGAGGAAGAGGAACTTTACAGAGGAGGAGGCTAACATAATTTTTACTTTTGTACTCAGAAACTATAAAAAGTTGCCTGGCCTTCCACCCTACCTCACTAATGCAACACAGAAGGCAGCCCTAATACAGCAGTTGGCAACTGCAGTTACTGCACTGGAGGAGGACGCCCAGACTGCCACAGGCATTAAGAAGAAGTGACAGGATGAGAAGAGGTGGGTGAAGGAGAAGTTCACCAGGATAGTGGTGGCCAGAGATCTCCCTAGTGGACCAACTGGAGCCCCACCTCTGACTCTCCTCACTTGAGCGGGACGTCCTCTCCACCATGTACCCCCACCTGCTGCATGAGTTGCCTGTGACCTACGACCTTAGTGTGGTTCCAGGTAATATATGATGATTCTATCAATTACTTTAAATTATAAATGTGTACGATGCACAACAAATGTGACTATGGAAGTCCCTCCAAGTTTGTGCAAATATACATAGTAAGTCAGACTCTCATATGTCTCATTTTGTCCATTGCACTACAAGTCCCAGAATCTTTTGTGATGGAAATGGTAACTTCCAATTTGTCATTCACAAACAGTGGCCCATCACTGCTGGTGTATTCATCTTACACCGGTAAATGCCAATAGAAAATGTTCCTGATTCAGTAACTATCACTGTTGTCTTGTCAATGCAATTGAGTAAATATGTGACAAGTTGTACATAATCATCATTTTTTGGTATTGTCTGGTGATTTTTTCTGTTCATTGCCACATACAGCCAGAGTACATTCACCCACTAGCGCAGAGTCCCCTGCACTTGCAGGGAGGCAACGTCATGGGGTGCATGAACCCATACTACCAGCAAAACCTGGTATGCAAATATCGCTTGAAGAGGGTCTCATCTACTACATTGTGATCAGACAACCCACAGATATTTTACATAGAATCCATCAACAGTTTCAGACATATGAACTGAACTAGGAAATATAGTTATTTACAAGTGCCAACTAGAATGTAAATAAATACATGCATATCATTTTAGGCCCTGTGACGTTGGCCAGAAAAACACAGCTCACAGTGATCTCTGCTACCCGTATCGGTGTGATATCTGGTCAGCCACCACACATTGGGTGGATTGTAGACCCTGATAAGTACACTTAATAATAACTTCACAAAATGCTCATGCTCCTAAAAATTGGATGAAACATCAGCAGAATATGGTGTGTGTCTAATATACCTTTTGTCACTCATCTCCATATGCTCAGATCTGGTTCATAAGAGTATACTACTTCATGAAATGTTTCCTAATGAAAGGATGAGTCTAAATGTATGTCAAGTGAATAGAGTGCGTATCAAATTCAGTGGTGGCTCCTCGGCTATGGCGGAGGAGCGTCACCCCATTGCTTTCAAGCAGTGTAAGAAGAAGAACAATAAAATGATAATAACTTTCAGTTATTATCATTTTATGTTTGTGCTGCTTTGTGGGTGGGCGGGTGGTCGGGGCTGCTTATCTCTCGGAGCAGGGCAGGGGAGGAGTCTTTTGCCCACTCCTAAGTGCGCAATGACTGTTTGGTCGGCCCTCTTGGGCCGCCCAAATCAGTCATGCGTACTTTCCCCGTTCTCCATGGAGACTTCATTACAGCCTGCATGGAGAACATGCCCAGGCCCCTATTCCCTGGTTGAGCGTCAAACCAGGACCTGGTCAGGGGAGCCTGGGCGCCTACCAATCACGACGCTGCATTGCAGCATTGTGATTGGTCAGTGGGGCCTGGCTGTGCTTCCAGTTCCTTGAGGACAGCAGAAGCAGAGACGCAAGACCAGGTGGCAAGGTAAGTTATTTTATTTTATTTAATAAGCGCACTGCATCCCATAATCGTGACTCCCCTCCCCCAGTGTCCCCCCCATAATCCCCTGCGCCCGCCCCCCTACCGCGAGCCATGCCAGCTTCCACTGATCAAATTGCTAATATTGTCTCTTCTAAACAGGGGTAAACACAACTGGGTCGAAAGTCCATAACATGGATAACCGCAAACAAATTCCCAGAGCCCAAACTGTATAGTCATTGATATGGCTGAGGGCTGCACTGATTCCAGCATGGTGGTGATTGGGGATGGGGGGTGGGCTGGTAAGGTGGGTGTAGAGGAAGAGAAGCATATACATCTGATGGCTAAACAGCACAACGTGAAAACCTGTAACCTTGGGATTAATCCATGCTTCTCCACTTGACCAAAACTTTGTGACCCTAGCCAATTTATTTTCACTTTCCCTCCTCTTGCTTCATAATCACATTCAAGCAAACATTTAAATACATGACTTCAGGATGTGTGCTGTACAAAAGCTTCTCCAGTGTTAGAATAAATAAACTTAGATGTTGTTTACGTATAATAGGAACACAAGTGACCCAAAGAGCGCACATCAAAAATTATTTACCTTTCAGTTCACTATGGGCAGTGTTGTGTGGGTGGGGGGATTGGAAGAATGAATGTTACCAAATTATTGTTTTTAAAAATATCCCTATTAAAAAATGACTTTGCAATGCACTGATATGATCTGCTGTCCAAAGGTGAAACAGTTCCTCATGTTGATAAACATACTTTTATGAATTTTTAAAAGACTTTATCATACTTTTTGCATTTATGCTGCAAGATGGCTCTAAAAATATAGGTGTTTCCAAAGTTAAGCAGTGCAGGACACTCTAGTTACTTCCTTAATTTAACTTTCATTAACCTTCAAATAAACATTTGCCTGTTAATTTAATATGTCTTAAATGTTAGTGCTGTACTGATTTAACAGCACTCCAGTGCTGCTGTTGACCAGGTGGCCACATGTACAGGTCAGGAGAACCAGATGCGGCCCCCGGGCTGTACATTGAATATCACTGGTCTATACCTATGACATATACATGTAAAATCATTACCATCACCCTAGGTATTGAAATATGGATATGTAGGGCACTTTACAGCTGCTGTCAGGACTTCCTCAGTGATCCAGTCAACACCATCCAGGGGTTTGGGAGACATCCTGGCTGCAGCAGTGAGACGCACTACCATCTTTCCATCAAGTAAGTGTGCCATATTGTGTTGTAAACTATTGATTCCCAAAACGTTCACAATAACCAAATCCCTGTGAAAGGACATTAGTAGATATTACCACTTTTTTGTAGCCTCTGAAGATGGTGTGTAATATGTTCCCAACATAATCCATGATGTCTGTGTTAAATTTGCATGTTCACACATAAATCATGCTGGACATTAATCATGATGTCTCTTCCTTCTAAAGCTGCTGGATTGAGGGCCACATCTTCTGCAACATACTCAAGGAGCCAGGTTCAGCAGCTGACAACACGGGGATCTCAAAACCACACAAAGCTGTATTTGGGGCAGGTGAGTTTGAATTTTCATTGCACATCTGCATTGAACACCTCAATGCTATAATATGAGCTGTCACATGTAGGTGTAGACAAAACAGGTCACATGTGGAACATCAGCTGATGCAAAGATAATATGACCCAACCCCTGTGCTGCACCACATGATATACTAAGACAAATACTTATCCTGTTGCAACCTCTGTCTTTCAGGTGCTGAGGACTTTGAGTCACTTGAGGAAGCTGCACCACCCACCAGCTGATGGCAACAGACAATTTGAGGAGTGAACCCAATCTTCCTCCAAGCAGCTATGTCAGCTGGCAGAAATGCACAGGAAAAGGAGGACGAAGAGGAGGAAGTAGAGTCCAATGTTGGCCAACTGGGCAAAACACCAATGCTCACATCAGCTCCAGCCAGCATTGTGCCTCCCAGTCCACCTTCAAGAATTGCCCATTATTAGCAGTCAGACAACCAGCCACATCATTCGCCTACCCCAACACAACCATCAATTCCTCACAGCCCTCACGTCCAGGTCAGACATGTTTTGTCTCCTACACACTCCTCTCATTACAGTTCCTCCCAGACCTTCTCTCAAGCATCTGAGAGACCTAGTACCCCTGGTGAGGAACAGGTATCCCCTAGGCACCAATCCCCTCCAATCTCAAATGATGGTCTTCAGCCACAATGGGCTAGGGGACTTGAAGGGGTTTGGGCAAAATAAATAAAGCTCGTCAAGAAGTGCCAGGGGAACCAGTCTATATACATGGAGAAAACAAAAAGTCCACAGCCCAAACATAGTCCAGTCACTGGTCATCCTCGTTGTCTTTTTCCACAACATCTGCTCTGTGGATTCATCCTGGCTGGCTGATGGTGGACCAGACACCCCACAGAAGTGGCAAGCATGAGGGGTAGGAAAGGTAGGCAGGAAAACAGTGAGGGAAGAAAGACAGGGAGACACATGGACAGTGGTCTGGGTGGGACGCTGGGCTAATACAGACAATATGGCTGCACCCAAGGAAGTGATGGAGGCATTGAGGCTGGCCATTTCTCTGACTGTGTCTCTCGGAACCTACAGAGTTCATTAAGGATCTCCTGTAGAATCCGTGAGGACACATTCGGGTCACCATCAGATGCCACCATCACTTCAAGGGATGCAGCACAGGATGATGATACATGGAGGGGTATGCGTATGACATGAGTGGTCTGGGGTGTTGGGATCAGAGCTTTCCCTCAGCTCTTCCAGGCAGGAACTTGGAGGAGGGTCTAGTGGCAGGGGGTACAGCTGAAGTCCCTGATGGAATGGGGGCATCACGAGTTAGGAAGGTTGATGGCCCAGATGGTGATGGGGCCTAATCTGGGGACACCTCATCAAAGTCCAGTTCTTGTGTGTCAGGGGGAGAGTAACATTACTCCGCCCCCCCCGGGCCGGAGGTTTCCCAATCGATGTTCAACCCTTCAGGGTATTCAGCCTTCACCCGGGCTGTTGCTGCTGATGTACTAGACTACGTCCGGGTGGGCACACTACACCTGCCTGATGTGTCCTGCCCTGCTCCCTCCGCCTCACTGGTGGACTCAAAAGGGCTTGCACGCTGATGAACCGAGGATGTCTGCTCTGCCCCATGTCCTGTTCAGTTTGGTCTTGGCCAGCCTGGTCCACTGAAATAGAAGGCAAGACATCATGTAGTTGGTGTGCAATTCATAACAAAGTATGTGACTACATAAAGCAAGTGCAGACTTTGTACTTCTTTGATCTTACTAACCAACCTTCTCTCAAGCATCTGAGAGACCTAGTACCCCTGGTGAGGAACAGGTATCCCCTAGGCACCCATCTCCTCCCCACGGCCTTCCACCTGCCCCCCTCCCTGCTGGTGGACCTGTAGTCATATCAGAAGCTGTGTCATGTGGAGGGGGCTGGCAGATGGTCATGGTGGCCAGTGGGAGGAGGATTTTTTCCAACAGCAGGCTAATGTGAGGCAAGACATTTGTACCATAGGGCTACACTGTCTGAAATTTTAGACTCACTACAGGCACTACAGGACATGCACCAAATACCTCAGATGATTGACTGACAGACCTGCATCTTGACCAGGATTCAGAAATGTTGCAAAGACATGGCAAGGAGACCAAATGACATTATTGCTATCTATAGGGAAGAGAGTGCAAGGTACCATGCCTTGGCCATGAAGATGATGGAGGACATGTTGAAACTGTACCAAAGTCTAAGTTCACGGTCAACAGATGAATGGGACACAACACACCTATCTGCACTGTGCCACACTCACCCACCTGTATCACAACCTGCACAGGCACCTATGTGCATGTGCACCACCACCCCTCCATATTCCCCTCCCTGCCCAGTCAAATCCCCCACCTGTACAGACACCTGCCTCACCTGTACAGCCACCCTCACCCATGTCCAAGATCCTGCCCCACCTGGACTGCCACCCTCCCCCCCTGTACAGGCACCTGCCTCACCTGTACTGCCACCTTCTCCCCCTGTAAAGGTACCTGTCCCATCTGTACTCTCACCCTCACCCCCTGTACAGGCACCTCCTCCACCTGTACATCCACCCTCACCCCCTGTATAGACACCTACCCCACCTGTACAGCAACCTGACCTCTGTACAGGTACCTGCCCCACCTGTACAGCCACCCTCACCCCCTGTACTGGTACCTGCCCCAACTGAACAACCATCACCCCCTGTACAGACACCTGCCCCAACTGTACTGCCACCCATACCACCTGTACAGACACCTGTCCCACCTGTACAGCCACCCTCACCACCTGTACACCTACCAAATATAGAAGCAGATGCACCACATCCACCCACATATCAGCAACAACACAGTAAACAAAATTACTAACAGAGATCCTTCCCACCACCATTGTGAAGTCGCAAAAGAGGTCCCGCATGATAACTGTAAAATATGTATACCCCAAATATATGTGAATAAATAGATATCATTCACAAGTCAATACGGACTTGTGTTATAGTTTGTGATGGTCAATTGGCTGCTCTGGTTGTAGGCTGCGAATGTGGCGTTAACTGTCTGTGAGTAAGACATATAGAATAGGAGGACCATCTATGTAACAATGTATCATGTTGCTAGTATAGCTTAACACCTACCAGTGTTTACTTCCATACTTTGAATCCAGCAAATGAAATGAACAACAAGAGACAGAGATGGTGTAAACAAAAAATATTTCTATATCATGAAATGAATTAGTAAAAAAACTGTCCATTGGAAAGGGAGAAAGGAAATCAAATGATGGTCTTCAGCCACAATGGGCTAGGGGTCTTGGAGGGGTTTGGGCAAAATAAATAAAGCTCATCAGGAAGCGTCAGGGGAACCAGTCTATGTACATGGAGAAAACAAAAAGTCCACAGTCCAAATATAGTTCAGTCACTGGTCATCCTAGCTGTCTTTTTCCACAATGTTGAGAACATCTGCTCTGTGGATTCATCGTGGCTGGAACTGTCATGGGAGGAGTGTGTAGGAGACAAAACATGTTTCTTTGCTCCAAACGTATGTGTACCATCACTGTGATGTCGAGAATTTACTCACACATTGACATCTTTCACAATTTAGGGAAGTATACTCTTATGTACTTACTAACCTGCAGCATTGGTGCAATGAAAGTTTCCTGACATTGAAACATAGTTATCTTCCAATATAAGTCTACAAGTGGAGATGGGACACATCTGAAAGGATATATACATGCTGAAACGTGGATCTAGATTTATCCTGTAATGTGTAGTCTCAACAGCCTTACACTTACTATCAAATGTCATCTGTTGCATTGCATTGTGGCACACAACATAGATGCTAAACTGGGTGTACATATGCAAACAAGGCCTTGGATATGACCTTTGCAAAGATGTGATTCTAAGTATTGGAATATCCCTTGACAACATCAGACAATCTACATGGAAGTGCCACATTTAGCATGTGAAGTCTACTTCGTTTGTGCTGTGCACCGGTAAGCACATGTGCATAATTAGTGCAGCTAGCTAGACATTACAAATGACATATGTGCCACTGATTAGAAGATATATGTATATTTCGTTCCCCTTGGATATGTCTGTATCATTTTAAGTGAGACCAGTATCACAAAGTCAGCCTTTACTTTATAAGACACAGAAATGATGGATGGAATGTGGAACAAATCAAACATTCACTCCCAGTCAAGAGATTTGGGTTAAATCCATCATTTTTTGGCTCATCATGCCACCCCAGTTTAGTCGCAGGTATATGTAAATCAGTCTTGACCCTGCTCCTCATGAGGACAGACGTGGGTCCCGGGCTCACTGTGCCCCTGGATTCAAGCTAACCTGGCTGATGAGGGGTGATACCCCAAAACCGGTTCCAGGATGCTTGTTTCTGGTGCAGGGAGGACTGGACTGTTCCCATGGGGAGCAGGGCCAAGACTGATGTGCATATGGCTGGGTCTAAACTGGAATGGCATGGTGTGCAAAAAACTATGGACTTAGGCCCAGATCTCTGTACTGGGGGAAAATGTTTGGCATTGTTCAGCATTCCATCCATCAATTGTTCTTTTTGTATTAGCCTTTACTTCATGGTGCGTTAATATCATATTTTACCCTGAAAAAACACACACACATGCATGATATAGAATGATATACCATCCAACACCCAAAGCCTTCTCATACCCATACTAGGCATTGTATGTGCCATTCCATCACCATTGCATTCAACAGTTATAAGGCCCTTAGTTCACTAGTCATGATGATGTAAGTACATTCATTCATTTAAATGCAACTGTAAGAGTCATTTCTCCAGTTGTCGAACAAGAAGAAGGGTCAAGGCACACAAGTCCTGCACTCGTCAACACGGAGTTGTAAGAGTAAAATGGAATACACAGTGGTGCAATGAACCAGAGATGTGACCCTCCTACACCTCTATAAGGGAATCGCTTCCCAAAACAGTCATACACAAGAGTGGTTCAGCACTCAACTTAAAGATCTATTGTGTATATAACAGATAATTTTAGTCTATGATACACAAATAGGAATGATAAGACAATGTCCTCTCAATGAACAAATGTGAAAGTTGTTCCTTCTTCCAAACAATCTTTATTTGTCACTTTTTCTTAAAATAACAGTATGCAATTAGTAGCCAACGCGTTTCGTCTACCTTGGACTTCTTCAGGGCTCAATATGCAAGTGGTCATCTCGCATATTCTTCATGTTGTAATTTAGAACAAAAGAATGTGGTGTATGGGTTATGTGGAGTACAGTTGCTCCAACAGAATAACAGCGTGGCTTCCGGTTCAGTAAACCGGATGCCACGCATCTTATCATTCCTATATGTGTATCATGGACTAAAAATTTCTGTTATATACACAATTGATCTTTAAGTTGAGTGCTGAACCACTCTTGTGTATTTCTCCAGTTGTGTTTAGAACGCTAAAAGTCCCAGAATGCACTCAGGAAACTGCATTAAATGTGCTCCAATGATGCATTGGCTTTATAAGTACTGCAGCCATTACTCTGATTACTTGAAAGGTGACAAAAACACACAATGGCTCATCTCTTTCACCACTCACATCATACTACCAGACACATGATGCAGTTCATGTGCCTACCAGGTCTCCACTGCTAATACTCCTCCAGCTGAGCATGGAGGGTCAGCCAGGAATCCCTCAGGACCCTCTTTACAGTGGGCTAAGGTGCCGCCTCTGTAAGTGGGGCTGGGAGGACAGGCCCATTAAGTTCTGGGCCTTGATTCTGGCCCAGTGTTGCAGGTCCTCCAAGCACTTGGCCTGCTGTTGGTACATACCCACTCTAATGCAGCACACAACAATGTTTCCCCAGATTCTGGTGCAGCCTGCATTGCTCAGCTATTTCTCTTGGCTCCCAGAAAGCTGAGGGTATGTATCAAGCACCCCCTCAACTAGTACTCTCAATTCACCTTCAATGAAAGTGGCTGCCTTGTCATCAAGTCCCTCAGCCATGTTGGGGGCAGGAAAGTTACACAGAGCAGCGGGATGGCAGATTTTCTTGCTTGGATATTTCACAAATATAGTGTAGAACAGTGTATTTACAATTTTAACATACTTAATTATGTAAAAACACAGAGCAGGGAGTACCACAGAAATATCTAAAAAGGTTCCTAAAAATGACAGTACTTAACAGGTACTAGCCCAGTACTCTGTACACTTGTTTAACACTATGCAAAAAATATATAAATAAATGGCTGCCTCTAAAAACAACCATTACCCAATTATATACTGGCTTGTCATCTCCATGTACCACGGTATACTGCAAAGTTACTGTAGTATACCGTGGACCAAAATATAACTAAGGCCTAGCTGTATTATTGTTTTGTGGTACCATTGCGTCATGCATGGTGTCGCATGGGCAATGGAATGCATAAGTCAGATTTAGAAATCCATGGAAGGCCACCATGAATGGCCCCGCGTTGATTGGTAAATCTGGATAAATGCAAGGCAGCACAATTTGCTGTTTGTGTTACTGTGCACCCCATAATCTATAGTGCTAATAAATTTCACATACATCCATATGCCACTCCACTGTATGCCACTGCAGTCTGTGCTATGCCACTCCACTCTACGCTATTCCACTTTATGCTACTCCATTTTACGAGACTCCACTCTATGCAACACCATGCTATACTATTACACTGTACGCAACTCCACTGCATGCCACTACATCCTATGCTCTTACACTGTATGCACCTCCACTCTACGCCACTCCAGTCTACACTCCACTGTATGCCAATTCACCGGATGATACTCCACTATACGGTGTTCCAATTTATACCATTCTACTGTATGCCACTCCACTCTATGCTGTTCCACCGTTCGCCACTCCACTGTACACTACTCCACTCTACACAACTCCATTTTATGGCACTCCACTCTACACAGCTTCAGTCTACGCTATTCCAATTGACATCACTCCAATGTACGCCACTTCACTGTTTGCTATTGCACTCTACCCCAATACACTGTATGCCACTCCAGCCTACACCACTCCACTGTACCTCACTCCACTCTACTTTACTCTGTTTTATGCTACTGCACTCTACGCCACTCCACTGCATAACACTCCATTCTGCACCACTCCATTATATAACATTCCATCCTGCACCACTCCACTCGATGCTATTACACTCTATGCAACTCCACTCTATGCCACTTCAGTGTATGCCACTCCACTGTATGCCACTCCACTATACTCGACTCCACTATATGCTATTCCACTGTATACCACTCCACTGTACAACACTCCACTGTACACGATTTCACTGTATGCCACTGCACTGCACTGTACAATACTCTACTATATGCCACTCCAGTGTATGCCACTCCACGCCACTCCAGTCTACACTATTCCATTGGACACTACTCAATTGTACATTATTACACCTTACACTATTCCTCTCTGTGCTATTCTACTGTATCCCACTGCACTGTACACCACTCCCTTCTATGCTTTTCCAATGGACGTCACTTCACTGTATGCCACTCCACTGTCTGCTATTACACTCTACCCCACTCCACTGTACACCACTCCACTCTATGCCACTCCATTGTATCCCACTCCTGTCAACGCTACTCCACTGTACACCACTCCACTATATGCTATGCCACTATTTGCTATTGCAATCTATGCCACTCCACTCTACGCTATTTCCCATGTATGCCACTCCACTGTACACTACTCCACTCTATGCCCCTCCAGTGTACTCTCCTCCACTCTGGTAACTTCACTCTACTAAACACTACTATACTCTTTGCCAGACTCTACTCCACTCTACCCCGTACACTCCACTGTCCTAATTTGTAGTTGACTATGCTTGTACACTCTAATATACAACATTGTACTCCACTCTACAACAGTTTTCAACACTGTACAACACAGCACTCCACTCTACTGTATGAGACGGCACTCCAATTTATAACACTTTCCTCGACTCTACGTTATACCACTTCAATGTATGCAACTCCACTCTACGCTACACTAATCCACTATACCCTACTAAACTCTATGCCACTCCACTGCACACCACTCCACTCTACGAAGTCTGCTGTATGCCACTCCACTCTTCTACACTCCATTGTGCGATATTCCACTGTACGTTGTTACACTATATGATACTCCACTTTACAGTAATCCACTCTACACCACTACAGTGTATGCCACTCCACAACACTCTCCTCCACTCTATATAACGCCACTCTATAAAAGTCTACTACACTTTATGGCACTCTACTCTACTCTACCCCGTACACTCCATTGTACAGCACTCTATTCCACTATAACACTTTTCAGCACTCCACTCTACTGTACAAGACCTCACTCCAAATTATAACACTGTACCACCTATGCTGCACTACTACATGCCACTTTACTCTACGGCACACCAATACATTCTATTGTACTTTACTCCACACTATGTTATGCCTCTCACTCAGCTCTATTCTACTGTACAAGGCTTTACCTCATTCTACGCTACTGTACTACAATCCACTCTATGCAACTCCTCTGTTTGACACACTACTGTACTCTATGCAACTCCACTCTACCCCAATGTACTCTATAATACTGTATGCCGAACCACTCTACCACACTGTAAAACACTGAACTGTACACCACTCCACTCTACAAAACTCAACTAGACTGTATGCCGCTCTACTCTATTGTAGTCTGTAACACTTTCCAATACTGTATGATTTGTCACTGAACTGTACAACATGGTACTCCAATTTATGACACTTTACTCAACCCTACTACTCTTTATCAAACTCTATGCCACTGTACCATACTCCGCTCTACACCACTCCACTGTCGGACACTTTACTCCACTGTATACAACTACACTCTACAGCACTGAACTACACTCTATGGCACTGTACTTCACTCTACCCCACTCTTTGTCCATCTACTCTGCGCAACTGTACTACACTGTATAACACTCAACAACACACAATCCATACCTCTCTCCACTCCACTATATGACACAGCACTCCACTCTACAACACTCTCCTCCACTGTACTCTACGACACTCCACTCGATGATATTCCACTCTTCGACACTCTACTTCAACCTACTCCACTCTAAAACACCATACTCCACTCTATGAAAGTCTAAGACACCCTACTTTATTGTACGAGAGGCAAGTCCACTATATGAAACACCATGCCACTACAATATGTAACACTTTACTACGCTGTACAATACTCCACTCCACTCTAATCTACTCCACTCTATTCCACTGTACAGTTCTCCAATCTACGACAATATACTTTGCAACACTCTCCTTCAATGGCCTGTTTGACACTCCAGATAACAACACTATGCTCAACAACACTGGACTCTATGATCTGAAACACATTTTATTAAACAATAAAAAGAAATTGAAATTCAATGAAAAAAACAAAGGTTAAAGCTTAGTTATAGTTAGGAAAACTTTTTTTCACTACAAAAACAAAAATAAAACTACACAAACTTTACAAATACTAAAGTTATGGTTATAGCTTTAATTTATAATTTATCCACCTCCTTCAAACTATAGCGCACCAAGTTACAGACTCTTTTCAGCTTGCTAACCAGACAACATTAACTATAACTTGCCACTCTACAATACACTGTGCTGTGACAAATGATATCATTTGAAAAGGTATAGGTATTGTTATGAATGCTATGATTTCACATGCTATAAGTGATTTAGTATGCAAGAGTATAACCTGTGCATGGAAAAGGCCTGATATAGTTAATGTAGTATGGGGAGTGAGGTGACACGACTGTGTTCAGAGGTGAGCGACTTATAATATTTTGAAGGTGGTGCATAAATTATAAATTGAATTTATAATTCTAACTTTAAAATGTTTAATGTTTGTGTATTTTAATTTGGGTTTATATAGAAAGAATAAATAAAGTATTTCTAACTATAAATTGTCCTTAACATTTGTTTTTCATTGTATGTTAATGGTTTTTATTTTTTAACAAAAATGTGTTTCAAATTGTAGTGTCATTCATTGGAGTGCCATAAAGTGGACTGTCATACAGTACATTAAAGGAGAGTGTCATAAAGCCAAGTGTCGTAAAGTGGAGTATTGTAGAGTGTAACAGAGTAGAGTCGAGTGGATTGACGTAGCACACAGTGGAATAAAGTGTTATACAATGGAGTGGAGTGGAGTGGTGTGGCGTGGCGTGGCATGTCATATAGTGGTGCGAAATGGAGTATTGTAGAGTGGAACAGCATGCTGTACAGTATAGTGGCATGTGGAACAGTAGAGCTGAGTACTGTACAGTGGAATGTCATCAACTGGAATGTCATGAATTGGAGTGTGGTGGAGTGTCATTGACTAGAGTGGCACAGAGTGTAGGAGAGTTTTGTAGAGTGTAGAGGCATAGAGTGGAGTTCAGTAGAGTGCAGTATCATACGGTTCAGTGTTATTGAGTGCTGTGTCATACAGTAGAGTGGCGGAGAGTCTGGTACAGTGTAGTGTCATACAGTGGAGCGTCATATATTTGGCTCTGCTGAATTACATGGTTACCTTAAAACTCAGTGAGATTCCACAGAGTTCTGCCAAAGGGCCATTTGGGCTGGGATTTAGCACCGGGAGGACGTTCCACACTGAAAAATCAGCACAAACGGTACCATGAGGCATGCCAGACAATGCAGCTACTATAATTGATTTTGCTACTGTTCAAGTTGATCTCCTACTCGAGAAGCAGCCTTCTGACTGCAGATGGTCATGACCACCAGCGTTTGAAAAATCTCACCAGATGTCCTCCTATCAATCAATCAATCAGGGAATTGTAAGCGCGCTACTCACCTGTGAGGGTCTAGCACCTGGAAATTGCGCTAGGGGACACCAAATCTCACTTGCGCTTGCCAACTTACCATACTGGAGCTGTTATGTTATGTTAATAACTTTTATAAAGCGCAGCGATTACCCATGGGTGTCCTGGCGCTAGCAAATGAGTCCTGAGAGCAAAAGACAAGGAGGGAGGGATTATTCAGAAAAGAGCCAGGTCTTTAGGCCCTTCCTAAAATTTAGGAGATCCGTAGCATCTCTGAGGCAAAAAGGCAGGGCGTTCCAAGCCTTCGCCGCGCTAACAGCGAAGCTTCTGCCCCCCCACAAAGCAGTCCTTCTGAGTGGAACCGAAACCAGCTTGGCACCTGTCGAGCGAAGTGCTCTGTTCGGAGTGTACCAATGGAACAGCTGGTTCAGGTAATCTGGGCCTTTGCCGTGAAGGGCTTTGAAGACCATGCAAAGGGATTTAAAATGCACTCGACTCCGTATTGGGAGCCAGTGGAGATTCCTTAATCCCTTGGAGATGGATGAGAATTTTGGTGTACCCGTCAGAAGTCTTGCTGCTGCATTTTGCAGCAGCTGTAGTTTGTTCAGACTTTTCTGTTGGATATTCAAATACAAGCTATTACAATAGTCCAGCCTGGATAACACCAAGGGTGTGACCACTGTTTGTCGACTACTCAGGGGTAGGAATGGCATTACCTTCCTCACTGTTCTAAGCACGTAAGTAGTTGAAGATGCTACTGCATTGACCTGATCCCCGAAGGTTAGTCTCTCGTCCACAACTACCCCTAAGTTTTTTGCCTTTTTTGAAGGCGTGGGGAGAGAACCCATCGAGTCTGGCCACCAGCCTGGGGTCCAGAAACTAGTGTCCTTTCCAAATAGAAGGACCTCAGTCTTGCCTGAATTAAGCTTTAGGCAGTTCTCTGCCATCCATTGTGCATGATAAAACAACTCCATCATGCAGCAATTGGTGGAATTTGGCCGGAACTCCGTGTCACTCCTAAGTCACTGAAATTCTGGCAATTCCTCTGGCGTAACGGAATATTTCGCCCACCCCTTAATAGTACAATGCTCCTATAGTGACAAGGTCCTAAAGCTATTACACTGTGCCAGGCTTTACTGTACTATGTAGAAAACCAGAGAACAGATTAAAATGTACTTCTCTGTCTCAAATTCCTGAAGGCTAATTTGCATTATCTCTCCAGCAACTCCCAACCTGTGCTCAGCCTGGGAAGAGGTGTGTAAGAGGTGTGAAATGTCTCCCAGAAGTGCACAATAGGCTGACCAGAATGGACAGAGATGAGTCCAATGAGCTTAATAGAATATGCAGATTTGGGGCTGTGGGCAGTCCGTTGACAGGTCTGTTGAACCACATGTAACACTTTGGTGCATTTGAAAGGGAGAGAACTGGATGCCAGGACAATTGTTGTGAATCCCCAGTCTTGTTGCTGAAGGGCCCTGGTCTTTGTCCTCCAAGATATCTGTCTCTGGGTGTGTTGTAGGTACAGTTCCTGCTTCAAACTGAATTTTAGTTTTAGACTTTCGAGGACACTAGTGAGTACCATCATGCACTCACCTAGACAGCCACAACACTCAGAGTCCTTGTTAAGTGTGGCCAAAGACTGTCATCATCTTGAAAATGACCTGGTACATGGCTGCTGCGATGGAGTACCCTCTCTGCCAAAGTAAAAATTGGGCACTTAGATTCTTGCATAAATATTTGTTTCTGATTTTGCGTTTTTTTACTTGACAGTGTTAATATCACCCAATACTTCTTTTCTCACATGTGTTAATTTCATTAATCTAAATATGAATGTTTGTAGGTGTTGCTCTCTGATACCTATGAGTATATGTTCTAAATTTTACTTCATTTCAAGGAAGTCTCATATAATGTTAAGGAGAGTTACATTACAAACAGATACAAAAGAGGAATTTTCTTTCACTTTTCAAGCTAGTAGGCTTTAGTATTATAAACTCTTTTGCAATATTTGTCGTAATTTTCCAAACCATTGTTTCACATATCGTTCAGATGGGACCAGGATGTTAATAGCAGCAATGAATAGATTACTTAGCAATCATTATTCAACTTTATTAGAGCGATATTTTAGAACACACACATGAATATTAAAAGTCTACATCATTTTCTCCTTAATGACCTTCAAAAGCTAAGTTAAATGTCATGTTTCTAGCCAATCAAGAAAGCTTACATTCTTGGTAGTCTTTAGTTTAGTGTTCATTTTACATGTCTAATGATGCCAAACAGCTCTTAAATTGCTGTCTGCGACAGTGCACATATACTCTAACAATTTACATTATCAGGAGTAAGACATTCTCAATGATCGAGCCAGAGTGTCCTAGAAGAAGTCCTTTGAACAGTACCAACAATGACTATGACTTGAGTATAGGAAAGTAGGATCTGCTTTCATGGTTACCCCTACTTTTTGCTGGTGTCAGTATGTTGTTTTTACTAGTCTGGCTGGGATCCTGATAATCAGGAACCCAGCCACTGTGCTTCCTCCCTAAATCTGTCATGGTAAGTACTTTGGTACCTCAACAATTGGTTACTGGTGTACCCATGTAAATCCCTAGTATATGGTACTAAGGTACTCAGGGCATATGTACATAGGGGTCTCCCATGGGCTGCAGCATGTATTATGCCACCCAGGAGAGACCACTCAAACTGTGACTACAGGCCTGCCATTGCACCCTGTGTGCTAGCACCACTTATGACAGATATAAGTTTCCTTATATCTGAGGTCACTACACTTAAAACGTATAAGCCACCCCTAAGGCAGGCCTTTCAATCCTGAAGGCAGGGTGCTAGGTTATAAGCGTAAGGGTGCCCTGCATGAGCAGGACACCCCATACAAACCCCGGAGGCAATTCTCCAGGCTTTGTAAGTGCGGTCAGCCATTTTGATACATATACTGGCCATGCGTCATTACGCGATGGCTAAATATATATTGGCTGTGCCGAACCTGGGCATGCTTGGTATCAACATGTTGGAATCATACCCCAAAACCGTTAATGATGTTGGATGTATGATTCAATGCACTGGGGCTCCTCCAGGAAGACCACAGTACTCCCAGTAACAGCCTTCCAGGGTCTGCCAGCAAGCTACTGCCGACCCCAGACATGATTCTGCCCTCCTGCTGCTGAGCTGAGCTTGAGCAGGGGAAGGTAGAACAATAGGTTTCCTGTCAAAGGGGGGTATTACCACCTCCCAGGTAGGGCTGGGGTGGGTTGGGGGAGCTTGCTAGCACCACCAGCCTGCATTGAAGGGCACATTTGGTGCTCTCCTTGCATACTCTAGCTAGAACCAGTTCTGGGAGCCCTTGGCTCCCGCTCTGGTGCATAAACGTACTAAGGACATGGGAGTATCCTCCCCTCTGTCCAGCCCCTCCTTTGGGAGGGACCACTGAGTCATCCTAACCCCTTTCTTTGGGTACAAAAGGGCTTACCTGTGGTTGGGTCCTCAGATTCGTCGTGGGACAAGACTCAATCCTGAAACCACGTCACTCTTCGACTCTCTGGACACTTGCACTTCGCTGGACTTGGCCTGCTGCTCCTGGTCTCGCTGTTCTACAAGTCTTCTTTGTTATCTACATCTGTGCTTCATCCACTATCTTCAACAAACCTGTGGGCATCAAGAACACCCAAAGTCATCTCCCTTAGAGTGAAGGAGTCACTCCCCTGCATCTGCAGGCACTGCAACGAAGCTGACTGGTCTGCTGCTCCACGGACTTCGAAAGGCTCAGCAACACAGGGGGTAGTTCTGCAACTCCCTCAAGGCCTGACCTGTACTAGCTGCAATTTTGAGGCCAGTATCCCTTGTCGGAACCACTGGGACTGGACCCGTGTGAAACGGGTCAAGTTGCCATTGCCAAGGACTGTTGGATCTGCACTCCATAGATCTTTGATCTACAAGAAGCTCCAGCCTCCAGCATTTCTTCCTGCCATGATCCTTGTCCTCACCTTATCCTCTGCACCGTGGGCCTTCATCTTTGGTGAGCTGCTCAAGGTCCTCTTGCGACCCTGTGCCTTTGGCCTGTAGGTTCTCTCAAGGGTCTTCTCCTGCTTCAGTGGGCTCCCCTTCTTGCTCGGGGCCTGCTCTTGGTGAGTCCCTTGGACCTTGCTGGTCCCAACGTTGCTCCTTCATCATTTTCCACATCAGCTGCTGCTGCCAAGGCTTGTTGGTGCTCCCGCAAGACCCCGACCCCCTGGTTCTTGACTTCCACTGTGGTACAGCTCGTAAACGGCTCCTGGTCTTCCTCAGCATTGCCTGGTCCCCACAGCTGCAGTGACAAGGTCACCGTCATCCCTCCTGCATCTTCCGTCATCGGTGGTCATTGCTCTTCCGTGCCTCCTGGTTATCTCAGAGTGGCATAGACTCTGTCCCCTCTGCTTGCAGGTTCTTCTCTTCACGAATCCACCCTTGGATTCCACCGGACTCTTGCCAGTGGCATCTTTTCTGAAGTCCTCCATTGTGGTCTACGGCGATTTCTGACATCACTTCGCACCTATGCACCTGGCTTCCCTGGTGTAGGTATCCTGGTTCCTGGGGTATCCATGTGTGGGGTGACTCTCCAACCTTCTGTCTTCCTTGGGGTTCCTTCAGAGTCCACTGGGAACAGCAACCACAACATTCCCGTTGACTTCTATTGAGTACCTGGCTGTGTTTCCTTTCTGCATACAGGCTCCATGGGGTTCCTGGGTACTTACCTTGGGTGGTTCCTTGTGTCACCAGCTCTTCTGAGTCTCCTGGTAGAAGTCCCGACTTCGGTCACAGTTTGTGTTCCACTTTCTTAGTATATGGTTTGGTCTCCCTCTGGAGACCACTGTGCATTGTGCTTACTTACCTATGTACAATTGAAGTATTGTGTGTATTTGTGTTGATATCTTTGGATAGGAGATATACCAATGTGTTAGTGAGTGTTGTATAATAAATAGACATATTTTTATAAATACACTGTGTGATTCTTTTTCATTCAATCTACACTATATGATTAGATCTGGTAAAACAAGCTGCTTAACACTTCTTCTGGACTAAGCCTGAAGGCTGCTCACCACAGCTACCACTTAGAGTGCGTTCTATGGTTGTCTAAGACCACTAAAATCACCATAAGGGTTGCCTGGATTAGTGCAAGGTGCTTCACTTAAATAAGTGTGCACTATATACTAAGCCAGCCTCCTACAACAAGGCATATATGCAGCACAATATGCATGTACTGTAATGGCCTCTAGTAATTTTCAACATTATACACACTAGTGTAGGCACACAACGTTATGTACTGGAGGGCATAGCAGTTGCGTAATTCATTTTGTTTAGATAGTTACTTTTGTAGGATAGTCTATACAACAAATGAGCAAGAGCGTGCACATGGCCAACCGTGTTATACTCTACAAGTTCTGCTTCTCCGTGAAGATCTACAGCCAATCACGTATGCTTCCCTTCTTCCCTTATAATTGTTTGTTGAATTTTCCACCATAATTAGTAAAACAAGCTTTGTCAAAGGCAATAAAGCTAGCTTTGGCAATTCAGCGATTGGCTTTGTCAATGGTTCTTGCTTTAAATGCGTATTTAAAAAGTATAATGAATGAATGAATCAATCAATCAATGAATCAATGGATCAATGAATAATTGACTGTATGATTACTTAAAATCCTTACAAGTTTGTGCAATTCAAGATAAAAACATATAATGAAGTGCAAGCAAATATTAAAATCAATTAATACATAATAGCAATAGGAGGCAGTACATTTTTCCATTCGAGAAATTAGATGGTTCAGAGCATAAACGTTTCCAAATGCACATTAGCAAATTAGTTCAGTTTGTTTCCCCAGCTTATGGGGACCAGAGTAACCAATATTATGGGCCAGGTATGTGGTAAAGTGCAGGCAAGAGTGTTAAAATCAAGTAATTCATGGTGAAAATTAAAAGACGATAATATTTATTTGTTTTTTAGTGCAACAAACTGGATGACAATGCATAAACATTTCCAGATCCACATTAGCTGATTAGTTCAGTTATATCTCCTAGAGTAACCGATGTTATGGGTTAAGACTAGATTTATTGAACGATCGGCTGCTCCTTATTAAGGGGCCGAGAAATGGCCAGTAGTTGATCTGTTTTTTCCAGTAACTTGTCCTTTAGCAGTGAGCAGGCCTGATATATACATTTCCCAAACTTGGCCATGTCCACCACAGTTTCAGGGTGTATAAGAGGCGTAGATCATCTTTGGCCCATCGAGTGCCCTGGTGTAAAAAGGTTGGCCTTAGTAGGGAGTGGCGGACATGATGAAGAGCTGGGCAACAAAGTAATATATGAGCCATTGATTCCCCTCTGTAATTGCACAGTCTGCAGTGTGTGATGTTTTCAGTTGATTTCAGGCTGGGATCATTTCTCTAATTGGGAGCGGCACGACTCTTGCCCATAATGTTTGATTTAGGGATTGTTTTCCCACGGACTGATGATAGTGAGGCTTGCCTGTCTGATTTATTTGAGATGTTGTTAGGGATCCTTGTAGGGGCCTTGCCTGGAGGACTTCAATATCCAGTGCATGTGAGCGAAGGTACAGTTGCTTTTTTACTGTCGATTTAATGGCTGTGTAGTTAACAGCATCTGAATCCCAGTTCTCAATGGCCAGCCTCAGTCTTTCCCTTGCAGCTTTGAGATTTATGGACCAGGGGTTACTTTCTTTTGTGAAGATTGTTTTTATGACTGCCTTCATAGTATTGTCAGGTGCAGCTGTAGTCTGGTACAAAATTTTTTCCAAAGCAGCCATGCATTAAAGTTTTTGATTGATGAGGCCAAATTCAAGCTTAATCAATGTGTTCCTTGTGTAAGAGGGCAGTTGGAACAGTTTCTTGTAGCCCGTTCATTGGAGCGTTTCAAAATCAGCTGGCAGCATGCCTGCTGGGCATAATTGTCCAAGGAAAGAAGTTTGCCCAAACCACCCTCATTATAGCCATAGTCGTTGGACTCTCGAAGGTGTTGTTTAGTTTGCAAAGTGTGTATGTTACCATCCTCCCTTTGGTCTTCATCTTTTGGAGGTGTAGTGTTGCTCTTCCCGTTTAACTCAGCCATGCTACCAGGTAGTTGCAGTTTTGTATACAATCAAGCCTTTGTGTCCCCAGCCACCATCTTGTTGCCCTTTTTTTCGGGTAACATCCGAAGTTCACTTTTTGTTTTTGTTTGCATTAGCTATGACGTCGTTCTTTATGTTATATATTCAGGGCATTGAGGGCCTTTTGGAGGCCGACTTTCGTATGGTCTAAAAGCACAAGATCGTCTGCGTATTGCATGAGGTGAATTTTCTTGTCTTCAATCATTGGGATGGCTATGTTCGCACCAGATAGAGCCAGGCCCAAGTCGGCCGTGTATAGGTTGAATAGTAGAGGGGGCCACACACAGCCCTGTGCTAACCCTCGATTAGTGGGGATTTTAGCTGTTGCTGTGTTCCTCATGAGATTGACCCTTACACAAGTCCTGGTGTAAAGTGGCATAATGGCGCACAGTAATTTGTATATTCAGGGGTATGTTCAGGGGTCTGGTTTTCTCATTCTGCCCACTCCCTTCTCAACAAGATCAATGAATCTACTCCTTAAATGTGCTATTATTTGTCATATGTATAAAGTCAGTGTAAGAAATCAGAGCATTAGTTGGAGAGAGGTGAGAAACCACGTCAAATAATATTTGTTGTCGCCTTGACTTTTGACACCCAAGTGAATAGAATTGTGAGCTCCTGCATCTGGATCATCAAGATATTAAAGAAAAATATGCTGTTTCTCCCGACAGAGCTTAGGGTGTCAGTGGTCATTGCGCTTAGCACCTCTTTCTTAGTCTATTGCAATGCCCTGTATTTAAACATTAACCAGTTCTCCCAAAACAAGCTTCAAACCATCCAAAATGTGGCCACTTGCTTGGAGATCCTTACACTGGCTGACAGTTCAGAAGTGAATGGTTTTTGAAGCACTTTGCTTGGAAAACAAGGCTCTCCATTTGCAGGGGCCATCCTGCCTCACGCCAGCCTTTAATTGGTATGCCCCAACAAGGTCCCTGAGATCTGCGACTCAATGGAAGGTGGTTGTTCCTAGGTGCAGGAAAGCTAGGTGGGGAGAACAGGCCTTCATAGTGGTGGGAACCAGGCTGTGGAATTCCCTCTTTGAATACATCAGGTGTTTAAAGACGTACCTGATAATCCTTAAGCAAGTCAAAGTCTGTTTATTCTCAAATTAGTCCTCCCTGTGAGTCGGCTAACTCTTTTGGTGCCCTCTGCTCTGGGTCTCCACCCATCACACAGTGTCATTCTGCTCAGCGCTTAGATGCCTTCTTGTTCTATGAGTTATAGAAATACTACAATTGCAATTAAAATTACCTCAAATAGTAATCGCTATCCTTGTCAGGGTGAACTACTAAAGTCACTAAATAAACCTGTGCTTGGCCCTCTGGTAGCTCAGGACAGAGCAGTAAGGCTTAACATAGAGGTAATATGTAAAGTGTTTATGCAGTAGCCAAACAGTAATTAGGTGAGAAAAAAAACACAAGAAAAATCCCAAACCAATTTAGGAAAATAGAGAACATTTTAATAAATAAAATGACACTATAATAACAAAAATACAACAAGTAGAACCGCACATATGAGTATTTATATGTTGAGTTAAAAATAGCACCAAAAAGCGTTAAGTGGCAAGAGCATTTACCTGGTTGCACAAGACTAGGACAAATAAAAAAATGAAGGTTGACCGCAATAGAGTGGGGGTCAGATACAGGGACCAAGATAACCCCAGTCAAAATGCTACCTTCGGATTTAAAACATTTTTTGGAGGTAGAAATTCTTTAGTGGGGCCAGGCAGCTGGCTGCATCCGAGGAAGGGCTCGAAGACAACGGGGAGTTGCTGCATGAGGTTTTGGGGTAGATCGGAGGCTGCTAGGCATCAGGCCCGGGGAAACAGTTGACAATGGTTATCAGTGTTGCTCAAATGCTGCTTTGCATCGAGTCCAGTGAAGCCATTGATGAAGGTGTTATGTGCAAGAGTTAGGCCCATGTAACAATGCTGCACAATTTCCTACATTGTCCTCTTTTCTGCACAATACCATTATTGCTGTGACCTTTTGCACATATTCGCATGCGTGACAATGTTAGATTCGATTCTCTGAATCTGCTTTGCTTATACATCTGGCTTCACGCAACATTATCATGATGCCTCGTACACTGAGTACAAGGCCTTTATGCATGATTGACAAATGTTGTTCTATCTTCATCCACGGGGTGACAGGGCTATCTGCATGTCCATAACAGTGCTGCTAATCTGTGTGTACATCGCAAGGATGCTTTTTATTATAAATAGAGAAGCATTTCCGGGGTATAGCAGAGGAGACACTTGTGCTGACAGCGAAAGGTCCTGCATGCTGTGGCTTCACGCAGCAGCTGCCTGACATCTCCGTGAGGGATGTCCAATTCATGACCAAGATGGGGTCCTACATTCTCTCCCGCCAGGTAATGGGGTTGGATCATCCAGTGGGGGGATTCTTGGCAATACACCTACATACACTCTAGACACACATACAGTAGGAATTGGATAGTAGGAGTACACCTGATTACTACTTTGTATGATATGCCTGCATATATACACTGATTTAGCACCATGGTGAAACTGTATCTACTTTTCACTCTTTTGGTGCTCTTAATCACTTTGGTCTGCTTCCGTCTACTGATTATGGCAGTACGTGTATTCTATACAAGAACAACGTTGGCTCAATAAATATATTGAAAACGTTCCATTGTACATTCTCTGTATATTTCTCTGAGAACAAGAGTGCATAAATAACTGAGCGAAAGAATTCTAGCTCTGTTACCACAATCACTGAGGGGTCAGGGTTTTCATGTTCAGTGATTGCCAGAAACCATACATTCCCTGTTTGGGTTAGGGGGCTTATGGTGGCACTGTGAGCTAGCTGGTCTCTATGTCAACATATACTACCGGGGTGCAGGGAATCAGTCGAGGCACCTCACCCATAGTTTATGCTGTTCACAAACGTGCAGGTCCTACGGATTAGTGGGAACTACACGATATGGCGCCACCAACGTTGGTTGGATTCTTATTTTACGGATAACCTGAGTAGTTCAAGCATGCCTTCTCAGAGACCCCTACTCACCTCCAAACTGGAGACATCAGTGGTGGTAGGGAAATCCGCGTCAGCTAAGTAGGTGTACCCTATCTATTGACTGTAGGTTATTCAATATTGTAGGATAAAGCTTCCCACATTGTGCTTACCCTGTCTTCATAATTCATTCATTAAACTTCCTTTTTCTTCAAAACATTTTTTAACAATGTCAAAGAAGGGAGAAGAAGCAGCATTAAACATAGCAGAGAACTGCAGACATGCGGTTACTATGAAATTATTAAACTATGGTCTCCCAGTTATGGGCGGAGACATTACCTTCATGGAAGAGGCACTTGAAGCATTCAAGACAGAGGTATTCTATTCCTGGGTTAAATTTCCAGCTGCATATGATTGTACACGAATGTTTAATACCTACATTGAGAATAAAACACCAGAGGAATACACTCCATATGAAGAACTAAAAAGTCCTCTCTCTTACCAACAGTATATTAATAGGTTTAAAGGTGCCCTCCCATACACTACAGAAAATGTGAGACTCGGTCCACTCAGCAAAGCAACATGACCAGTCTTAGCTGCATACACACCTCATCCAGACACTGCTAATTTCACAGCAGCAGAAATGAGTACACCATACAGAGGTTAAGTGTCCGATTATGATGTCGGTCGGAAAGCCTCAGACCGCTAGTCAGGAGCCTTCCGACCACGGTCGGAGGCATTCTGACCGACACGGTCGTTTTGCGGTCCGAACTCCCGATTACGATGTCGGCAGTCGGAATGTAAACCGGCCGGTCATTCAGACTCGGTTCCTACTGGCTCTCGGAGTCTTCCAGCTGGTCAGAACTGCACTATGATCCCTAATAAATGGCATTTCCGCAGTTGGGATTACGTTGTTAGTTTCTGACCAGCATTCCGTCCATCAATTGTTTCTTTTGCATTTGTCGCCCTAAGTGGGAAGGGTATGCCCAGACGTGGGTCCCGTGCTCACTACACCACTGGATTCAAGCTAGCCTGGCTGAAGAAGGGTGATGCCCTGAAACCGGTCCCAGGATGCTTGTTTCTGGTCCAGGGAGGACCTGGCTTGGCAGTTCGGGCTGGACTGTTCCCACAAGGAACAGGGTCAAGACTGATTTGCATATAGCTGGGTCCAAACTGGGGTGGTGTGGTGAGCAAAAGAATGATGGATTTAACCCAGATCCTTGTGACTGGGGGTGAATGTCTGCATTGTCCAGCATTCCGTCCATCAATTGTTTCTTTTGCATTTGTCGCCCTAAGTGGGAAGGGTATGCCCAGACGTGGGTCCCGTGCTCACTACACCACTGGATTCAAGCTAGCCTGGCTGAAGAAGGGTGATGCCCTGAAACCGGTCCCAGGATGCTTGTTTCTGGTCCAGGGAGGACCTGGCTTGGCAGTTCGGGCTGGACTGTTCCCACAAGGAACAGGGTCAAGACTGATTTGCATATAGCTGGGTCCAAACTGGGGTGGTGTGGTGAGCAAAAGAATGATGGATTTAAACCAGATCCTTGTGACTGGGGGTGAATGTCTGCATTGTCCAGCATTCCGTCCATCAATTGTTTCTTTTGCATTAGCCTTTTCATGCCGGCCTTTCCAACACAGAAAGGCTGTCGGAAAGCAAATTTGGGGGCCCCAAGCAGGGCCCCCTTCATCCTACAGCCTACAGTTGATGGTCGAGGGGGCCCCCTGTAAAACCCTGCACTGTGTGGCAGGCACCAAGGGGTGCCTGCTACAGGGTGCAGGGTTGTATACCCACCATTTCTCTATAGGAGCCTGTATTACAGTCATGACATAAGCTCCCATAGAGAAAAGTGAGTATGCTTCCGAGCAGTGTTCTGTCGCATCGTAATCAGGCGATCAGAACAGCCGATCTGAAGTCGGTTGATCCTGAGTCCAAGACGATGTCGGTCGTAGGCAACTCTGACCTACATCATAATAAGCCACTTAGTAAAAATGTAAAGAAATCTTACACAGTTCATAATGTGAACACTCACAGTTAACCCTGCGCAGACGGCTCAGGCTGCTTAACTACAATTGGCTACTGCGGGTATCAGCCCCCAAACACCAAATGCCATTATGGGCAAGATTCCCACCAGTCAGAAGCAAATTCCATTCTGGATAGCACAAAAACAAGCCAGCTTGAAGCAGTATTTCCCCATACGGGCCAGCAGGAAAAACACAGAATACTAACTATTTGCTTGCCGATTGGGATGTCTCACCCAGTGGAAGGCTATGGGTACAGTCTTCGCTGCAGTTTATATCAGAACATATGGTATCCCCTCACTGGCTGTTTTACCTGTTGTATTGAAGCAGCTTATGAATGAGTACAGGGCTGCACCTCCCCTGGACTTAGGGGTGACACTGATAAGTAATGTTGCTGCAGTATCTGCCATTATGTTAAGTAACATAAAATGGGAGGCAGCTGCATTAGATTTAGCTTGAGGGATTTCACTCCTGCACAACAGGAACAGGAATAACAAAAAATTATCGAAGAAACATATGCTACCTTAGGCAAAGATAATTTGGGAGCCAGACCTGGGAAACCACAACTTAAGAGTAATTCTGAAAAGGATAACTCTAAGCAAGCACCCAATTCCTCGACAAAGAAGAAGTGGGATAATAAACAAGAAAATAAAGATAAGCAAAGATCACAGGGTGGGTCTCCTCGACAGGAATCCAATGAAAATGTATACAATCTTAGAAACTGGGATAACATTAGGAAGCCTGACAGGTATCAGGATACAGATACACGTTCCTCTCGTTTCTTTCAGGAGTCATCGGATACAAGTTCGAAGAGAGGTGGACGGTTACAGCACAGATTGGAAGGGAAATTGAAGCCGAAGAAGGAATCACAACGCTCGTCTGACTACACCAGTAATAAAGAAGAAAAACCAAAGAATAATAAACCTCGATTCAAAAGGAAAAAGGTAGCCGGAATCAAAATCAGGCATGCCCAGACTACTGAGGACTCTGCTTCTGAACGGGGAATGGGCAGTGATGATGCTGGACAGCTTGGCAGAAGTCACATTAGCTCGGCAGAACCTGATGGATTATCTGGCAGCAATAGAGCTGAGTGAGCATATCACGGTGAAAACACCTGACACAAGGGTAAGTGTTCCCTATAATTTACACAAAATTACTCTCCAGTTGGAGGGGGACATACCAAGAAACATCAAGACTCTGTTTTGGGAGAACCTTACGTATGGTTATGGCATTCTTTTGGCTGAAAAAGACTGGCCATCTGAGTTCATAATAGAATGCCCAAACGGGGAAACAGTAATCTTACCTGCTTTCTCCGACCTCGTTACAGAATCAGTTAAACATTCTTATGCCAAGGAGTGGGCATTAGCGCTAGCTCCTGCATTATACAGCAATCATGTTGGGTCGAATGATGAGTCACCTCATCACGAGATCCCATTAAAATCAATGCCTCAAATCCAAGAGACAATACCCAATAAAACATGAAGCTAAAAATCAAGCTAGGGAAATCCTAGAACAACTTGAATTGCAAGGTGCAATAGAACATTGCACCTCATCAATGAATAATCCCTTGTTTCCTGTAATGAAACCAGACGATTCATACTGTCAAGTATTATACTGCAGACATTCAAACACATCTACTCGCACATTTGCGGTACAAAATGCACACAGTGCCGTACTAATGAATAACATTGTGTGGAAAAATACAAACCAACACTAGATATCTCAAATGGATTCTTCTGTCAAAATATAGGACCTGGAAGCAGATATTTGCCAGCATTCTGAGCGCTAGGCGCACAGAGGCAATTTTGTCAATTGCCCCAGGGGTATAAGAATAGCCCTGGGCTGTTTTCAGCCAGAGTGACAGAGTTACTTCAAAATTTTGATGAGGCGGCATTTTCCTATGTAGATGATATCTATCTTACGGAAGATGAATTAATGGAAACTTGGACGGAATAGATCGCATAATTCTGGGATTTGCATACCTGGGCTACAAATTTAACTTCATGAAAACAAAAATTGCCCATCTCAAAGTCCTATTTTTAGGATACGAGTTGTCAAGTGCAGGCAAAAGCCTGGCGGCACATTTTTTAGAAAAATATGCATTGCTCCAACCTTCGACAACTCTAAATAGACTGCAATCCATTTTAGGATTTTTGAATTTTGGCAGAGCATACATTTTGGATTACACAGACTGGGTAAAACCATTATACGTTTTAATTAGACCAGGGTTTTCAATAACACATTGGACACAGGAACATTAAACATTTTACGTTCCATTCAAGCTGACATGATAACTTCTAAATATTTACACACACGTGTAAACATGACCAGCCTGATGATTCGCGTAGTTGCTGGACCAACAGGGTATACATACATCACAATCAACAAAGGTGATACAGCACCCATTGCATACAAATAAAATGTGTACACAAAACGCAGAAATGTGTTTTGCACTGACTTAGAAAATTCTCACAGACTGCTGTAGTAAGAGAGAGAGCATTAGTGCAGGAAAAATGCATAATCGTTGTAACCCCGGTACCGAACTTAAAGGCCGTCAACAAAGCAAGCATTCCTAATGCCAAAAGCTGACTCTCTCACTGCAACAGATGTAGATTGCAGATTTGATTCTACACTACAGACACAGGCGTTTTTGCACTATAAACAAGAATATCCTCTCCCGAATTAAATATTGCCTCTAGATCGATATGATTACATTATCTACACTGATGGATCTGCCCTCCCTGCCGTAGGGATAAGCACCAATATTCTGCAGCGTGCTCAATCGTAAAGGGGCGCATGCATGATGGCGAGCTCCATACTGAAAAAACACATACACAGTTCCTAGGCAATTGTACAGCGCAGCTGGTAGAATTCAGGGCCCTGATACTGGCACTGCAGAGCACAGATCATGGATTCCCCACACCAATAGTGTGTGATTTGTACTACTTTGTCCAGTCATATAATGAATACCTTCATTACTGGGGCCAGAATGGATTTCGGGCATTTAAAGGGTTGTACAATAAAGCACAAGATGCTTTGGGAACAGGTGGCAAAGCTGAAAGAGTACTTGCCACGGGATCATGCAATACAAACATTGAATCACCAAGGTGTTGGCATTCATGCTCTAGGAAATTTCATGGCTGATGAGGTCGCAAAGGCAACAGTTCGTACTGCTGCAGTTGCTGCAATCACTCATTCTAGTAAGAGAATAGACATGCAATGAAACAAACCTGCCGAAAGACTTTCCACTCAAGTACTCCTACAAGGTAGATGCACAAAATGTAATGTATGCTCAGATTCCAGGAGTGGGGGATAGAGTTATACCAAACACTAATCACAGATAGGGATTAATATTAGCTGCACATGAGGGCCTGGGTTCATGCAGGGATTACTGCTACAGTCTTACTAAACAGACCAAGGACTTTGTCCTCAAATGTGACATCTGCCAGCAGATGAAGGGTTCAACCATAGCAAGTCCACCACAGACACTTCTATTGATTTCAAACAAGCCTTTGGCTTGCGTATATTTGGATCACTGCTGCCCCCTACAATCTTATGGGCCTTACAAGTACGTCTTGGTGGCAGTGGATTCATGCTCCTGATTCCTTTGGGTATGGCCACAGTGGTCGGCTGATGCCTGTACTGTTATCAAAGACCTCATTGGGACATACGCAATTGGCACACTTAATTCCGAACAAGATCCGGCGTTCAGCTCTCTGGCTTACAAAGAAGCCATGGGAAGTTTGGGTGTGACCTTGTGGTACTCCTCCCCCTATCATCCTGAGGGAAATTTGATAGTCAAGAGGAAAAAACTTGACTAAAGCAATCTTTAACAGTGAGGGTACTAGGCTCAGGTCACACACCACCACTGGTGAAGGGAAGGTTGTACCGGCAAGACCTGGCTGGGTCCCGGAGATTGCGGATCTGGTCAGGAAAAAAATTGTGGACAAGAAAGAATTTGGGCCATCATCCAGAGTGCCTGTACCTGTCCTGGCTGTCGAAGGTACCAGAACTATACTTCTTGCATCCCTTGCTGGTCGACGAGACAAAAGGCTTGTCTCCATTGATCTGATCAAACCACATTATGTGGCCGATTCTCAACAGAAGGCCACGTGGCATCCTGGGTAGCCACCGCTCTCCTCTCGCTACCATGAAGGAATTTCAGATGAAAGCTTTGATAACTAAAGAAGATTCCCCTCTCCAGCAAGAGAATGTAAACAACAATGAAGGATTACTTCTCCCTGTTGAAACAACAGCAACTGTACAAATGACTAGTACAGAGACACAGATTTCAATTCACCAACTTGAAGAAAACAAGATCTACATCAATATACCAAGGGTTGAGTCATCTCCTGGTTCTACAAAAGCTACTGAGCTGCCAAAAATAGACCGGATGGCGTCTCGCTACCGCGTGGACTATGACGATTTCTCATCAGATTCGCCTGGGCCATCATTGCATCCGCCTCTCCCTTTCAAGCTACAAGTGCATGCCCTCTATCTTTGGCTGAAAAAGACATACTTTTTTACTCCTTGGTTGCACCTTTGGATTACAATTGGATTACTTTCCCTGGTCCTCTGGATTGGTTTGGTGACTGTCTTTTTTTTGCTTCTGAATGGACATTATCTCCCAGAACTCTCAGCATCCAACTTTTGAACTTGGTATTGAAACCACATGCATAATCACACCATGAACAAAGGGACCTGTCCACGGTGAACATTACAGCAGTTCCAGTTCCAGAAGAAATAGTATAAGGGCAGGATATCGTATGACGTGTATGGTCCTACTGCACTTATACAAATCCCAGATTTGTTTAAAATTTCTTTAAATGATATCATCACCTCTAGTACTATCTCTGATGATTGAGACGTTGATAAAGTACTTAATATGCTAGAAGATCTAGAGCAGTCAATTCTGTTTTCTTGTGATGGATTGTATGATGGTAGATCTAATTACAGCGATATGTTCTGTTACCAACACTATGGTCACCATTTTCTGCATAAAGCAAGTATACCACTTGCTGTTTATGATTACACCCAATAGGAACACTGTCCAACACAATCAAAAAGGTAGTTCAAAAACATTTGCACAGACGTTTGGCTATTTTTCTGGTTTTGACACATCATACCCATTCTCATACTTCTACAGACTTGCACCTACACCTGCAAAGAAAAATATGCTAACAAACACCAAGCGGATATACTCTGCTTCTTTTCTTTCCCAGCTGTCTGTACAGGGTTTCAACTTTTGGAAAAACACAATAGATACAAAATCTGTTTGGGGGATATAAAATTGGCAGGTTCAGGGAACTGAGGACTTGTTAAGGGCATGCTCAATACCACATTAAATGATTTTCCTGAACAAAACTGTGCAACAGACTTCCTGTCTTGGAATCGCTAAGATGAAGGATTTGAACACACCTTGTATTCCTACATTCGCACGTTTTGAGAATTGACAACATTTCACATAATATAGTGAGGATATACTAGATGCCATGATACAGAATGGTTCTTCCAATTTATCAGACCCCAATTGAAAGGGATGGTTGGTTTGGCCTTTAGGCACTAATGGATTCCTGGGTAGTGACAAAGGGTTTAAGATCAATAGACCTGACGAACGTTATGTTCAATTTGAACATTCAGGGGTAGTGTTGTCATATATATTTGGGAAGTTGTGCCTTGATTGGCTGAAAACCTCAACACTATCTCAGGTGAAGCAACACTTGTCCCTTCTGTCCGAAGACATGGATATCAGAGATTTCTTGCTAGGTCCCCGGAATCCACGTCAAAAACGCTTCTTGTATGCAATATACGATGAAATATGGAAAGTCTGTCAACAGGAAGCTGCTGAAAGGCTGTGTGAGATTGATAGGATTAATATAGAAAAGGCTTTGGCAGTGGTTGACAATGGCATGACTACATTATCCTCTAGGATATATTCATTGGGCAAAATAGTATCGTCTGTTATTGACATAGTACAACAAGACATGTCTATTTTACAACACTGACAGTCACAACTTTGGTCAACTGTTTTGTTAAGCTGGACACTTCAAACTTTACGTTCAGGCAACGTTCCGTGGCATTATATTAACACATCCAATTTGTTTTCTTCATGCGATCTCTCTGAAAGACAGATAATAATGGCACGAAGAGATGCAAAGTATACCATGTTGCATATTGAAAAATTAGGAAAATTATCTTTGACTGATTCGGAAATGCCTTCCATGGATTGGATAATCCAGGGGTGCATTACCCTACCAATCACGACATTCCTGTTCCAATATTGTCTACAACAACACCAGGTAGGCAGATATGAAGTGTTAGGAGAAGGATTTGTGCATGAATACTGAGAATTACCTTTCAAATTCAGGTGCAGAAATGGGGACACCAAGGTTTTTCTCAGTAGTTCTGACTGTGAGAACGCTTTAAGTGGGTCCATGATTTGCAGGGACATTTCACTTCACTGGGCTTGTAATACGTCCGCTGTGTACTTGTCCTGTTATCTGAAGGGTTCTCTGGCTGTCGTGATTCATCCAGGTTTCAAGCTGCTCTCTAATGGGAGCTATTTGATGCTGAATGATCAAGGCTGCTGTGGGATGGAACCGGGCATTGCTTATCTTGTAACGGTTAATTCCATAGTTACTTGTTGCTCACAAGTATTGTTTCCACCAGCCCGCAAAGTTAGGGATACAACAATGTGACCTTCAATAAATGTTTCTGACATACAATTTGATTCTCTGAGCAAACTGAAAGTCATGCTTTTTCAAAAGGATGTGGCCTTTCCATCTGCCAGAGAGACGTTTGATCTCCAGGTTGCAAGGTCCTTGTCTGAGATACAGACGCTACTTCAAACTAATTTCCTATTGTAATTTGGGGACTTGGTCCACTGTATCTTTAACATGTCTGATACAAAGGGAATAGCGCACTTTTTAAAATGGATTGTCTCTGGATTGGTTAGCACATTTCAGACAGTTTTTGAAGTTATACCATCATTCATACACTCCGTACTAGGAAGCATTTTTGGAGGTCTTCAGCTTGTCCTGCTACTTGTGGTGGGGATTCTGATTTTACGTTTTCTGCTCTGCAATGGATGTCCCAGTTCAAACAGGAATGGAGACAGCACTGGCTGTACTGCTATGATGTGAGCGCATGATATACTGCTTCGGCACACCTCGGCTTCGAGAACTGAATGAGCATTGGTTCTTATCATTCAGGCCTGTTTGGCCTCACTGCATGCAACCTGTATTCTGCTGCCTGCTTTGCAACCGTGAATGCTTACTGGATTTCTGCCTCAGATCACTATTGGTTGCATCATTAGACATTGAGGTACTTTGAAGGCCGATGGATACAGTTCTCCGCAGCACATTCCTTTGCTGCATTCTTCGAGCCACCGTGGGATTATTTGGCTCCTTTGAACTGGATACCAGCTCTGCGGAATGCTTACAGGATGTAGCCCCTCCCTTTGTGGCTACTGTGTGTACTGGATGAAACCACCTTTGCTCCATAAACCTGCTTCCAGGTGCGCCTCTGGAACGTCGTCTGTGGTTGCCAGCAACAGCAATGTTTTGACTACCACTTGGCAAACATAAACTATTGGCTTTTCCATTTGGTGGGAATTATTTGGCCTGTTTTTAAACAAAATGAATGTAAAGTTTCTCTGCTTTTATTCTAGGCACCGTGACTTTCTGAGTGCTTGGGGTTTCAAACTGTATAATGGCTCTGTATGGCTTTTATCTGTATTTTAAAGGGAAGCTTGCTTTTAGATGATTTTAAAAGTGGTTTTAGACTTTTATAGATTAATTTTCATATGGCCTGCTGCCTTTTAAGATAGCTTTTTAGGTCGACCCTTTGTATGAGGAGTGGGTGTTATGTGCCCAAGTTAGGCCCATGTAACAAAGCTGCACATTTTCTTAAATTGTCCTCTTTTCTGCACAATAACATTATTGCTGTGACTTTTTGCACATATTCACATGTGTTACAATGTTGGATTAGTTTCTCTGAAACGGCTTTGCTTATACATTTGACTTTGTGCAACATTATCATAGCCTTAAACACTGAATACAAGGCCTGTACACACGATGTACAAATGTTGTTCTATCTTCATCCACGGGGCAACAGGGCTATCTGCATATATAACAATGCTAATCTGTGTGTACTTCGCAAGGATGCTTTTTATTATACATAAAAAAGCATTTCTGGAGGTTAGTAGAGGAGACACTTCTGCTGACATCGAAAGGTCCTGCATGCTGTGACTTTGCCCAGCAGCTTCCTGACATCTCCGTGAGGGGTGTCCAATTTGTGACCAAGACGGGGTCTTACATTCTTTCCCTCCAGGTAATGGGGTTGGATCATCTCTTGGGGGAATTCTTGGGAATACACCTACATACACTCTAGACACACTTAGGTCTAATGATTATCGCAGCACATGTATTCTATACATGAATAATGTTGGTTCAATAAAATATATTGAAAATACCCCATTGTATATTCTCTGTATAGTCCCCTTAGAATAAGAGTGCATGAGTGACTGAGCGAAAGGGTTCTAGATCTGTTACCACAATCCCTGAGGTTCGTCATGTTCAGTGGATGAGCCAATCGCTCCCTGTTTCGGTTAGTGGGGCTTATGTTGGCACTGCGAACAAGCTGGTCTCTAGGCCAACATTTACTACAGGGGTGCAGGGAATCAGTCTAGGCTTCTCACCCAAAGTTTATGTTATCCACAAATGCGCAGGTCCTACAGATTAGTGGGAAGTACATAAAAAGGTTAACAAAATTGATGTCGGTGTCAATTCAAGCGAAGCTTTAGTTTAGGCTGGGAGGTGTGCTTGTTGAAGCCCTGTAACTCAAACAGGAAGTCAGTCAATTGACCATAGGTGCCACCTCTAGGGTCCTGGGTTGAAAGCAAGCAGATTCAGTCTTCCTTCAGGTTCTTTAGACAGCGGAGCAATCCTTCCTCTGATTCTTCTCGGGGCCTGGAGTGTTCTGAAGAGAATCCAGGGGATGCCCTTTTAAGCCCAGTGCTAGCCTGTGGGTGGTGCAGCAAGCCTTCTTCCACCCTCTAAACCAGTTCTGGACAGCTTCCTGCCTTCCACTGTGTTGGAGACAGTCTAACTGGAAAGACAAAAGGTTGAGAAGCCTAGGTGTGAGTTTCATCTGCCAGTGACAGGGTAGGCATTCTTTGAAGCCCAGGAAGGGGCTGGGCAAAGCTCCCAGGAAATCATGTGAAACCATTTCCACACCCACTGCCCTTTGTCCACTGTCTAAGAGCAATATACATCGCACAACAGTGGAGTCATCAGTAGTCAGGTGACAGTTGGACACTGGCAGAAAGGCCTTTTATTTTTAGGCCTGAACAAGACAATTATCTAAAAGTCTCTTTTCCAAAATAGCAATTGAAAGAAATGGGGTTATTGGTTGAGGAGGGTGGAAGCCCCACTCAGACAACAACAACAAACCTTGTCAGGTAAACCACAAAAGTCACCAAAATAACCTGAGCTTAACCCTTTGATAAACTGAAATAAAACCTGTCACACATTACCTAGAGGCACTGTGTTAAGTATTTATGCAGCACACAAACAGTAATAAAGTGAAAAACAACACAAAAAAAAACCCAAACCAATTTTGAAAAATAGAGAACATTTTAATAAATAAAATGAGACCAAAACAACAAAAATACAATCAGTAGAATCAGAGATGTGCTTAAAACACAAAGCGCTGGTAGCAGCAGGGCGGTCCTCTGGAGAATAAGTTAGGCTCAAGCAGCAGCGCAGTTCTCTGGGAAACAAGGCAGTCCTTCATCTTTAATGTGGGCAGGTACAGGAGTGTACCAAAGAGTGACTTGTGAGGTCCAACATTTATACCTGGTGCCAGCCTTTGAAGTGGGGGAATCTCACAGGCTACTAACACATCTTGTTTCCGGTCCACGGAAGACCTGGCTTGGCAGTTCGGACTGGACTGTTTCCCATGAGGAACAGGGTCAAGACTGATTTGCATATGGCTGGGGTGGCGAAGTGAGCTAAAGAACGATGATGGATTCAACTCAGATCTGTGACTGGGGGTGAGGGTGAGGGTCTGAAAAGTTTCACGCTCCGTCCATCATCTCCTTGTGTTTGCTTTGTTCGACCTAAGTTGGCAGGGTATGCACAGAAGTGGGTCCCTTGCTCACTTTCCAACTGGATCAAGGTAGCCTGGCTGATGAGGGGTGTTACCCCAAAACCGGTCCCAGGATGCTTGTTTCCGGTCCATGGAACACCTGGCTTGGCAGTTCGGGCTGGACTGTTTTCCATGAGGAACAGGGTCAAGACTGATTTGCATATGGCTGGGTCTGAACTGGGGTGGTCAAGTGAGCTTAAGAACGATGATGGATTCAACCCAGATCTGTGACTGGTGTTAAGTGTCTGAGAAGTTTCAGCACTCCGTCCATCATCTCCTTGTGTTTCCTTTGTTCACCCTAAGTTGGCAGATAATGCCCAGAATTGGCTTCCTTGCTCACTTTGGAACTGGATTCAAGCTAGCCT
This sequence comes from Calotriton arnoldi, assembly GCA_963921515.1. Taxonomy (NCBI): domain Eukaryota; kingdom Metazoa; phylum Chordata; class Amphibia; order Caudata; family Salamandridae; genus Calotriton; species Calotriton arnoldi. The sequence continues at coordinate 373,507 of CAWUFW010013408.1, forward strand.
GGCTGATGAGGGGTGTTACCCCGAAACCGGTCCCAGGATGCTTGTTTCCAGTCCAGGGAAGACCTGGCTTGGCAGTTCGGGCTGGACTGTTTCTCATGAGGAATAGGGTCAAGAGTGATTTGCATATGGCAGGGTCTGAACTGGGGTGGTGAAGTGAGCTGAAGAACGATGATGGATTCAACCCAGATCTTTGACTGGAGGTGAGTGTTTGAAAAGTTTCCGCGCTCTGTCCATCATCTCCTTGTGTTTGATCTTTAACATATTATCATGGAACATTTATGGACTGAAGAACAAAGCAGTAGCCCCTGACTGGTTAGTGTAAATTGCTCAATTTTACATTTGCATGTTCCAAGAAACATGGTTGACCGAGCCAATATATAAATCTGGATACATCACTTTTCATGCCAATGCAATCTCTTCTGTAAGTGGCAGGGAGTCTGGAGGCCTACAGACATGGGTCAAAATTGACTAAAACATTTTGCATAAAACAACTGAGTATTGATTCACCTGATACATTAGGAATAAAAATAAAAATGCCAAAGGGAAATAGTATATATTATCTTAACATCTAGCTCAGGCCTAGACCCAGGAATTTGGAATACCAAACCTTATCCACCCTGTGGCACTTTCTCAGCTCAATCAAGTCCAAATGCATGATTGATATTGGTGGAGACCTGAATATCACTTTCAAGCTTATATATGGTCTCGTTTGGTCTCAGAATAGGAAGACAAGAGTTGGGGTATAGCATCCCTTAGCACTAGCACTTTTGCTCTGTGCACAATAGCAGCCTCTCAGCTTGCACACTTTGCTATTTTAAATGGATTACGGACATGCAACGGTAGATCTCTAACAAAGATGGCCTGCCAACCTTTAGGTGAGGGCTAACCAGGACTAAAATTGATTATATCTTGATTTCTGTTTCCCTGCGGGACAAACTGGTGGATTTTAGTCAAGGGGACAGGTAAGACAGTGATCATTACCCTTTACATTTAAAGCTCGAGGAACTTTGATTAATAAATGCTGCATACCAATAACTCCAGCTGTGGTGCCTACTTTGGGTAATAACCACAGGTCTATTAAATGGCCCTTGATCCTGGGGAACATTGAGTTGTTATCCAAGATTTATCATTTATTTTCTGCAGCGTATCTCCAATTACTCATCTTCCCACATCTGAGATCCCAATTGTTGATGTCCAAAGTAACTTGGTTGGCATTTTAGAAATGCTCTTGTCAAAACCCCCTAGGAGGAAGCCTTTTTTAACTAAGAATCATGGTTCTAGCTTGAATACCTGATTTACTAGGCATTGCATCGAAGATAAGAAAGATCTTGTTATCGCACTTAAAACTAAAGCCTCTGCTGATGTCCAAAAATGTAGAGCTCAGTATAAAGAAAATTTAAGGCAAAAACAACGTAACTGGGATGACTCCAATTGGAGTGACCTAGTAGTGGCAGCCAGGTCTGGTAATAATAGAATATTTTGGAAAATTATTGGCCATGGTAGTGTACAGTTTGAACCGCAGATTGACCATCATGTAAACCAGGCAGTCTGTGAATATCACTTTGATAAAACTATATGAAAAGATGCCTAGCAATCCAAATGATCCTCTGTTGTTAGATTGAGCCCTAGCAGATTTACAATTCTACCTAGTGGAGACTAAGGCTGTTATAGTTGAGTTAAAACTAGGTAAGGCACCTGGCCACATAAAATCCCGGGCGAACTATTGTCCCATGATGTGCTAGTTTGGATCCCATATGTTAATTGTCTCTTCAAGCTTTAGCCTTGAGTGCTCCAATTCCTGACACTTGGAAAGGCGCAGATATAATCCCCTTATATTAAAAAAGGGCCGCACAAAGCCAGGCAACTATGGACCAATGAGCCTCCAGGACATTTTACAGAAGGTCTATGAGACAAATACTCAATAAACCTTCTGATTGGATCAACAACACAAAGATTTTGACCCCCTTTCAGGCAGGGTTTAGAGCAAACGTTAGCACCATAGACCAAATCCTAAGTCTCATTCTAATTGTCTGGAAGTATACCAAATTGAGAGACAGGCACTTATACATAGCCTTTGTTGATCATAGGGACAAGCTAAAGGTCCAGCCAGCAACAATCTATGGTGCTGAAATTTGGGGGCACGCGAACACTGAGTCATTGACCCTAAGGAAAAACATGTTTGTTCGCTCTCTTTTGTATCTCCCCAAGAGTACACTTCTGATCCCAATGTTTTTTGATGTAGCACTCAAAAGAGTGGGCTGTACCGCCCGGTTAAGACCTATATTATACTGAGTGAGGCTTTGGATGACCAAGGAGCTTTTGCCATATAGAAATGCTGTAAAGGAACTGCTAGCCTCAGACCTTACCACCTGCCTGTGGTTACTTTAGGCACATTTAACAATGGTTATTAAGGCTGGATCTAGGTAGGTTCTAGGACGGATCCAGAAGACATAACTATGGTCTCCAAAAAGCAATTGAAATGCATTATTGGGATTAAATTACACTTAATTATTTCCATAACCCCACTCTGGGGAGACTATTAGAAGAGTTTTGTCCATCAAGGATACCCCATACTACAAGACTTTTTTGGACATGCCGCAACCAAAGTTGGCCAAACCTGTATTTGAAGTTCTGCTACGGCACACTAGAAATGGGGTCCTTTACATCTTTGTGGTCGGTAGGAAGGTGAACAGACGCGACTGGTATATGCCCAATGTGCTGTTTGCTCTCCAAAGAAAATATCAGTCACGTGCTGTTCTTTTGTCATTCCTATATAATTCCAAGAGCCAAGTGGATTCGACCACCATGTATTCTGCTTGGCTTCAGATGTCTTCATGAAGCTTTAAGGGCCCTGAAGGGTGACTCATCAATTGACACTGTGTTTTTCTTGAGCAAATATTTATAGAATATATTTATCTGGAATAAGATAGATAAGAACATGCTGCAACTCCAACTGGAACTGACACAGCCGATTCTAAGCACGCATGCAGACCAGGCAGCCATGGAATATACAGATTGGCTTAAGGACGCCTTTAGGGCTACAGTGCCAACTTGCAAAAACTCAGAAAACCGCATACTACCATCGGCTCCCTGGTTTACAGAAGCTCTGCGAAAAGAGAAACAAAAATGCCGAAGACTGGAAAGACGGCGAACGAATTTTGAGATATTAGATAAAAATAATTACAAACATGCATTAGCTAACTATAAATCTCTACTGATTACTGAAAAAGGGACTTTTTTCACTAGACAGATCGAAAGAGCTAAAAACTCAGTCAAAGAACTCTTTGGGGTGGTAGAGAAGCTCACAGCCGCACCTAGCAAAAAAAACACAGGGAGCAGTCAAGATCTCTGCGATAATATTGCCAGTGCATTTAGGAATAAAGTTAATGAAATATATAACACCTTTGAAGCTGCCACTACTAACAAGCCAGCCAAGGAGTCTTCAACTACTGAGACCGGAGTAAATGTCTTTCAAAATTTCTCACAGGTATCTAGTGAACTTGTGGAAAAGCTAATCAAGGAAATCAAATCTTGATCTCCTTTAGACCCCTGCCCTCCCGCAGTTTTGAGAAACTTTGCAAGGGAGGTGAGTCCCATATTGACTAAAATATTTAACAATATGTTCTCCTCTGGCATCTTCCCTGCCATTTGGAAAGATGCAGCCATCCTTCCATTAATAAAGAAAGCAAATCTGGACATGTCAATTACTAGTAATTACCGTTCGGTTGCTAGGCTGCCATTTCCAGGAAAAACAGTGGAGAAAATCATGAATAACCAGTTAACACAATTCATTCAAGAAAATGAACTACTTGATCCCTCCCAGTTTGGCTTCCACCCAGGGCACAGTACGGAGACGGCATTGATCAAGGCCACTGAGGAGATTAGGGCAGTGATGGATAAAGGAGGTGCTGCTGCATTGATCCTCCTTGATCTGTCAGCGGCCTTCGATACCGTCCATCATGACATACTGCTACTGCGTCTGGAAAAATTGGGGGTTAAGGATCAGGCTCTGTCTCTAATATCGTCTTTTTTGAAGAACAGAAGACAGACTGTGACCCTGGAGCAGTTTAATTCTACTCCTTACGTGCTCCCGTGTGGGGTCCCTCAGGGTTCGTCGCTGAGCCCATCCTTATTTAACATTTATGTGTCGGAACTGGCTCCTTTAATCCAACACTTCGGTTTTAACTTAACATCATATGCCAACAATACCCAGATTGTGATTGCGGTTCATAAAAATCAAGCATCCCCTGCAATGCAGTTTCAAAACTGCATGAGGGAAATCAGCAGTTGGATGGGAAGGCACTGCCTCAAATTAAATTCGGACAAAACCGAAGTGGTGATTTTTGGTAATCTCCAACCAAGATGGGACGGACTCTGGTGGCCTGTTGAGATCAGAGAGTTACCAAAACCTGTAGAAAAGGCAAAGAATCTCGGGGTCCTGATTGATAATAAACTTACCTTTTCCCAGAAAGCCAATGCCATGGTTTCGGCCGCCTTTTATCTGATTAGGAAACTGAAAAAGGTTCTGCCCTACATCCCCCTTGACTCCAGGAGGACGGTTGTAACTACATTAGTACTATCTAAATTAGACTACTGTAACGGCCTCTATCTTAAGATGCAGAAGCAACATCTGAAAAAACTTCAGATGGTGCAAAACGCAGCTGCCAGGCTTTTATTGAACCTACCAAAGTATGAATCAGTTTCTAAAGACATTCGGAAACTTCACTGGCTTCCAGTGGCACAACGTATCAAGTTCAAGGCACTTTGCCTAGCTTATAAAGCCTTGAATAACATAGGACCGGTATCTCTGAAAAGTATTTTCTCCTGGTACCACCCTGGCAGACAGCTAAGGTTCACCAATGCCAGGATGATGATGGTTCCAAGGATTCAAACCTCAAGCTGGGGAGGTCGAAGCATAGGCCCTGGTACGGCTAAACTATGGAATATGCTCCCTATGGACATTAGATCTGCCAACTCTCTTGCCTCTTTCAGAAAACACCTGAAAACTTGGTTATTCTTAAATTAATTAATTCCCCTCGCGTTCCCCCAGGGCTTACAGTCAGGTTAGCACCAAGACACCTCCGGGTATTCGTGCGCTTAAAAAGTTATATTAACATAACATAACATAACATAGATAGTGGGGTCATTGAGGAAAGAAAGAATATAAAGTTTTAGCCCTACTGAATTTCTCAGGGTCTAGTTATTGTGTTCCACTTCTCTTTTGTGTACCAGATTCTAATATTTGCAATATTGTGCTGTTGAGCATTCATAAACTCTAGAGACATTGGTGCTCTTCTGCACAAGTTCTTTTTCACCACTTCAAATAAGCCTTGACATTGCGGCCTCCACCTTACACTTTATTAGGCAAATTATTATCATAAACATTTTTGAGATTATAGATTTTATATCCCATTTTTTATCTTGTGCTTTAAGTTTGAAATTGCTGCTAATTGTTTTACATTGTGCAACCTCTTCCATTTCCTAAATAAGTTTTGACTTATGGGCAGCAATAGCACTTCACTATGAATGCTATTGATTTCAAAACTGCGAGAATCCTGGTCCTTCAAACCACTTCTTGCTTTGTTTGAGCTTGTAATTGTTATAAAACTTCCTTTGTTATTTCACTGTGCTAGCACTTAATCTCGCACAATATTGATTCTAACGCTGCTATACATCAACAAACTTATAGCGCTTCTAGCGCCATATTAGGCTGTGTCATAAATTGTGTTAAACATCTTTTTGATTACATTAGCACCTTGTAACCTATCCTATAGACTGTCGTGTTGTGGGCCCTAGGCCCAAATTCAGCAGTAAGGACGACACATACACTAGTATATGGTTACTGGAACAGGCCTCGAGCACATGCGCCTGCGCCCTTTTATTAGCGGGGTCACCTGACCAGTGATGCCTGTGTTGGATAGGTGTGGGGTGGGTGTATGGCCAACCCTCAAAGGAGTGGCTGGTAAAACTGGTTCCTGCTGAGACACTAGAACGTGTCCAGCAGGACACTACATTCATCTCAAACTTTACTAAAACAAAACAAACACAAGTCTAACTTGTGGGATTAAACAACAATAAAATGAACACCACAGGGTCCATCAGCATCTAGAATCGATCAGCAGGACAGCAGTGGACATGGGGCTGATGAGGCAGGCTGCAACAGGACATCTTTGCCAGCATCCATAATTCAAACTGAGTGGTTCAGGACACAAAACGCTGGCTTGGATACATCAGCAGCACTCTGGCAGCCTACCGGTGGAATGTGTCCATGGTCTTAAGCTGTTACACTCCGCTGACACTGAAGACAGTTTGTGGTAATTCTCAAATGTTCAGAAAACAGGGTGCAACAAGAGTGCGGTCAAAGTCCATTGCGAAGTTTAACAACGGTGTTGTTGGACCCACTGAAAACCATCTTAGCGTGCTGTGACTTGTAGAAGTCTCTGTTAGACAGTCTTGTTACATCCTGGAATCCATTGGTGGGGCAATATCAAGTCTATCTCTTGCACTTTGGGGAGGCCCCTTGGTTGGATTGCCACAGGACTGCTTGTGACCTGCGCTGGGGTTGCATGTGTGCCCATGTTGAGGCAGCTGCAAAACAGCTGACGAGCCATTGCCTAGTCGCTTGTACAACCCTCAGGGGTAGATAGGTCTAGGTCAAGACATGCTCTCTCTACTAAGATCCAGATGCAAGCCAGGTGAGTAGGTAGTCACTGGTGCTTCTTGTCAGTTGGTGTGGCAATTGTGTAGGACTCCAGTCCGATCATTCGATAGTTTAAGAGTTGTAGTGATTGATGCACTTGACATGGACTGGCATGATGAGGATGCCAGTTGCGTGGTGTACCTGAACAACAGGTGGTGATGACTTGCCTGGATGATTGTAAGTCTTTTGTCTTGAGTCATCGACCACCGGGAGTGATGGTGGCCAGTTGTTTCCAGTTCCTTTGGGGAGGCATCCGCATCCTTGTGCCTGAATGTTTTCAGGTTGCTGAGTGATTGGTGACTGTGTCTCGATAGACACGTTGAGAAGCGTGAGGCAGAGACTCTGTTCACACATGCTTGCGGCTTACTCTTGGGTCTCCCGCAGTGCGGTCGACAGGTCATTCTTGTGTTGTGTCACCTTGTTAGCTTGGTGCTTGTGTGTATGGATGCGCTCCCTGAGCAGATCAAGTCTTCTTGAGCTTGCCTTTCAGGCCCGGCCTCTCACGACTTTCCCTCCTGAACTTGATCGGTTGTCAGGTTCCCAAGTGTAGACCAGCCGGTGTAGGAAGCTGGCTCTGTATATACTATACCAAAATGAGGTATAGTGTGCACAGAGTCCAGTGGAACTCCAAAGGTAGGCAGAGGTAAAAGTAGATAGCACCTTATTCTCTATTTGTGGTAGTGTGGGCAAGCAGTAAGGCTTTATCAGAGGGTAGTGTTAAGCATTTGTTGTACACACTCAATCAGGAAATGATGTCACACTCAAAGACTGAACTCAGACCAATTTTGTTTGTATAAAAATATTATTAAGTTATTTTATTTCTAGAACCAAGCCAAGCCTGGCACAGGTAATTGAAATAAATGCTTTGCAAAATATCATGCAGTGTTTACAATTGATTGCAGGTTCAAATGCAGTTGTTTGTTTGAAATACAGATAAGTCAAGGATTCGAAATTACTGTACAGAATACTTTTCAGTTACTTTTTAGATTACTTTTTAAGTTCCTTTTTCTACTCAGTGTGATATGCCTAGATATCACACTGGGACATTTCCTAGTGAAAAGTTAAGTAAAATCAGTTTTGCACAAATCAACTCCACACTTAGAACATTTTTCAGAGAAACACAGTCAATGTATTCCTATGGAGAGAAATGAAGTTATCGGTTACCAGGTAAGTACTCGGTCTTTGGGGTTGAGTTTCTAAGGGGTTAGAATAAGGGTTTCCCCAGGGTCAAGGATGCACTCTCAAAGCACTCTCAGCGGCACTAGGGCGGCCGGGTTCAGAATGCTGAGGCCCAATGTTATCCAATCGGGATAGGGGGACTCCGGTTGGTGGCTGCTCACGAGCAGGTCACAAGGTTGTGGGAGCAAAGCTCCTGGTGTTAGGCTCAGGGCAAAGGGGGGATCCAGTTTAGCACACAAAGTGCACCCGCAGCGGCGCAGGGGCGGCTGGGTGCAGGGTGCTGTTTTGGTGTCGGGTGCCCTATTGTTTTCAATGCAGATTTTCGGCTTTGGTTTTTAGCTGCAGGCTCGGTCCAGGAAGACTACTGGGAGGAACCAACAGCTGGGCAGGTAAGTTGGAGGGCTCGGGGACGTGGGTGCACCTCGGGTTCTCTTCTCCAGGGCGCAGGGTGGCTGGATGCAGGGTTGTCTTTTGAGGTCAGATTTCACTTTACCGGGCCACTCGCAGTTAGGGGGGTCTCTGTGCAGAGGCTGCAGGCGATGTCGGGGAGTCCTGGAGGGGTCAACCCACAGTGGACTCGGATTCTGGAGCACTGGGCAACCTCGCTGGGACCAGTGGGCCACTCAAACTCGGGCCGTAGGCGACGGGTGCAGTGGTGGTTCCAGGCGTCGAGTTTCTTTGTCCTCAGCAGGCTCAGAGTCTGTCTTGGGAGTTTCTTTTGAACAGAGCTTCTGTTCACAGAAGATCCGGTCTTTGTTGAAGGCAGTCAGTCCTCCCAGGGTTCTGGAGGTCGCTGGCTGCAGGACAAGGTGACTTTTGGCGCAGGATCTCTGGAAACTGCAAACCGGCCGGTAGGGCTGGGGCCAAGTCAGTTCTTCTCTGCAGTCTCCTCTGCTGGGCGTCTTCTTTCAACCTTCTTCTTCGTAGGTTGCGGGAATCTCCCTTCTTGGTTCAGGGCTGGTCCCTAAATACTGTATTTAGGGGATGTTTTAGGGGTCTCAAGGTCAGTAGCCAATGGGCTAGTGACCTTTGGTGTCTTGTGGTTTGTGGCTTCCCGGCCCTGGCCTGCCTCGCTAAGTTGTCTTGGGCCTGGCTGCCATAATTCTTTCCTTTGCACACGTTACTCTGGGCCGTTGTTCTATCGACCTCTGCTCTTGCCAAGTTCTTCTTGCACTGTCTGCATTTTCTATCTTTCACCTTTTCTCCTGTTCACTTTGGGCTCAGACTGCACAACATGTACAAGGTCGAATAACAACGTTTCCTTGTCTTGCTGATTTGGCCAGTCCCTCACACCTAGACATAACACTAGGTACAGCTGCCATGGAAAACTTAGTGTGCTTTTAATATTGCGGTTGGTCCGCTCTAGACACACTTGGAGACAACCTTTCCAGGGAGAAGAGCTGTGATTGTCTGCTGATGTAGTTTTGCATCTAGAGACTGAGGTATGGGGGTTCGCTAGCCAAAGCCCAGAGGTCTTCTATTTTCATAATAAACTGGCTTCCAGCACGGGGAGGGTGGTAATGTTAGTTAGACATATATCCACTGCTTTATGAGATGCTTTCCCCGTTCGTATTCTATGGAGTAGTAACTATGCTGATTATATTATTCATATGTATTATGCTAGTAGTACTGACACGTGTACTGTATCTTAGAGCACGTAAGTTGAAATAAACATTTTAACCTATACAGTGTCTCTTCTTACGCATGTTGTGGACAGGTACGAGTGAGTGACGAAAGAGTGTTCTTGTTTCTGCGAGTCCTGAGAGAGAGATACCGTGTTCTGGGTTGTCTAATCATTGGTACATTGGTGCTAATGGGACGCTAAGGCTAGTTGGGTTGGGGTTTTAGGTGCTAAGGGTTATGGTTGGCTCACCACTATATTCCGAGGTTCTATTATCCTGTGCATAGCTCTGTGTGTGCAGAATCCCTATGACATTGGGTGACTACACCCTTGGTGTGTTAACCCCACGTGGGGGAATGAGCACAATCCCTAATCCTGATCGGGGAGTGCCTGCCATCTGCAAGATGGCGGGCACTGAAGAGTGGGCTTCACATCGCCTCCCCCACCTGAGGGGTGGGGTTTGCAGAGCTGGGCACACCTTCTGGGCTGGCTAATTTTTCCCATCTGTCTTCCCGCCGAAAAGAAGGGGAGACAGGAAGGGGGCATGCTCTTGATAGCAGGAGAGGCTGTGGGTTGCATTACAAAGGCTGCAAGGCCTTTGAAACTCCCCTGCAACAGATGGCTCTTCCTTGCCTGGGGGAGGTGTGAACAACTCCGCCTAGGAAAGGCTTTGTTTCTGGGCTCAGGGAGCGAAGGCTCCCACCCCAGGGGTCCAGAAACATGTCTTGTGGTGGCAGGCTGGTGTGCACCAGTCAGGAAACCCACCAGAGGCTGGTCGTTTTTCAGGGGGCATCTCTAAGATGCCCTCTGAATGCATTTTTTATTAAATCCCACACTGGCATCAGAGTGGGTTTAATGTGCTGAGAAGTTTGATATCAAACTTCCCAGTTTTCAGTAAAGCCACTATGGTGCTGTGGAGTTTGTAATGGCAAACTCCCAGCACCATATACTCTTAGTGGCAGTACTGCACTTACAATGTCTAAGAATTGGCTTAGACACTGTAGGGGTACAGGGCTCATGCACCTGTACCCTCACCACTGGTATAGTGCACCCAGCTAGAGGGGTGGCTGACCTATGCCAGGGCAGTGGGTTGTAGGCATGGCACACAGAGATGTGTGCCATGTCGACTCTTCACTTTGTTCTGTACCAAAACAAGCAGCCTGCAATTGCAGTGTGTGTGTGTGTAAAGGTACAGGGCCTCTAAGGTTGGCACAATAAGTGCTGCAGCCCTTAGAGGCTTTCCCTGGCCATAGTGCCCTTGGTACCCATGGTACCTTTTACAAGGGACTGACATGTGGCCAGAGAGGTGCCAATTGGGGTAAAAGGTCCAGTTTTTGGGAAAGAACACAGGCCCTGAGAACCTGATTGGCAAGGACCCAGGGCACATCAAGTCAAAGTGCATCAGTATTCTGGAAAAAAGTGGGGGGGTTACTGCAACAGAAAACCAGCTTCCTACAGCCGGTCACACTTCCATCTCTTCTTGTGGGTGCGGTGGCATGAAACATCTTCCAAACAGGCCAACAGGTCCTTTCAGCTTTCAATGGTCTCTGGACCATGTAGATGAGGCTTCTGGTCACTTGAATCTCTTCTTCCTGGTGCAGAGGCATGCACCTTCTCTGGGGTCTGCCAACAGAGCCACACGATGGTCAACTGTTTGCTTAGTCTGGCCTTGGGTGTTGGGTTCCGGCTTAGCAATGATCAGGGCAGTCACTGATCTGGTTCTCCTCTTCCTCTTGAGTGCTGGGTGGCATCCGGCCACATGTCTCAGGTTCCCTCTTCAGGACCGTCTTGAAATTCCTACTCCGGGTGTTCCCTCTTCAGGGAATTGCTTCTGTGGGCAGTAAGGAGTTATGGTGGTGGCAGCTTGCCACTAATGGTGTGCGACTCTCCTCTTGCCTGAATTGGATCACTGGCTAGAAAAACAGACGATAGCCTTCTTAGCATTCATAGAGTCACTCTTGTGCACCTAGCGGGAAAAAAATACAAAAATGCAGCTAAGTAAAAAAAGTTACACTTACCTGAAAGCAGCTATGGAGCAGGCAGGAGTGAGCATAACAGGACAACAACCCCACTACCAATCAGGATGATCAGCCAGAGTCAAAGAGGAAATGCAAGTTCAGTCAGGAGGAGAATGAGATCTTGATGACAGAGGTGACGGAGCACCAACACCAGCTCTTCGTCAGCTCCAAATTGTCATTGGGGAGGAAAAAGACCATATGGCAGTCCATTGTGGACATCGTTGCTGAAGTGAAGAGGACAGTGATGGACTGTAAGAAGCGTTGGCATGATGCTAAGCACAAAACTAAGGAGAAACTGGCAAAAAAATCACAGAAAGCATTGCAGACCGGAGGTGGTAGTCCAGAGCCCAGTCATCTCTGAGCAGTCGGTGGCTGGAGTTGCGGAACAGGACAGTGCTGACTATGATGAACTACATCAGCAACAGGGTAAGTCCGAACAAGGGCCAATGTGGGTAACTACTTAATGTTATGCAGCCCAGGCAGCTATGTCCTAGTGCTCTGCGGCACTGTCTGCAGGCCAAACGGTGGGCACCTGGCTCATCTATGGTTAGTAATGACATCAATGGAAGACTCATGGGCATTTTGATCATATGTTGGTGTTGGGCAGCATCACAAGCCCTCTAGCTGTGCTATCCTACATCAAAATGAAAGGGCAGCAATGTGCCCTTTCTACAAGATACGGCGCAATCCTGTCTTAACTGCCTGCACTGGTGCACAAACAGACGTTCAGCAAAGAAGGCACACCTGCACCTTGGTTTAAGGGTACCTGTGTTGGTGATAGCCAGCTGAATGTGCACCAGCACAAAGGAAAGCACAGGGATGTGTTGTATTGTCATAAACACAGCACAAGACTGCTTTTTCCTATTCACACAGCTTGCGCAGCAAGATGGTTCCTTGCATTGCGCTGCACCACATGTCTATGAAAGATGCCCCTCTGTCTTATCTGGGCCCACGCACATTAACCTAGCCTCAAAATCCCTAGCATACAAATTTTATCTCACATTAGAAACAACACACCTGAGGGGTGAGGGATATGTGGGCCATGGGTAGTACCTACATAGGGACATTTCAAGAGTTACGTCCATACTCCCCTAGATTAAACTACATGGTACGCAGCTGTCCAGGCATGCATGCTCAGACTATACAAGTGTCAGCGACCATGGTAGGGACCACCTAAACTCCTCTTGTCTACATATATATGACTGGGTGTGGATGTGAATGCAAGTTATGTACACCAGCGGACCATGGGCCATATTTAAAGTGAAAAGGCACAGGGCGTTGATGCAAACAAATCTGCAGCGCTGAGATGCATCATTTCAAATATGCATGGATCGGCTATATTTGTGACCACCACTGTGCTCACCCCTGCGCCACTCCAAAAAGAACAGTTGTGCACCAATGCAGGCACCCTTACACCATGGTGCAAGGGTGTCTGTGTTGGTGCTTGGCTGTTTCTATCGGTGCTAGCGCAAGCCAAAACACATGGGGTGTGCTGTATCCTTCTGAATATGGTGCTTTCCTGTGTTTGTGGAATGATGCGGGGTGGCGCAGCTAAAGTGCTTGCACCGCCATGTGGTGCCATTTCCATATGAACATGCCCCTCGGTAGGTGCATGCCACCATTCCCATTACTACTACCACCTGGGGTTCTGCTGCCTGAAACACATCACTCTATAGCAGCCTGCTATGTCAGTCCATTGGAGATGGTCACACATAATGTAGGTGTCGTAGGCACATGAGAATCAATGTATGATCATGGTGCCATCACTGTGTGGCAGTAATTCAGCAGCCAGTACCAAATTTGGAACAGCCAGGAAGGAATGTACACATACAAGTGCTTGGGTCTGATGAAAACGATGTGTGACACCCTGCAGTTAACCAACTCTGGTCATGATGAAATGGCACGAACGTCAGTGATTGGAATCAGACTACTATGACAGGGAATCTCCACTCAGAGTAGGCATACAGTGGTGGTGACAACAATGTTCAGATCCAGTCATCAGAAAGAGAAATACAGTGCTATTTACAATCCATACTCTTGCGTAAATGTCCTATTCATCAATGAGGAACTGAAAGTGTGATGTATTGCACTTTGTTTGTCAACTGCTTTAGCCATGTCAACATGTAGAACACATCACCCTTAGCATTTCCCCATCTCGTTGCAGAGGATGAACCCTCACCTCCTGGCAGCACCTTGTCCCAGACATCGGGGATGATGACAACCTGTCAATCATCGACCAGGACACCCTCCAAGAACTCCTGGACTCCATTGGGACACTATTTCCAGCCATGGGGAGGGTCAGCAGCGTTGTGGCATCTCAACATACCTCCGCCTAACAACCAACGGGCACCACCTAACCCAGACCCCTGGACTCTGAGGACCCACAGTTTTCCTTCCAATGCACTGCGGTAGGAGTCGAGAGGGAGTTCACAAAGCAGGTGTGGTGGGAATGGAGACTGTGATTGCCACCCTAAAGGGAGTCCATGGGTGCCTCAGTCCCAATAGGGACAATACTGCCGCCATCAGAGGCAGCTACTCTCTGCTCCGTGGCTTCCAGCAGTTCCTGGCTGACATCGCTGATGTCATGAGGCAGAGGCATCAACAACTGCCCTGCCAAAGTGGCACCAGTGAGGTGGCCAACCAGCTGGGGGCAATCAGAACCATCTTGGAGTCCATGAAGTGGAAGCAGGACTCCCACTTTGCTGCCATGGCTGCCTACCACTGTGACATTGCTGCTGTGTTACAAAACTAGCAGATCCTTCTTGCTGCTGTACTGCCTCATGTGTTGGCACAGATGAATGCTGCTGCCGGCACGGTATCCACGTCTTCTGCCCCTGATATCTGTGTGCCTCCCTCGGCTGTCGTATCTACAACACCACCCTCACAGGAGACACCCTACACATCAGAGGAGGAAGATGTGGAAGGTACCTCTTTACAAAGAAAAAGTCTGCGGTACCATGCATCCCTGCCACATAGCCAGTTTCTATTTAGCCCTGTACTGATTAACATGTCGGGGAAAATCTGCTGTCACTGTCCTCATTTTGACTTTGCACTGTTCACCTTGACCATTTGTGGACTGTCAATGTGGCCTATCCTCCCTAATGACATTGTGGTCATCCTCTTGACTGAAGCACTCCTCTCCTCAACTAGTCCAATGATATGTTCCCCACGTGGACTCTGTCTGGATATCCACTGGCTCTAAACATCCTTTGGGGTTGTTGTCCAATGAACTTTACCTGTGGGCCCTTTCAACATTTGCACATGTAAATAAATGCACTTATAACTAACTACCTGTGTGTTGTCTGTCTGTAGGAGTCATGACCAGGTTGAACATTGGCCATTCTGGGATGCGTCCATGATTTGTCCACATTCGCAACATCACATGATAGTGGCTATTGCCAACACCAGCCCCACTTGCACTATGGTGCATGTGTGTCAGCTTAGTGTCCTCACATGACGTCATGCTTTAAGGGGCACATTCCAGCACCAATAACACACAATCTGTCCAATTACCTCCTTCTATGTGTTATGAGGAATGCTGGACACATAGTAATTGGACATGACAAAGAGACATGATTATGTATCATCATTTCAACTCCCCTTGGGAGGCACACTATTTGCACACTGCCCCACGGTCCCTGTACATGGGTTGTGTGGAACTGTGTGAGATCTCCATTGGTGTTGGATTGGAAAGGTCACCGCAAGGCCCATGGTAGACATCCTTAACGTAGGGTGATCAAAAGCTGCACTTTGGTGTGGCTTGCTTTACTGCATACCAATGAGGCTATGCAATGTCATGCAGACAAACTTTGCATTGCCACATTGATATGATTTGGGGAGCTGCTCCACCAGAGAATCATGAATAGTAACACTCTATCAACAGGTTCACTTGTACATGTGGCCACAGTGGCGTAAGAGGTCTCGACATGTGTGACTGCCATGTGGTATGTCATGTGCTTGAGGTGTACTTAACAACCAGTTGGCCATTCCCATAGGTCCCATTCTGGAAGTGCTCATTGATGGCTGAATGCCGGAAGATGAATGAGTCATGATCACTGCAGAGTACTTTGCAAGCACGTTGATTAAGAAGCCCAGATGGTCCACGATTGCCTGCACGTTCATGGAATAGGGTGTTTCCTGTTGCGGTAGATGTGTGATGTTGCTGCTGAGGTCACAAGTTGTATTTGTGTGCAGTCCATTTCCCCCAACACATGTGGGAATCCTGCAATGGCATAAACGCCTTGCTTGTTCTCCTGTTGTTGCTGCGCTGTGTTGGGGAAGTAGAGGTACTGGGGCGTGAGGCTTATGATAGCGTCCAGGATAGTGTGGAGGAACCTGGAGAAGGATGCCTGGGATATCCTGCCACTCTGGCTGTGGTGTGTTAGAAATTTTCAGATGCCAGCATGTGCAGGACAGCCAGTAGCTTGGCCTACAGAGGGATGTTGGTGCAGTGCTGCAATGCTGACTGCAGCCTTGGCGCAATCTGGTGCAGGAGGCGGACATGGACTTCCTCCTGAGTCTGCAATGGGCAATGACCTCTTCCTCCCTGAGGTCAATGAGGGTTATCCTCTGGCGTATGTCCGCTCCCTTCTCCTGCGCGTCCTCTATGGTGATGCTGGTGGTGGTGGTGGTTTTCTCCTTGGTGCTTCGAGCTGCCATAGCAGTAGATCCATGGGGTAGTTGAGCTTGCCTAATTGATTTGGGTCTGTTGTGCTTTTATACCAGTGTGCAAGAGTCTTTTTTAAGACCAGCTTTTCCTTAGCTGTAAAAAAACAGCCGCTAATGGGACTCAGAGCCTGTTTTTCAAAAGTAGCGCTGTTTCCGAAAATCCTTATACATATGGCCGTGTCAGTTTTGCGATGGATTTTCCGAGGGAATGTCTGTCTTGCATATCAATACTGAAAAATGACACTAGCCGATCTGGCTTTAAAAAAAATAGGCACTAGCAGTGGAAAAAGTGATCCAAGGGGCTCTAGCATTACGTTGTAAATATGGCATTAAAAAAAAAATGCTGCAGCGTCAAAAATGTGGCGCTGCGGCGACGTTAGCTCCTTGTAAATATGCCCCTTAGTGCCTTAAATATAGGCCAGCGTGCAGGACAACACACCACTGTGTTAATCGAGACCCTTGCCTCTCCAGTCACAAGAGGACTGCCTGCCATATTTAAAGAGCCCCATCTGCTAGGCAGAGATTTCTTGCTGAAAGCACAGCTGCTGGTGCAGCAGATGAACTTTCATCAAATCTGAATGCTGAGCGAACTGATACGTTATTCAGGCCTGCTTGCCATTCTTTTTTACTTTTCAGAAATAAACATTTAAGTGGCGGTTTGTTTCTGAAAATTAAAAAAGGAACTTTGGGCCTGATTTAGATTTCGGCGGACAGGTTACTCCGTCACAATGGCGACGGGGTAAACTGTCTGCCAAGATTGGTAAATCAGGCCTTATGTCTCTGACAAGCAGACATTTTTCTCCCTGATAGTCAGGAACATTTTTCTCTTTTTCGACCGAGTATGCCATGCCTTGCATCGTGGTCCTCGTAGACAAAAAATCAGTGGCGGGCGCCGATTAATGGTGTGGTACCCCACTGACACCTGGCATCCTTGAGGCGGATGGCCTGGTGAGTCAGGTGTTTTGACATCAGAAACACCCGAGCACATCATAGGAAACCAGGCCCTTATCTTTCCTCGAAATGGGGCATGAAAACGTCACTATTGAAAGTGTGAACCCTGCCATTTTATGGTAGAGTGGGACCAACAAAACATAATGTATCCTCTTAGATTCCGTCTTACTGCTATTTAGGATTCATTATTACCTCCCTCTTCAACTACAGTAACAAGTCATTATCTACATGAAGCTTTAAACTCATACAGAATTATCTCACTCTCTGAAGTTGGTTCTGTCCTACCAGTCTTCTTCCACATATTTTTTTCAGATTTTTTTTATTGCCAAACTCTTTCCCCTTCCAGCCATTATATTTATTTGTATCAATATTTGGTTTACAATATTCATCATTTTATTGGTCTGGGTCCATATAACATAAAGTGAGCATTTGAAGCAGTAAATTAAGACAATCTCTTCCTCAGTTTCAGGCTGACAGGTGTCCTAAATCGTTTCAGAGGTGGAGGAGCACTATTTTACCACTTTAGGCAGTGGTAAATGGTTGCTTGTAACACAAACCTTCCATGTATGTGCAAACAGGAGTTTGCTCAAGGATCAGAATGCCAAGTTGCGTGATTACTATCTTACTCCTGCTTTTAAACCTTCACAGATGTTTGCAGGTCAAGCCTGAATAATTTTGTCAAAAGTAAAGGGCCCAAAAGTCAAAACTTGCGGAATTCAGTGGATTTAATATCGATTCCGTATATAATGCCTTTAAAAAATGTTTTTTTAAAAATGGAAAGAAATATCTTACCCAAACCCTTTTTGACCTTCTCAAAATCATGCCCTACGAGGGCTTACTTCTACTTTGTGTCTAATTGCATTTTGCCCTATTCAGATGAGCTCAGCCAAAAATGTGCCACTCGTTTCATTAGGAGTCTTTGAGATTTCAAAAAGATGAACATTTCGTCGAACTTTTAGAAGGAGAAAAAAATACAGTAATAAATTGATCAAACACACTATCTGTTTTTTGCTTTAGGAAAGCAATGTTTTAAAACCCTCAAATAGACGTTAAAATATCTGCGACATTTAGCTCATAACTAGTTGAAATCATTATTGTATGATGTCATGCTTGTAGCTTATCAAGGACAATTTGAAACAGCATCTGCTATTTACTATAGTGGTCTATTTGCTTATGTAATAATATTAAACGGTTTGTAATAGTAATACCTGAAGTAGAGTGCAAGCACTTGGATAATTCCAATTCTGAGCTGTGGCAATTGTCTCTTGAACGATAATAGCAGTCTCGTGTTAAAAAACTCATTGACAATGACCATGTCCTGGAGTTGGTGATGCAGTTGTGAGGATGGATATTTTAAGCACCGGTGTTAGCCAAGACCTTTTGATTTTACCTAAATGATATGTATACTATACTTATAGGGGTTTTCGCCTTCCCCCTTCCCTCTTCATCCATTGGTTTGTTATTGTGTCATTCACGTTTTTCTTCTGCCCACTACAGCATACAGTATGGCACAATGGTTATCCAACTGCATCCACTGCCTAATTTTACTATGAGTGACAGCATTCTGCCCTTTCACTTGGAGCACTTTCACAAAGGAAGTAATCCCGCTGAGCCAGGGATACTATGGCAATGTTGTGTTTTGGATGATAAATATTTTTGCTCTTAGCCAATGCTTTTTTTAGAGTGGCACCAGCATCCCAAAAGGTTTTGCAAAAACTTTGACAAATAAAACAAGGACTAAAAAAGCCAATTCCAAACCTACTGGCTTTGTCAATGATTGTTTCAAATTGTCATGGCTTGAGTAGTCATCAGAATGCTCATTCAGTTGGGCAAAACAATGTAATGCTGGGTGACATACCATGTTCAGAGTTGATGTTATGCTATGTTGAACTTTTGGGAAGGGTCACATAATGTAGTTAGAAAACAGTATATGTCCAGAGACATAGGAAGAATGCCTTTGACTACAATTCAAGCATGTAAATCAATGGTGGGCTGTAAAAGATAGCTGTAGTTGTAGCACAGTCAGACACTCATAACCCACAAGAGGTGCAACTGCTGCATTGAGTTAGCTCTGTGGCCTTATGTCATGGACTGCGTTTGGCACACATAAGTATTGTATGATGGATGTATTTGCAAATATTTTTACTCACAGCAGATCAAGTTACAACTCAATCACTACAGAATCATAAACAACCTTCCATGCTTCTTGCCCTCGTACACAATTAAAATCGGGAGGGAATGGAAAGGTGAGGGCTGTGGGACAGCGATGAAGCCATGAATAGTTTGACAAGAAAATTAATACACATCACAGATTTCAACACTGAAAATTGTTCAAAAGGGGCAATTAATGGAACACAATGGAAACAATTCCTCCTTCCTTTTCTTCAAGAAAAGGAAACAGACATTTCCCCCAAAAAAACGATCGCAAAATTTGTAAATGTGGCAATAGGTGGATTAGGTTGGAAGATGATTTTTTTAGGTAAACAGTTTCTGGTGACACTTAGGTCAGAATGGGTTGCTGAGAGAATAAAACGCTAATAAAAGAACTTTATTACCGTTTTATTTTTCAGCTCTGGTGCTTGTAGGGCGACTCTCCTCCGCTCAAATGGATGAGCCATCCCTGGGAGCGACCATATTTGCCTCCTGAAGGGATAATATTTGCCTCAGTGCCTTTTATGAAGTCAGGACTTTCCTTCACTATTTTTGCTAGAAAAGTTTGAATTTTATTATGAGACCAGGGGCCCAGGTTGATTTAATGAGGATAGGAGTTGGAGGTAAAAGTGAACGTGATTACCAGAAGATTTTAAAGCTGGAAGTTGTTGAATGATGGACAGGATCACATTGTGACTCTTGCATCAGGGATCTTAGAGGAGGTGAGGGTGAAATGAAAGCAATACTGGCTAATCTGTGTACATTTCAAGTAGAGATCAGAACCAGCACTGAGCCATTCAGATAGGGAAATGAGAGCCACCAAAGTCTTTCTGCAGTTCTGAGCCACGCTTCTAGTGATCATTGTGGTGTTGTGTGAGTTTGAAATGATGGAACCTTCGTGGCTCCAGATGGAATCCGTAGAACTGTGACATAAGCATTAGAACTTAGTGAATTGATTGCAGGTTTAGAATGTGGAGTTTGCGGTTACACATAGAAGAATAAAGACGTGTTATACTAAGCTCCATGTGTGGCGTGGTCGTTGGCGAATACCCAGGCTGGGGAGGACGCTACAGCTGGCAACGAGAGATGGGATAAGTAACCTGAAGATTGGCATTGCTCTCCCAGAGAGTTTGCTGTGGTCCAGCAAACTACTTGTGCACGCCATGTGTGCCTTCATCAAAGTGCGGAATAGACGTTTGGTGTATGTGGAGTCAAGGTGCAGCCCCAGTTCAGTGTACAGAATTTGAAGTTAATCAAAGCTTCACTGAGAAGTCTACACATCTGTGGTCGAGAACCTTCTGGGAAGACCACACAAAGAATTACTGCGCTGCTATGCAGCTCAAAGCCATACATTCATATGGTGTGATGACTCTGTGAGGCAGAGATCAACCAGGTATCAGACAGCACAAAGAGATGCTTAAAGGAAAAGTGACACAAGAAACGGTCACCTGCTTACCAATACTGACTAAGGAGAGTCATCATGCCACAACGCTGGAGAGAGTGATCCCAGAGAAAGGACCTGGGGCTGTGCTTCCAGAGCCATCCATATTTGAAGCGGCATTCAATCAAAGCTATCGAGTGGGGCTCAGAACAACACCAAAGATTTCTGAAGTGCAGAAAGCCGAGAGCGGTGATCCGAATCATGACCGTTTGCTTCTCCAATAGAGGCCAAGAAAGGGGCCCAGTTTCTTGTCATTATCAAAGATGATGCAGAGGCCAGCACATCGCAAGGCCACAGAGAGGGTTTGCATGAACAAGATCACCAAGCCACGTCGGAGAGAACTATACTCTCTGAGTCAGTAAGGTCCACCCATGGTTAAAATGATGCCACCTTCTTGAAACCACCACCGCTTTGCGATACTACCAAAAAGTTGAATATTGGTGACAGATGGACTGCCTGGATAGAAACATTTGATGATTTCATTGATGCAATTGAAGGAGCAGATGACAAGAAGATTATCAAGTACCTTAAGAATCTTGCTGGTGAAGGTGTAAAAGAAATGTTAGAAATGGGATTCTTGGTAGGCTAGGGCGCGGGCCAAAGCCAGGCAAAGACCACCACTCTAGTCAGGATAAGGGAGTTACACTTCTAAAATAACCCCTGCTCACCCCCTTGGTAGCTTGGCACGAGCAGCGAGGCCTATCTTAGAGGCAGTGTGTAAAGCGTTTGCACATAACCAACAGTAATACAGTGTACGCACTACAAAAGGACACCACACCAGTTTAGAAAAATATCCAATATTTTTATATAATTAAAACAAGACCAAAAACGATAAAGAACCACAATACTATACCTAAAAGTTCACAATTCAAAAATACGCTGATTAAAAAGAGTTCCTTGTGTGGATAGCGCCGTCCGGGCTACCACAGCGTCGTGAACACACAAATCCAAAACAGTTCTGGCTGACCGCGGGGTTGCAGGCCAGCTACGGTGTCGGGAAGACCCGCAAACAGTACCTTTCAGCGATGCAGGGCGATGGGGCCCTCGAAGTCACACGCGTTGCAGGTCGATCTCCTCTCTGATGGAGTCAGGAGCGCTGGCGTCGGCAGGCGTCGGGTGCTGCTGTGCGAAGTGCAGCGGTGCGGCGTGCGGTGCCCTCAGGTCGCGGTGCGAGCAGCGGCTCGGTGGCGGCGTCAGATGGCGTCGTCGGTGAGACCAGGGTCGTGGTGCGAGATGAAGGCGGAGCTCGTCACTGTGCTGGCAGATCATGGTGCAAGCAGCGGTGTCGTCGTTGCTGAAGCGCTGTCGTCGGCTGTCGAACTGGAGTCGATGGCGCCGGCGTTGGTAGGCCAAGGCTGCGGTGTGGGATGAGGGCGGTGCGTTGTGTAACTTACGAGCGGTGCACCCGAACCACGGTGCAAGCAGCGGCATTGATCTCGGCAGGAAGTGGCGGCGTCAGGCAGGCCAAGGCGTCCTCGTGAAGCCAGGCGGTGTGGAGTGCGGTGCCCACAGGTCGCGGTGCGAGCAGCGGCTCGGTGGCGGCGTCAACAGGCGTCGTCGGTGAGACTAGGGTCGCGGTGCGGCATTGCAGCGGTGCCCTCTGCGATGCCAAAGCTTTGGCGTGAAGCGAGGCGGTGCGGAGTGCAGTGCCCACAGGTCGCGGTGCAAGCAGCGGCTCGGTGGCGGCGTCAACAAGTGTCGTCGGTGAGACCAGGGTTGCGGTGCGGCATTGCGGCGGTGCCCTCTGCGTTGCCTTCAGGACACGGAGTCGGCAGTGGCGTCGTAGACGTCATTGAGTTGGTGTTCTTTGGGTTGCAACACAAAACACACAGTCCCCAGTGCTGCGGGTCGAAGAACTTGAAGTCTTTGCTGTTCCTGAGACTTCGTGAACAGGGGGCAAGCTCCACCTCAAGCCCTTGGAGAGACTCACAAATTTAGGTTGCAGAAAGTCCAGTCCAGGCCTTTCACTACCCAAGACAAAAGCAGCCACTGCAGGTCAGCCCAGCAAAGCACCCAGCAAAGCAGTCGTTCCTTTTTGCAGCTTCTCCGGCTCTTCTTCTTGGAAGTCTTCTTGTCCAGATGAGTTCTAAAGTTCAGGGGTCTGGGACCCAGCATTTATGTCCAAAAATCCTTTGATCTCTTAGGCAGAGAGGGCCTGTGCCCGGTCAGGACCAGTTCTGCCTTCTCTGGTGTGAATTCCTGGCAGGAGGTGGAGACAGCATTTTTCAGAGGCAGAGCAGGCCCTTTGAGGTGCAAGAAAATCTCCTCCGCCTTCCACCATCGTAACCCAGGTCTCTGCAGCCCTTTCCTGACCTACCTAGACCATCTGGCGCCCCTCCTGCTCCCCCAGCCTTCTGTCATCCAAAACCCAGACAGGCAATCCACATTCCAGCAGAGGCACACGGGATGACTGAGCAAGAAAATACCTACTTTCTAAAAGTGGTATTTTCAAACACAGAATGTAAAAATCACCTTCACTAAAAGATGCATCTTTAGATTCTGAGTTCAGGCATACTAAATTCTATTTTCTTACCGAATTCCCTGGGCCAGTTATGTTTATAAGATGTTATAAACAAACCTCCCATTCTATCCTATGGGGAACTGGTAGCCTTGCAATAGTGAAAAACGAAATTGGCTGTAATTCACTATCAGGACATGCCACACACACCAGGGCATGTCCCCCCTTTCACTTACACTGCACCCTGCCCACAGGGGTACCTTGAACCTACCTGAGGGGTGTCTGACATGCAAGAAAAGGGAAGGTTAGGGACCGGCCAGTGTGTGCACTGGCCAAGTCGACATGGCAGTTACAAACTGTGCGCAGACTCTGCAATGGCAGGTCTGAGGTACCTTTTCAGGGCTACTCACGTGGGTGGCACAATCAGTGCTGCAGGACCACTAGTAGCATTCGATTTACAGGCCCTGGCACACTCAGTGCACTTTACTGGGGACTAACAAGTAAATCAAAGATCCAGTCATGGAAACACCAATCCATAACACATTTTACCACAGGAGCACTTGCACTTTACCACTGATCAGCAGTAAGAAAAGTGCGCAGAAACACGAAGCCGACACATACAGAGTCAAAAACCGAGAGGTCAGAAAGCAAAAAACTCAGGGGAAACACGCCAAAAGATGCCAAGTCTAACACATGTCCCCTCCAGTTGAAAGTAGGGAGAACTACCCAACCTTCTGGGAGTTCTCTTCACTAAGGCGGAAGAACCTGGACAGACCATCGGCATTGGCGTGTTCTGTGCCAGGGCGGTGTTCCACCGTAAAGTCCATTCCCTGTAGGGAGATGGACCACCTCAGCAGTTTCGTATTCTCACCCCTCATTTGCATCAACCATCTGAGGGGCCTGTGGTCTGTCTGAACCCGGAAGTGAGTCCCAAACAGGTAGGGCCTCAGCTTCTTCAGCGCCCAGACCACAGCGAAAGCTTCCTTTCTAAGGCACTCCACCTCTGCTCCCTGGGGAGTAGTCTCCGGCTAAGGAAGACTACAGGCTGGTCTAGGCCCTCTTCGTTCAGTTGTGAGAGCACCGCTCCCACTCCATGCTCTGAAGCGTCAGTCTGCACAACGAATTCCTTGGAGAAGTCGGGTGCCTTGAGCACGGGGGCCGTGCACATGGCGGCCTTCAGGGCATCAAAAGCCTTCTGGCAGGACTCAGTCCAGATCACCTTCTTGGGCTGCTTCCTGGAAGTCAGCTCTGTTAAGGGGGCAACAATGGTGCCATACCCCTTCACAAACCTCCGGTAGTACCCGGTGAGTCCTAGGAAGGCCCTCACCTCTGTCTGGGTCTTGGGGGCTCCCAAGCCAGAATGGTGTCAATCTTGGGCTGTAGGGGCGCCGCCTGGCCGCTTCCTACCTGGTGTCCCAAGTACACCACCGAACCCTGCCCGATCTGGCACTTACTGGCCTTGATCGTGAGGCCTGCCCTCCGCAGTGCCTTCAACACTTCACCGAGGTGCGGCAAGTGTTTTTCCCAGCTGGAACTGAACACTGCGATGTCATCCAGGTAGGCGGCACTGAAATCCTCCAGCCCAGCCAACACCTGGTTGACCAACCTCTGGAAGGTGGCAGGGGCATTCTTCAACCCAAAGGGCATCACCCGGAACTGGTAATGTCCTTCTGGGGTTGAAAATGCTGACCTCTCCTTGGCCCCATCGGTTAAGGCGATCTGCCAGTACCCAGACGTTAAATCAAACGTGCTGAGGACCTTGGCAGCTCCCAACCGATCAATGAGCTCATCAGCTCTGGGGATGGGGTGTGCGTCAGTCCTGGTGACGGCATTGAGCCCACGGTAGTCCACACAGAACCGTAGTTCTGGAGCGGCACCGGGTGCAGCAGCCTTTGGGACCAAGACCACTGGGCTGGCCCAAGGACTGTTGGAAGGCTCGATCACCCCTAACGCCAACATCTTAGAGACCTCCTCTTTAATGCTGGCCTTGACCCGGTCAGTCAACCTGTAAATCTTGTGTTTCACAGGAGGGCTGTCACCAGTGTCCACGTCATGGGTACACCAGTGAGTGACACCTGGGGTCAGGGAGAACAGGGGGGCAAACTGTCCCAACAACAACTGGTGACAATCGCTCTGCTGTTCTGGGCTCAGTGTAGGGGAGAGGATCACACCTTCCATTGATCCATCGTGCTCCTTGGTAGACAGGAGGTCAGGGAGAGGTTCACTTTCCTCTTCCGTTCCATCATCTGTCACCAAGAGCATGCTCACTTCGGACCTCTCGAAGTGGGCTTTGAGGCGGTTCACGTGGAGGACCCTCAAAGGGTTCATTGGAGCCTGCAAATCCACCAGGTAGGTGACATCACTTTTGCGCTCCACCACGTCAAATGGCCCAGTCCATTTGTCCTGCAAGACACAAGGTTCCACGGGGGCCATGACCCACACTTTCTGCCCAGGTTGAAATTCTACCAGAGTGGCATTCTGGTCATACCACTTCTTCATTTCTTCCTGGCTTGCTTCCAGGTTCGCCTGAGCGAGTTTCCTGAAGCGGGCAGTTTGGTTTCTGAAGGCCATCATGTAACTAAACACATCCTGGGGAGTTTTCCTGGGAGCTGCCTCCCAGCCTTCCTTGACCAAACTCAGAGGTCTTCTCACAGGGTGACCATACAGGAGCTCAAAGGGCCAAGAGACTTCTGTGGCACCTCCCTGTACGTAAAGAGAAGGCATGGCAAGAGGACGTCCCACTTACGCCTCATGGGTTCTGTTAGACCCTTAATCATGCCCTTCAAGGTCTGGTTGAATCTCTCCACCAGGCTGTTGCCTTGTGGGTGGTAAGGGGTGGTGAACTTGTAGGTTACACCACACTCCTTCCACAGGGATGTCATATACTTGGATATGAAGTTGGTCCCTCTGTCAGAAACCACCTCTCTGGGCAACCCCACGCGGGAAAAGATCCCCATTAATGCCCGGCCCACCACTGGCGCCGTCGTTGTCCTGAGAGGGATTGCTTCCGGGTACCGGGTGGCATGGTCCACCAAGACCAGGATGTACCTGTTGCCCAGGGCTGTCTTGGGATCCAGTGGCCCCACAATGTCCATCCCTACCCTTTCAAAGGGTGTTCCAACAACTGGAAAAGGCTGGAGAGGAGCTTTGACCTTCCTCCCACTCTTACCACTTGCCTGGCAAGTTTGGCAAGACCTGCAATGTCCATCTGACTGCCTTCGCATTTGGGGCCAGAAGAAGTGGGTGACAAGCCTGTCAAAGGTCTTGTCCTGCCCCAAATGTCCTGCCAAAGGCACGTCATGAGCCAGACCCAGTAGGAAGGTCCTGAAGCGCTGGGGTACCACCAGCACACGGGCTGACCCAGGCTCAGCGACCTTAGGCTCACTGTACAGGAGACCATTCTCCCAGTAGATCCAATGTGATCCGGACTGATCACCTGCTGCCTGGTCTGCAGCCTGCCGCCGCAGACCCTCCAGAGAAGGGCTCTCTTTCTGCTCCTTGCAGAATTCCTCCCTGGTGGGACCCCCTTCTTGCTGCCAATGGGTCAGCTCAGAGATGTCCCCCAGTTCAGCTACCTGTTCCCTGGTAGGCACCGGGGCGTCCCCCTCAAGGTCCGCCTCCTCCCGGTCCGTGGGAACTTCAGTGGCCGGTTTCCCGCGCCCCTTGCCCTTTCTCTTGGCAGGGACTTGGGCCACTGTTTCAGGCTCCAAGTCCTCTTGATCACCCTTTCTGGCTGCCATTGACCGAGTGGACACGCATGCCCACTCTGGCAACCCAAGCATCTCCAAGTGAGACCTGAGCTCAACATCCTTCCATAAGGACTGCTCCAGGTCGTTACCTAGCAGACAATCTACAGGCATGGAAGGGCTCACAACCACCCTCAAGGGACCTGAGACCCCCCTCCACTCGAAGGGAACCTGCCCCACCAGACACTGGCGCTCTGAATTGTCTACAGCAATTACTTGGTGGAATGCCCCTGGGACTACCTGCTCCTCAGAGACCAGGTGACACCGGACTGAGGTCACACTGGCTCCAGTATCTCTGAGAGCCTCTACCCTTTTCCCATTGATGGTCACCAGGTGCTGTATTTCTTTGTGTTAGGGGGCACCTGGTGTCCTGGGACCATCTCACTGTCCCCTAGTGAGACGAGGGTCATTTCTGCGGGATCCCCATCTCCCTGTGGGTGCTCCTCCTCCCCAAGCGCTACACTAGCCAACACCTTGGACTGCCCACCGGTGGGTGGCTGAGCCCCCTTTGGACACTTGGGGTCCCCCTTCATGTGGCCCACCTGGTCACATGCAAAACACCTGCGGGGGCCGGTCTCAGCAGGCTTTCCTGATGAGACCCCTGGCTTCTTATTTCCGGGGGATGGGAACCTTTACCCTGGGTGTTAATTTGGGGCCCTTTAGAGAACTCCTGTGTTTTACCTTTGTCCCCCACTTTTCTGCTGGGGACCCTGCCCACCTTTGGCTGAGTCTCCCCCAAACGCTTTCTTGTGGACCCTGGTACTCACCCAGCGGTCCGCCTCCATAGCAAGCTTCCTGGGGTCAGTCAGCTTACTATCAAGTAGGTGCTGGCGCAGATCTGCAAAACATAGACTAGACAAGTGCTCCCATGCAATCAAATTGTAGAGCCCCTGAAAATCTGTCACATTACTGCCCTTCACCCAGCCATCCAGTGACCGGCAAAACACATCCACACATTCCAACCAAGTGTTGGCATCAGACTTCTTACTGGACCTGAACTGGTCCCTGTACTTTTCAGGAGTAAGACCATACTTGGTGAGAAGGGCGTCCTTCATGTCTGGATAGGTGAGGTGATACCCCTTACCCAAAGCTATTAACGTATCCCTTGCTTCTTCTGGGAAGAGAGGCCACAATCCTGCTCCCCAATTCTCCTCGGGGACCCCATTCATGTGAATTGCTGCCTCGTACCCCTGAAACCACCTTTGTATGTCATCCCCCTTTTTGAATTCTTTGCCTACATTTTTAGGGATGTGCACAATTCTGTCTGCCTGTCTTGACGAGTTGCTGCCACCATCTGAACTGGCTCTATTCCTTAGCTCCAGTTCTTTAAGACTTCGCTCATGATCTAAGATCATCTTCCTTTCCTCCATGGCTATTCTTTTATCCTCCCTTTTACTTTCCATCCTGAGTTTCTCCAACTCGAACTTCCTTGCTTCCCGCCTGTCCTCCAGCTCCTCTGGGGACAGGCCACTGCTGCCTGGTTGGAAGGGTTCCCCCCCTCCCAACAGCACATCCACCCTAAGACTAGGCTCCCCCGCCTCTCCACTAAGGTCACCAGATTGCCCACTTGCATCTCTGGCTGCTACCCAGGCCCTCAGAGCCTTTTGTAGCTCGTCCTTCCTAGTGAGGCCTCTGACTTGGACTTTTAGATTTTTGCAAACGGACTTCAATTCTCTCACCGTGTAGAGCTCCAACCTATCCTCCTCAAAGGCAATGTCCATGGATGCAACGGATGATGCTATGGATTCTGGCATGGTGAAGTAGAAAGTTCACCTGGCAAGATCACAAAAACGGCCAAAAAGAAAACGGGTTAGTATGTGGTACGTAATGGTCTGCGATATGGTAGTAGTGCACCCAATCACTGTAAGTCAAGTGCAAACGCAAGTCCTATCCTCACCGCTGACAACCAATGTTAGAAATGGGATTCTTGGTAGGCTAGGGCGCGTGCCAAAGCCAGGCAAAGACCACCACTCTAGTCAGGATAAGGGAGTTACACTTCTAAAATAACCCCTGCTCACCCCCTTGGTAGCTTGGCACGAGCAGCCAGGCCTATCTTAGAGGCAGTGTGTAAAGCGTTTGCACATAACCAACAGTAATACAGTGTACGCACTACAAGTGACACCACACCAGTTTAGAAAAATATCCAATATTTTTATATAATTAAAACAAGACCAAAAACGATAAAGAACCACAATACTATACTTAAAAGTTCACAATTCAAAAATACGCTGATTAAAAAGAGTTCCTTGTGTGGATAGCGCCGTCCGGGCTACCACGGCGTCGTGAACACACAAATCCAAAACAGTTCTGGCTGACCGCGGGGTTGCAGGCCAGCTACGGTGTCGGGAAGACCCGCAAACAGTACCTTTCAGAGATGCAGGGGGATGGGGCCCTCGAAGTCACACGCGTTGCAGGTCGATCTCCTCTCTGATGGAGTCAGGAGCGCTGGCGTCGGCAGGCGTCGGGTGCTGCGGTGCGAAGTGCAGCGGTGCGGCGTGCGTTGCCCTCAGGTCGCGGTGCGAACAGCGGCTCGGTGGCGGCATCAGATGGCGTCGTCGGTGAGACCAGGGTCGCGGTGCGAGATGAAGGCGGTGCTCGTCACGGTGCTGGCAGATCACGGTGCAAGCAGCGGCGTCGTCGTTGCTGAAGCGCTGTCGTCGGCTGACGAACTGGAGTCGATGGCGCCGGCGTCGGTAGGCCAAGGCTGCGGTGTGGGATGAGGGCGGTGCGTTGTGTAACTTACAAGCGGTGCCCCCGAACCACGGTGCAAGCAGCGGCGTCAATCTCGGCGGGAAGTGGCGGCGTCAGGCAGGCCAAGGCGTCCTCATGAAGCCAGGCGGTGCGGAGTGCGGTGCCCACAGGTCGCGGTGCGAGCAGCGGCTCGGTGGCAGCGTCAACAGGTGTCGTGGGTGAGACTAGGGTCGCGGTGCGGCATTGCGGCGGTACCCTCTGCGGGGCCAAAGCTTCGGCGTGAAGCGAGGCGGTGCGGAGTGCGGTGCCCACAGGTCGCGGTGCAAGCAGCGGCTCGGTGGCGGCGTCAACAGGCATCGTCGGTGAGACCAGGGTTGCGGTGCGGCGTTGCGGCGGTGCCCTCTGCGTTGCCTTCAGGACACGTAGTCGGCAGTGGCGTCGTAGACGTCGTCGAGTTGGTGTTCTTTGGGTTGCAGCACAAAACACACAGTCCCCAGTGCTGCGGGTCGAAGAACTTGAAGTCTTTGCTGTTCCTGAGACTTCGTGAACAGGGGGCAAGCTCTACCTCAAGCCCTTGGAGAGACTCACAAATTTAGGTTGCAGAAAGTCCAGTCCAGGCCTTTCACTACCCAAGACAAAAGCAGCCACTGCAGGTCAGCCCAGCAAAGCACCCAGCAAAGCAGTCGTTCCTTTTTGCAGCTTTTCCGGCTCTTCTTCTTGGCAGTCTTCTTGTCCAGATGAGTTCTAAAGTTCAGGGGTCTGGGACCCAGCATTTATGTCCAAAAATCCTTTGATCTCTTAGGCAGAGAGGGCCTGTGCCCGGTCAGGACCAGTTCTGCCTTTTCTGGTGTGAATTCCTGGCAGGAGGTGGAGACAGCATTTTTCAGAGGCAGAGCAGGCCCTTTGAGGTGCAAGAAAATCTCCTCCGCCTTCCACCATCGTAACCCAGGTCTCTGCAGCCCTTTCCTGACCTACCTAGACCATCTGGCGCCCCTCCTGCTCCCCCAGCCTTCTGTCATCCAAAACCCAGACAGGCAATCCACATTCCAGCAGAGGCACACGGGATGACTGAGCAACAAAATACCTACTTTCTAAAAGTGGTATTTTCAAACACAGAATGTAAAAATCACCTTCACTAAAAGATGCATCTTTAGATTCTGAGTTCAGGCATACTAAATTCTATTTTCTTACCGAATTCCCTGGGCCAGTTATGTTTATAAGATGTTATAAACAAACCTCCCATTCTATCCTATGGGGAACTGGTAGCCTTGCAATAGTGAAAAACGAAATTGGCTGTAATTCACTATCAGGACATGCCACACACACCAGGGCATGTCCCCCCTTTCACTTACACTGCACCCTGCCCACAGGGGTACCTTGGGCCTACCTGAGGGGTGTCTGACATGCAAGAAAAGGGAAGGTTAGGGACCGGCCAGTGTGTGCACTGGCCAAGTCGACATGGCAGTTACAAACTGTGCGCAGACTCTGCAATGGCAGGTCTGAGGTACCTTTTCAGGGCTACTCACGTGGGTGGCACAATCAGTGCTGCAGGCCCACTAGTAGCATTCGATTTACAGGCCCTGGCACACTCAGTGCACTTTACTGGGGACTAACAAGTAAATCAAAGATCCAGTCATGGAAACACCAATCAATAACACATTTTACCACAGGAGCACTTGCACTTTACCACTGATCAGCAGTGAGAAAAGTGCGCAGAAACACGAAGCCTGCACATACAGAGTCAAAAACCGAGAGGTCAGAAAGCAAAAAACTCAGGGGAAACACGCCAAAAGATGCCAAGTCTAACAAGAAGTCATAAGGAAAACGCTGCAAGTCAAATCAAAACAGCCTTGAGTCTCAAGTTCAATCTATTGCCAAATGTAGATTATGAAAGGTATATCTTCAGTCAAGACTGACAGAAAGCTGGTGAGACCATTGAAGAATTTATTGAGAGACTGGATGCGTTCATCAAACACTGATGATATTGAAGCTATACTCCTAAGAGTGATTGACTGATGCTTGTCAGATTCATTCAGATGATGAATGCTGAGAGAAACTCTTAGTCTGGAGCGAGTTCTCATGTCTGCCAGATCTGAAGAGTGTGCTGATCGACATGCTGCTGACATAGAGGCTGGAGGTGCTCAGATTGAGTCAGTTATGAATGTGAGAAAAAAGCAGAAGCACAAGTCTGAGGGACACCGAGTGAATTCTCCACAGTAAAAGAAGTTGTGTTTCAGATGTGGATTTTTGTTTCTACTCAAAGGTTAATGTCCCGCCATTGGGCAGATCTGCAAAGGCTGTGGAAAGGAGAACCATTTTGTGACGGTGCAAGGAGAAGGAAAAACTAAGTGCGTAATGGTGCAAAGACAAAATGGCCAGCCAAACATTCCAGAAGCGGCGTTGGACACACAACCATAAGGCAAAGCGGCCACATCAGCTGAGGCAAATCGACATCAAACCAAGTCGATTGACATCTAAATCTTTGTCAAACAGTTCTTCCGTATCAATATCAAGTGAAAGTGAAAAAGATGGGTGTGCTATGTCGATGTTCACCTCACAGAAGCATGCACATGTTGGACTGACCACCTGTGAAGAAAAATACCGGTCTAAGAGAAACCAACATGACAAAGCACCAAAGTCATTCAAACATTGTCTGAAGATCACACTAAAAATCAATGGTTGTTCAATACCTTTCAGTATCAACAGTGGTGTGTCAAAAAATATGCCTGAGGAGAAATATAATGAACTGGCTCCAGTGCCCGACTTATGCCATCGAAATCTAAAGTGTATACGTGGGCTGCATAGACGCCACTAAAAAGTCAAGGTTCATTTGTAGCAAAGATGAATCATAAGAAAACAAAAGTACAAGGATCCATTCATGTACTTCAAGGTACGGCATCAAGGTACGGCGTCAAGCGACTGCTTACTCAGCTTCAGCCCAGCCGCTGATATGGGACTGATAACCGTATACTATAACATGAATGCTCATAAAAAATAGTACATCAATTGCCTTCATTGTTTCCTAGGTTGGGAATACTCAAGACTATGATAGTCCAATTACATGTTAATGAGAACATCCGTCCTTTTGCTCAAAGACACAGACAAATTGCCTTTCACTTACAGAAAGCTGTTGAAAAAGTACTTTAATCTTTACTCAAACATGATATCACTGAGCACTCTACTGGTCCAACTCCATGGGTTTGTTCCATAGGGGTAGTACCCAAAAAGGACAGTGAAGGAGCTGTATGCATCTGCGTGGATATGTGTCAAGCAAACAAGACAATTGAAAGAGAACAATATCCAGGTCGACACATTTCCGACATGATAACAACAAGTGAATGGCAAAAAAGTATTCTCTTGCTGAGATCTGAACAAAGGATATCATCAGTTGGAACTTGAGGAGAATTGCAGGTACATTACAACTTTTTCTACACGTGTTGGTCTGTTCCATTACAATAGACTACATTTTGGTGCAGAGCTATTCCAAGATGTCATTCGACATATCATACAGCCTGTCATGAATGCTTTCAATTACAGTGATGACATATTGGTTTTCAGAGATACACGGAAGGAGCATGACAAAGCTCTCACGCAAGTGTGTCAGTTGCTCACTGATGCCGGTTTAACCTCGACTGCTGAGTTCCATAAGACCAAGTTAAAATACTTTGGCCATATCTTTTCTGATGGGAACATGACACACGATCCAGCTAAAATGCAAGTGCTGTCAATGGCTAGTCCCCCACAAGATGTTACCATGTTATGTTGATTCCTTGCCATGGCCAACTGTTGCTCTAGATACATACAAGACTTTGCCGCTGTTGGTGCGCCATTAAGAAACTTGATGAAAAAGAATGCTTTTTTTCTTTGGTCACATGAATGTGAGCAAAGCTTCTGGAAAATCAAGCAAGCTATTGAGAATGCTACTGAAATGGCATATTTTGATCCAAAGCTTCATACTGAGGTTGTAGTTGATGCTATCCCTGTCGGGTTGGGGGCCATCCTCTCACAGCACAGTGGACACCCAAATGCTTGAAGACGTATTGTGGTGTATGCAAGCCGAAGTTTGTCCCAAACTGAATGTGCTTATTCACAATGGAAAAAGAAAGCTTAGCAGTGTTGTGGGCTAGTGAAATTTGTCCATCTATTCTTGTATGGGAAGCCCTTCATGCTTGTGACCAATCATCAAGCAATGTTGACTATCTTTGAAAATCCAAAAGCAAAAATGCCTCCTTGCGTTGAACGTTGGGTCCTGTGATTTCAGGAGTACAACTACACCTTCGTTCATCGTCCAGGGAAAGATCAGAACCCTGCAGACTACTTCTCATGAGTGTCTCTACAAAGCCCTGGCACTGATTCTAAGATGGCTAAAGCTTACATACATTTCATAGTGAAATCAAGCACTCCAGCTGCCATTTCGTTGGAACAAATTGTCACTGCCACAAGTCAAGATAGTGACATGCTGAAACTGAAAGACATTATTACACATCAGTCTTAGTACCATCGCTCTCAACCTCTTACCAGTGACAGTGAATATCAAAAGTTTAAGAATGTCAAAGATGAACTGTCTGTTACTCAGGAAGGTATTATTCTAGAGGGTCGTGAATTGTCATTCCTGAGCATCTGCAACAACAGATAATTGAAGTGGCTCATGAAGGTCATTGTGGAATTATTGCCACAAAGCGAGCTTTCTGAGGCCGAATCTGAATTCCACATCTTAATGAGAGAGTTGAAAGAGAATTAAATGCCTGTCATCTATGCAACTACCTATCATCAAAAACCACTCAACAACTGTTAAACATGTCAGAGTTGCCAATGCATGCATGGGAAAGAATTGTAGTGGACTTCTTTTGCCCTCTTGTCAACGGATATCACCTGATGGTGACCATTGATGAATATTCCCATTTTCCATTGATCGAAGATCTCTCATCTATCACTCATGAATGCGTCATTGACAGATTAGACAGCATCTTCATGACCTGGGGTGTTCCTGTGATTTTAAAGTCTGATAACAGCCAACCTCTCAACAGCTGAGAATCCAAAGACTTTCTCAGTCATCTTAATGACAAGCATCAGAATATCACCCCTTTTGGCCACAGGTCAATGGCCTTGTCGAATGTTTCATGAGTATTCTAAAGAAAGCTGTCCAGGGTGCTTTACTGAAGAAACTCGATCTTAAAGTTGACTAAAGTTCCACTTTTTGAGCTTACAGCTCAATCCCTCACTCAACCACAGGTGAAAGCCCTGCAACATTGATGTTCAGGAGCATCCTGACAACCAAGTTATCTCAATGGACCAACAAAAAAGCAAATACAGGGGAAAAACCAGACATGAAAGACTTGGATGGTAAGAGGAAAATGAAAACCTATGCAGACAAGCGTCGACATGCAAAAGATGTCACCTTCACTAGAGGAGATCGAGTTCTTGTTGGTCAGCATAGGAAATGAAAGTCTGATGCTCCTTTCGATGGTGAACCATTTCATGTTGTGACCAGCAAAGGACACATGGTGACTGCCCAGAGTCCTGGGAAGTCCATTACACAAGATTCCTTGTATTTTTGATGTGTGGCTCATTGCTCATCAGGCACTGATTTCATTGTAGACTGGGTCTGAAAGGACAAGTGAAGAACCCTAGAATGCTGCTGTTTCTCCATCACCAACGCCAGTCATGGATATTTCTACTGCCTTTCCCCAGTTTCTGAAGACACAATCGGGATGTGTGATCTAAGCACCTCAAATTCTCATTGAAGAGCTCTAATTGTATATATTTGCAAAAAAATTGATTGTAATAATTTATTTAACAAAGGGGGAGATGTAGTTTTGTGTGAGTTTGCAATGATTGAACCTTTGTGGCTCCTGATGGACTCTGTAGAACTGTAACAGAAGCATTAGAGCTTAGTGAACTGAATGCAGGTTTAGAATGTGGAGTTTGCGGATACACGCAAAAGATTAAAGAGATGTTATACTGAGCTCAGTGTGTGGCATAGTCATTGGCGAATTCCCGGGCTGGTGAGGATGCTACAATCAGGACAAAAGGAGGAAATGCGTAAATGTGACCTGTTAAACAATCTTGCAAGAAGACATATAAGGCTAGATAATGAGGACACTGTACAATTGGGGAAGTTATAAGCTCAAACATGAGACAAAGTTCTATTGCCAAAATAACCCTGTGATGTTTTGGTGTTTAGAAAACTACTGGATGAAGTATCCTCTCATGGCGATGCCAGGAGTTCCAACCTGTCACCATGTGAATGCCAGGAAGAAATAGTTCCATACTTGAAATTTTTCTATTGGTGTGTAAATCTGTAAGAAAGTCATCCTTTTTGCCCTGATCATCCCCATTTTTTGACTGACATTGGTGGTGACTGACTCTGATTGCGCCCTAGGCTCTGCTAAACAGGCCCAGGGCCAGTGCTCTGTGTAAAAGGTAGATAGTAATTAGGTGTAATTACAATTGGTATGACAACCTACCTGTAAGCCCCTAGTATATAGTAGGGCATGGAGGTTTAGAAGCCCAGCAGATTTAATGCACCTAAGTGTGCGTTGCTGTGTGGCCGGCTGTCATTTTAAAAGCCAGCCCTACTTTGCAATCTGCTTTTCAAATAAAACTATACTCAATATCGACTTTGAATTTAAAAGGACTTCAAAAGTCTTAAACTACCTTCTTTTTGTATATAAATCACCCCTAAGTAGGGATGGGCAGTGGACTCCTCTCCGCTAGCGGAGTTTTCAGAGTTTTTCCCACTCCGCGCTCTGCTTGGAGCGCAGAGTTTAGCAAAAAACTCTGCCACACCACATAGCTGAGCTTACCATCCACCTATTTTAAAAACTGGTGGTGAAAGGAAATCTGACATAAGAGGCTGATGTGGTATCTCTCTCTTGCCCATGCGTGGGGATGGGGCACCCCAAGCTTTAAAGAAAAGTGGCAATCACGGGAGCGTGGTCCGTGCTGTCCTACTTGGGAATTTTAGAACTAGAACGAAGATTAGAGTTTGAGGCGGGTGCGGACTGGAGCTGTCCCGAGTCTCCTGACTGAGGCATCACCTTTTTCCACTTTCCCTCTCACGAAGTCGCCAGCACTTCCTTGAAGATGGCAGCAGCAGGCTGGAGAGTATGTGGAGGCAGCGTTGCCCACTTCCTCTGCTGTACCCTTAAAAGACCAGATCAGGGAGCCAGCAGGCTATGATCTCAAAGCCCTGTGGTGGGTGGTGTGCTGCTCAGCATGGGAGTTCCTGCGGCGGTGTGAATAAAGGCAAGAGAGCACAAGAGCCTAGAGGCTGATACAACTTTCTGGGGACCAGTGGTTCGCAGCATGTCAGCGAGGAGCCACGCTGCACAGCACAACTTCAGCCCAAAGGGTGGGAGCACACTGCTTCACCTCCCAGCACAGTTCGCCCCTTAGCATTATGGTAAATGCAGTTCATGGTACATACTTACTTGAAATTGTACTGGAGTATTCCACCAAAGTTGGTGCAGGTTAGTGCTGTAAATCTCTAGACACGTGTTTCTGGATATCATCCGTCATCAGTAGAGATAAAAACGAATTTGATCTGGGGTTGCTGAGCAGGCTGCCACAATCCTTTCAGGTCTCAGTACCTCTCACAGGCGCACAGGTGCAGCCCCACAAGCTCGTCAGCTCAATGGCTCAAGGGAGCCTTTTCAAACAAAAAAGGGGTGGGAGCACACTGCTTCACCTCCCAGCACAGTTCGCCCCTTAGCATTATGGTAAATGCAGTTCATGGTACATGTTTACTTGAAATTGTACTGGAGTATTCCACCAAAGTTGGTGCAGGTTAGTGCTGTAAATCTCTAGACACGTGTTTCTGGATATCATCCGTCATCAGTAGAGATAAAAACGAATTTGATCTGGGGTTGCTGAGCAGGCTGCCACAATCCTTTCAGGGATCAGTACCTCTCACAGGCGCACAGGTGCATCTCCACAAGCTCGTCAGCTCAATGGCTCAAGGGAGCCTTTACAAACAGGAAGGGGTGGAAGTACACTGCTTCACCTCCCAGCACAGTTCGCCCCTTAGCATTATGGTAAATGCAGTTCATGGTACATGCTTACTTGAAATTGTACTGGAG
This sequence comes from Calotriton arnoldi, assembly GCA_963921515.1. Classification (NCBI taxonomy): domain Eukaryota; kingdom Metazoa; phylum Chordata; class Amphibia; order Caudata; family Salamandridae; genus Calotriton; species Calotriton arnoldi. Next base: position 411,212 of record CAWUFW010013408.1, read on the forward strand.
TATTCCACCAATAATGTTAACGTATGTGCTACTGCTAATGCATCATGTGGAACAGTGCTATCGCATTGACTGACCATACGCTGCTATCCGAGCATGTGTTGCACATGTCCTGCCAGGCAAAGGAGGACCTGCAGGATCTAAAGCAGGCAGCGTAGGCCCTGCAAGAGACCCAAAGAGAGGAGAATGATGTACGTCCTTCACTGTACAGGGAAGCTTGTCTGCTGGGGCCACAAGCCCCAGAACTCACAAACTCTGCACGCACACAGAACTCCGCGGAATCTCGTGGAGTTGTTTGGCAACTCTTCAGGTCTATCCTGGGTGCCCTCCAGGGTAGGGTGCCATGTAAAAATAAGCAGGGGCATTTTAAAAGATGTTTTATATGCCCAGGTGAGCGAAAAACTGCCAATTTAGTTTTTCTCCATTGTAGCATATAGACTTCATATGCTAACATGGGAATACTTAAATAAAGTATAACTGTTGACAGGAGTGAGCTAAAACATTAATTCAAAGACTTAAAAGAATAGTTATGATAAATTGATAAATGCCAACAACTTGCCAAAGTTAGATTTATTATAAATTACAGAAAAAAAGTTATAGAACTTGCTTTTCTGATGTGCTAAAATCCAGATTTCTTGCAACCTTTCCTGATTGGTCAGCCTTTGACAGGCTGAGCCAAACTGCTCTGTTGAGATGTGAAGTGGCCTGCATAGAGACAAGGGACATCTGGTTGTAGGAGATCTACAGCTGCAGAGCAAAAGCAGGATGGGGATGGAGTGGCCAAACTAGTCTTCAACGAGTGAATGACAGGTCAGGATACTGGCTCACCCCCACTTCCTGCACCCCCAGCCAGACAGTAGGCCCAGTAATTGAATTAGCAGAGGGGCTAGAAGGAGAGTGTTAGGGAAAGTTATTCACACCAGTGGTTTGGCTTAGCCAGATCTTAGCCTTCAGGAGAAAGTTTCTTCATTTTGGATTTTGCCAAACAGTACTTTCTGGGACAAGAATATGCCACACTTTGGATGAAGCTACCATTCTTTTGGGTGGCACTCTGTACCCCATTGGTCAGGGGTGCCCCCGCTTGTCACCCAAGAACACTGCATGAATATGGGAGAGCTGCCCAGCAACTCAGATCCCTGCCTGAAACTACAAGAAGAAGAAGGTCTGCCCTGCTGAACCCCTGGCCTGCACCAAGAGGAGTGCACACTTAAGGACTACACCTGCTGCACACTTTGGTCTTCATCCCATAAAGACTTTACTTAGCTTTGAAAAGTAAATGAGTAGACTCCTTGAAAGCACAGGTGAAAAGGGCTCCACCTGCATCATCTCCAGTAAGAAGAAACCAGCTGACCTCCTTCAGCTGGACTTTAAATGTTTTGGTCAGATGCATTGTGGGAGACATAGTCCCAACATCTCCAGGAGCAACTCAGAGCTTCTGGAACCTTGGATTGCTGCTGAGGACATGCTGAACCCAAAAAGGACCTTCTGGAAGAAGTTCCAGAAATTTGGAGACCTTTGGAGAATTTTTGGTAAAAAGCTCCATAAGTGGACCGAGCAGTCCTCAAGAGTAAAGCACAGACGGTGAACTGCAACCCAGCCTGGATGTCAGGTTCATCCTGCTGAAAACTCCAGAGCTCAAGACTTCCAGGATTTCACCGAGGCCTCGCACTGAACCAAGCCACTGTTGTTGACTCAAAGCCTGGCCTGATGAGGAGCTGCGCTAGACATCGAGAGAAAAAGCGCCCAAAAAAAGTCAGAAGATAAAAACTTGACAGGGCCCTACCGCTCACTGTATCCAACCCATGCTCCATCGCGGTCGCCTCAAACTTTGACTTTGTCCCATTCGAGCACGACCAGATGTCCCAAAGTGACGTTTTGGCTTTTAGGCACTAGAAAGTGTTTATTCTTTAAAAACTCATATCTCCGGTTCCCTACTTTGGATTTTTGTCGTTTTGGTGTCATTTTAATCATAAAAATGTTCCCAATTTTTACAATTGGTGTTGGATTTTTATTTTGTGGTGTGTCTTACTTATTTAATGTATTTGTGTTTTTAAATGCTTTACACACCTGTCTCCTAAGTTAGACCTGCCTGCTCACAGCCAGCTACCAAGAGTTGAGCAAGGCAATAATTTATTGAGATCTTGACCGACCCTTATACTGTGACTGTGGCCTTATTACTAGTGGTAGGTTCCTACTTATCCCTATTAATAAACCACAGTCCAACAGAATCCAAGAATGCCTTTGCCATCCCTGCCAAGGGTGTGGTTTTGGCGCTTCCAAAATGGTTTATGTATTGCATCGTGAACATGTGTCCATCCACAAATAATGGTGAAATGTGCCTTGTCCTTGGTGAAACTGAATAGCAAAGGAATCTGCAAAGGATCTAAGCAACTTATATAATAACTGACAATTCCTTTACAGAGCATATTCCACCAGTTGAGTACTGGACAGCCCAATGACCTCACCCCACAGATTGCCATCCGATTCCAAGTGTCATATGTCCCGTGCAGGCCCATTGTCGTTTTCCCTATGTTAGCATGAGCACGTTGCAGACTGCCATCTGCTTTGCGTATGTTATTATACAAACGTATTTTGCTTTGTGCCGAATGTGCTTTCTCACAGAGCCTGCCATTGTTTTTGCATTCTGTTCTTTTCTGGGATTTAGTCTGTACACAGTAGTCATGGACAAACAACAATGCCCCTTGTTATTTTGTTCTGGTCAGGCCTCAGCACCTAGACAAAACACACAAATGCAGCTGTTGTTTGGGACTACGTACTTTGTCATATAGCTATGTACAGAATAGGTAACAACACACTTGGAGAGCACCTGAGATGTAGAACTTTAATCTGTGTATGCTAAGGTACCAGGTCTGCTGTCAACACCCAGAGATCTTCTGATATATAATCACTTTGCTTCTGTAGAAGGTGAAGGGGTTAGGCTATCCTGTCTTATATAATGACAGCGCCTTTTATGATTTATGGACTACTTACTATGCTGACCTTATTTGTGTTAGGCATTTTCTTACTCTTTGTGGCACGTATACTGCACACTAAAGCACAATAGTTAAAATAAACATTTTAAACTTTTCTCGTGCCTCTGTCAGATCTTATTGTGGACAAGTACGAGTGTGAGAGTGAAAGGGTGTGTCCTGCAACCGCAATTCCTGAGAGGGTCGGGAGTGTTGTGTTCTGGGGTGTCTAATCACTTGTTCCTCTGTGAGTGAGTAGGAGGGCAAGTGAGACACTATAGCAAGTCGGTCCCGGGCTGATGTGTACTCAGGTGATAGGATGACTCAGTCCCTGCCTACTAAGCTTTTGTGATCCCAAGCATAGTTCTGTGACTCTGCAGAATCGCTGCAAAATGGTGCAGCCAACATTTGGTCTGGTACTTATTCACGGGAACCCTTAGTAACGCTTGTGCTTGTCCACAATAACCTCACACTGTTTCCCGGAGACGTCCGTTGTGGGAGGGCTTTGCCTCCTCAATTTGTAGGATCACCTATTACTGTAGGTTTTTCAAGCTTGAATTTTACAAGGTTTTTGACCCGTTTTAGTGCTACCATTTGAATCCCTTTGTTTGGCTTAATGGTTCAACCAGTTGAGATTCTGGCTCACTGCCACGCGGCAGTTACTCAACATTTGTTGTAGCATCGAGTCCCCAGTGCGGGGTGTCCCATTGTTTTTGTAGTCGAGGCAGATCCTGCAAATAGTTTTGAAGTGTTTTACCTCTGGGTTACGTTTCCCGCTGTGGATGTGAATGATAATTCTTTTCATGCTTATGCTGCTGCCGCTGTTGCGGCAGCTTATTGCCCTTATGCAGCGGTTGTTGAAGTTCCTCTTATGGCCTGGGAGCACCATATTTGGTTTAATGGTGCCCTACACCCTTCCTATTACTACTGTTAAAATGGGCCCCTTAAGTATTGACAGGGCCAAGAGGTTGGTGTTGGCCGGTTTTACAACGTACCCTCATTATCTTAACGCCAATTTGGAGGAAGTACATTTGTGTATGCTCAGATGGTTCTCCTTTATAGATGCCTGATCCAATTTGTTGCTCGTGCCTTTCTTGCGACTCCGCCTGGGGTTGCGCCACCTGTGCAAGCTGCGCACGGTGGAGGTCTTGTTATTAGCCCTGTTATTTTTACCATGGTCATGGGCAAACATTCTCAAAATTGTGAGGATTTTCCATTTTGGATTGCACAGAAAATATCAGCTTGATGCAGTTTTTCCTCTCACGGTCCTGATGAGAAACATACGATCCTTACTATGTGCTTGCCTAGTGGTCTGATTCCCCCCTTGGCTGACTGCAACACCTGGGGGATGGTGTTTGCTTCAGTGTATAAACTTTGTTATGGCACCCCCTCGATGAGCGCTCTCTCAAGCATTCTCAAACAAGTACAGAACGAACATGGGGCAGGTTCTGCCCTGGATTTGGGGATGAGGTTAATGGATATTTTTTCAGCAGTCTTCGAAATGATTCTTTCTAATATTAAAGGTGAAGCAGCATCCTCAATGGTTCAACAACGCATTTCGGCAGTGGCTGGCATTGACTGAGAACAAGAGTTGGCAATTATTATTTATGACGATTATACGTCCTTAGGTCGCAATAACTTGGGGGTTAGATCTTCTAATCAGTCTCAAGGTAAGCACCCTCCTGGAAAGGAGGGCCATCCCATCTTTCCTAAAAAGACATGGGACAAATCTAAGCAGCAACAGAAGCCTAGGTCTTGTGGGGGGTCTCAACCGCCAGACGCTTCTGAACGTAGATATGATTTACGTGATTCTCTAAAATTAAAACTCCTGAGAGGTTTCAAGTTCCTGATCCTCATTCTCCTCGTTCATTTCAGGAATCATCTGATCAATGGTACAGCCGAGGGGACGGCAAGATCGCAGACAGGGCGAGTCCACGCAACCCAAGCGGGACCCGCAGCAAATCTTTTGACGTGAAAGTCATGAGAGAGGAACCACCTCCATATAGAGCCATTTTCCAAAAGACAAAAGTTGCCGCTTTAACAGTGAAATATGCCCCAGATGGTGAGAACCCTCTTCCTGGACAGGAGCTGGGCGGTGACTCTCCTTGACAGCGCGACGGAAACTACCATAGTGTGCCAGGCACTCCACCCGTTTCTGGAGGCGGAAGCAACTGACACCTTTGTAACTGTTGAAACCACATACACTTGCGTGGCTCCACCTGAAAGACTTTCTCATGTAGACATTCAAATTGAAGGTGACATTAAACGCACCATTAATGCTATTTTTTGGGACAAGTTGACTTCTTCTTATGATATTTTGTTGGCGGAGGTCGACTGGCCTCCCCCGTTTGTTCTAGCATGTCCTTGAGGCATGGATGTGATCCTTGAAAACAAAAATAGTATGCCGTTCCTAACACATAATGCAGGTAATGAAAAGTGATCACGAGGTTAGACCAATAGGTGGATATATAAGAAAAGCAGGAGAAAGTTTCCTCCTTTCGGAAAAAGACCCTCACACACCCAGCGTGCTAGGTGTCATGCTTCATCATCGGGTCTGCTCCTTATCGGGTCGGCACTGCAATACCCGATCGGCACCCATGATGGGGTCTTATTGGCGGAGATCTTTATTCCTATGCCGTTGGGTGTTGAGTGTGTAAGGGCCCTAAAAAGATATAGTGTAGGTGATAGTGATGTGTAAGGACGTGAAAATTAAAACAGGGAATAGTGAACCACTCAAAACAATTTTAATGAGTTGTGGACACTACCCTGATTAAAAACAGAAAAGGCGCATACTCTCACTCTCAAGTTTGTGGGGAGATATGCTAAAAATAGGTCAACATGTTTCTTGCCTGTTATCTATTCAATGGCAATTCATCAGGACCATAAGTAGATCTACCTACACTTTTTGGTGGTGGTCGGGAACTCAGTGAAGTGCATAAATGACCACCAATACAGCACCCTAAAAAGTGGTACCTGTAGATCTATACCAAAACCCAAATCGGGTCAAAGGTTAACGGCATTGTGTACCGGTAAAGGCAAACACTAAAGTGTAGTGTCAGTTAAGTCGATGAGGACCATCCGTATTCCTACCCTTCGCTCGACCGGACCGGATGGATGTGATCCTACCTTCCTTTTCACAATTTGTCCCTGAGGAGACTAAGCATGCTTATGCTTCTGAATGGGCTCTTGCTTTGGCCCCTGCCTTATACCGCCACCAGGCTGGTTGGGATAAAGACTCTCCTTTACATGTTGTTCCAATATGTTCTAATTCCTCAGCTGCAGCCTCAAGAACTGATCAAATGTGATGCCATAGCATTCTTACTCGATTGGATAACAGGGTGTAATTGAACCCTGTGTCTCTGCAATGAATAATCCTCTTTTTCCTGTTTTGCAACCTGATGGTTTCTATCGCACAGCTTTGGATTATAGACATTTGTACAGCCATACTCGCACTTTTGCCGTGCAAAACACGCATAGTACGGCTTTGTTCAATAATATCCGTAAAAGGTTTAAAACTGCACTTGATATTCTAATGGATTTTTTACTCCTAACCTGGATACTGAGAGCCAGGATTTGTCTGCATTCAGCGCCCTCGGTTCTCAGAGGCGATACGTGAGACTGCCCATGGGGTATAAGAATAGCCCCGGGGTATTTGCAGCACGTATTGTGTCCCTTTTGCGTGATATTGATCCTGACGCTTTCTCCTGTGTCAATGACAAATACCTGACAGATGATGGCTTGAATACCCATCTCGCGAGAGTGGATCGCATCATCACCCGGTTCGCTGCTCTTGGCTACAAGTTCAATTTTGCAAAATTGCATTTGCTTTCTGGCCATTCTTTATCTTGGTTATGAATTAAATAAGGAGAAATGTGCAAAATTACAACCTCCAACTACCCTTAAGAAACTGCAATCTCTCCTTGGTTTTCTGAACTTTTGCAGGACTTTCATTCCTGACTATGCTCAACGTATCAAACCTCTTTATGCTTTGATACACCCATCCTTTTCTGCTTCATCCTGGTTTCCGAAACACACCGCAGTGTTACGCGCTTTACAATCTGATTTGCTTTCTACTCAATACTTACAGACTAGATTGAATACTACCATTTTGATCATCCGGATTTTGCCTGGTGTGATCAGCTTCACTTATGTGACATTTAATGAGGGTGACACTGTCCCAATTGCTTATAAATCACATCTGTATACTCCTGCAGAACTGTGTTTCTCTTCTACTGAAAAAATTCTGACTGCGGTGCAGATGGCCATTCTTAAAGATCGCCCTCTTGCTCAAGGTAAACGCATTTTTGTTGTTTCGCCTGTGTCGACCTTTGAGTCAGTCACGAAAGCTAGTGTTCCTAATTCTAGAGCTCTGCATCCTCGTTTGATTCAATGGGCTACGTCCTTAACATCCATTGATGTCAGCTTCGTTTTTGACCCTTCCTTGCAAATACAAGAGTTTCTTCAATATGAACATGTTCACCCTCTGCCTTCTTATGTTCTTCTCCTTGATCAGTACAATTGTATCATTTACACTGATGGTTCGGCACAACTGGCAATTGGTTCTAAACAGGCTCACTCTGCAGCGTGCGCTATTGTCGTAGGTTTAATCGAAGATGGAGTTTTTCACTCTACCTTGGTTTATACCCAGTCCCTTGGGGACTGTACAGCCCAGCTGGCCGAATTGAGGGCTCTTCTTTTAGCTCTAGAATATGATGATCCTGAATTACCCACACTTGTTTTGTGTGATTCTTTTAATTGTGTTCAGTCTTTCAATGACAATTTGTTTTTTGGAAACAAAATGATTTTCGAGATTCCAAAGGTAGTACGATAAAGCATAAAACACTTTGGGTTCGAGTGGCCACTGTTAAAGAATGCCTGCCAATTACACATGTTGTACATACATTGGTCCATCAACGTGCGTGAGAGCACTCTGTTGGGAATACAATGGCTGATAAAGCAGCCAAATCTGCACTAGCCACAGTTAAAGTAGCTGCAATTACACATTCTATGACTAAAATTGATGATGACATTTTGGCGGCCATCATCGCAACTCGAATGGTACTCCCTTTCCTCAGGGATTTCCTTCTAAATATTCTTACCAGTTGGCTTCTAACAAAGTTCCTTTTGTGTCCATTCCTGGGGTTAGTGATCGTCTGATTCGCAACCTTGACCTCAGACAATCTTTGATAGTCGCCGCACACAAAGGTATCGCTTCTGCTCATGCAGGAGTGGCTGCCAGTGTTTCTGTTTTACAGCAGCGCTATTGGAGGCACGGTTTATACCAGCAGACTTGACGATATGTCCTTTGTTGTGACGTTTGCCAGCAAATTAAGAGTTCTACTGTGTCGCGACCACCTCAGACACACCTTTTTATTTCCAATCAGCCGATTGGCTGCATTTATCTTTATCATTGCAGTCCTCTTCTATCCGATAATGCTTTCAAATATATTTTGGTGGCATTGGAATCTTGCACTAGGTTCCTCTGGGTCTGGCCACAGCTCTCTGCTGACGCTCGCACTGTTATAAAAGATTTGTATGCCTTTGCCAGGACATATGCCTGTGGCACTTTTCATTCAGACCAGGGTCCGGCTTTTGCCTCTAAGGCATACCGTGATTTGATGAAGTTAATGGGAGTGCAGGTGCATTTCTCATCTCCATATAAGCCTGAGGGCAATTATGTTGTGGAGCGGATGAACCATGACTTAAAGCAATCTTTAACAGCTAGGGTATTAGGTGCAGGCCATGGCTCATTAACTCATCTTTATAGGGTTCAATGTGCTCTCAATAACTTCCCTCAAAGATCTCTGGGTGGGCGGACCCCATACGAAATGCTCTTTGGCATCAAGATGTTTGTTCCAGGCCTTGATGATCTAGACGTTTTGGTGGCTGCCGCAACCTTTGACGTAGATAACCATTGTGCTGTCTTACAGGATCTACAAAAGTGTTGTGACGCTCTGGCTAAAACCCATTTACCTTTGACTCAGCCTTCTGATGCAGCGGCTCTGATTCCTGTCTCTGGCTTGCTTCCTAAAGTTGGTGATCTGGTTTGTGAAAAAGTGGCAATCAAGAAATAATTTGGTCCCTCCAACTGTGCTCCTGTTCCAGTACCTGGTCTTCAGGGTACCTGAACTGTGATTTTACCTCCACTTCCTGAATACACAGAAAACTGCTTTGTTTCAATTGAACATGTCAACTTACATCATTTGACCAATACTCAATAGTATGCCTCAGGGGTGTCCCAAGACAGGATATTCCTTTACAGCCTGTGAGCTCCATTCTTACTGATTCTCCCCGACTGCTGGAGGGAGGTGTCAAGTCTTCAATTGACCTGGTACCTGTTTTACCATCTTCACACTCTACTATGGAAATTGTCTGTTCTGATCCACCCCTCGAGGCCCCTTCGGGAGTGCAAGCCTCAGGTCTACATCCGGAATCCCAGCCTCCATTAATCCAGCTGATTTCTTCTGGTTAATATATCGATCAAGATAATTTTTCTTCAGACAGTTCTTCATTGTCTTCTGTTTTAACCCCACCACCAGCGCGGATGTGTTTTTATCTCCTGGTTAAAATGCACTTATCTGGTTCCACGTTGGATTTATATCTGGATTTTGTTTTCCATTGTATTTTTGTTCATGTGTATTGGATTCGTGACAGTTTGTTTTCCTTTTGATTAATGGACACTACCTCCCAGAACATTGTGCTGCAAAATTTGTCGACGGGGTCTTGGCCCCACATTCTTCCTCACATAAAATGAAAAGAGACCAGTCCCTTGTTAACATTTCACCGGTCCCAGTCACTGATGGAATTGTATGGGTTAAAGTACCATTTGATGTATTCATCCTATGGAGAACCTATAGATACCATATGTATTCCGTGTTTCCATGGGCGATGTAATAGTGCCTGGGTTGCAGTCAGATGATTGGGATGTTGTGAAACAACATCTTTCTCTCCTATCTGAAGATATAAACTTATCTGATTTCCTTTTGGGTCCAAAATCCCCACGTTCAGAACAATTTATTTACGCTACATATAATAAACTTTGGAAATTGTCGCAACTTGAAGCTGCAGTACGTTTATGCCAAATTGATCAAGATAATTAAGATAAAGTGCTTGCTGTTGTCGACAACAGTATTAATACATTGTCATCTCATATTTATACTTTAGATAACATTGTATCATCTGTAATTGAAATTGTACAGAATGAAGTGTCTATCTTGTATCATGGTCAAAATCAACTTAGATCAGTTATGCAATTCGGTTGGACACTGCAAACAAGTAAGAATGAACAAGTTACTTGGCATTACCTAAATTGTAGCACATTATTCATACCATTTAATTTGACACATAAACAACAGTCAATGGCTATGAAAGATGCTAGTTACACCATGCTACATATAGAGAAACTTGAACAGTTTCCCTTTACTGTAAAGGAAACTTATTCTGCTGTATGGTTTATACACATGATTATCTCGTTTCCAATCTCGATTTTTCAGTTCACTGCCTGCATGAAACACTTTCCAGTAGGTAGATTTGAATCCCCTAGGAGCAGCTACATACATGAATTATGGTCCCTGCCCTTTACATATCGTTGTCAATGAGCTGATAGAGAAGTTTTTCTTACAGAGGAAGGGTGTGACTCCACTGCCAGTCATTCCCTTGTGTGTCAACAATTAAAAATCAACGGCGCTTGTAATGTTTCTGCCCCCAATCTGACTTATTATTTAAAAGGGACTCCTGTTCCCACAATTATTCCCACTCTCACACTGCTTTCTAATGGCAGTTATCGCCTCCTTAATAATCAGGACTGTTGCAGTCTGCGGACGGGAGTCCCGTATGTGGTGTCTGTTTCCCAGTTAGTTACTTGTTGCAACAACGTCCTGTGTCCCCCTCCACATGGGAGTGTACATAGTTCATTATGGCCTTCCATTCCAAATTTGGAAACATATTTCAATAAGATAAGCAGATAAGTAAGATCGTGACCTCTGGGCTTGGTCAGCTCTCTCCCTGGCAGCCCCGCAGCACCAACACCACGCCGCAGTGCTGAGTCCCCCTCCGGTGAGGGTTCTCACCTGCAGCCTCATTCCTGCCTGCCTCTTCTCCGCCTGCCTGGTGGCCCTTCTTGCCCTAATTTTATTTTCACTGCCTTTATTTTAATTTGAACTGCCCCGCTAGGCGTCTCCTCATTCCTTTAGCCTCATTTAATTTATTATTTAATTTATTATACCGCCGGTTTTTCCCGCCGCTGCTGCCCTGTGGCCCCTCCCCCTGCACAGCCCACGTTCCCGCCTCTTAGCTCTCGTCCCGCCCCCCTCCCCTACCTAATGGCGGCCACTGCAGGGGAGCGCGAGTAAGACCGTGACCTCTGGTCTTGGTCAGCTCTCTCCCCGGCAGCTCCGCAGCACCGATGCCACGCCGCAGTGCTGAGCCCCCCTCCGGTGAGGGTTCTCGCCTGCAGCCTCATTCCTGCCTGCCTCTTCTCCGCCTGCCTGGTGGCCCTTCTTGCCCTAATTTTATTTTCACTGCCTTTATTTTAATTTGAACTGCTCTGCTAGGCGTCTCCTCATTCATTTAGCCTCATTTCATTTACTATTTAATTTATTATACTGCCGGTTTTTCCCGCCGCTGCTGCCCTGCAGCCCCTCCCCCTGCACAGCCCACGCTCCCACCTCCCAGCCTCTCGTCCCACCCCCCTCCCCTACTTAATGGCGGCCGCTGCGCAGTCGCGCCGCCGGCACGCCGAAGGCAAGCCTGTCTGCGCCCGTCCGCGACCCGACCGCTGCCAGCACCAGGGAGCCTGGATCTACGACCCCCCTCCACTACAACTCTGCTGCTCTCCTCGCACTCAACCCCGGAAGGAACAACAACTGCCAGAGATCGACGCCAAACACCACCCACGGACAGTTCTCCTGCCTACGCTGCTGACAATCCTTCACCACTCGCAGCACACCCACTACTGCTGAACCCACGCCGGACGCCCTTACCACCGAAGCCCTGACGTGCATCTTCCTCAATGTGCGCTCCTTACACAGACACGCCGTAGAGATCTGGGACCTGCTCGACACTCTCTCGCCAGACATCGCCTTCCTCACAGAAACATGGACCAACTCCACCTCCGCTCCCGACATCGCCTACGCCATCCCTGACGGATACAAGCTCCAAAGAAAGGACCACCCCCACCGTCCAGGAGGAGGACTCGCCATGGCACACAAGAGCTCCCTCCGTCTCTCCACCTCCAGCACAAGCGGCCCCCTCTCCAACACAGAGCACCTCCACTTCCAGATCCAAACCAGCCCCAGAACCACACTGCGCGGGACCCTCGTCTACAGACCCCCTGGCCCTCGCGCCTCTCCCGCCACCACGATTGCCGACCTCGTCGCACCCCATGCCATGGCCTCCGTGGACTACATCCTCATTGGAGACCTGAACTTCCACCTCGACAACCGCAGCGACCCAGACTCCACCACCCTCCTTGACAACCTTGCAAACCTCGGACTGAAGCAGCTCATCACCACCCCCACCCACAGAACTGGGCACACCCTCGACCCCATCTTCGCAGGAGGGGCAAACATTCACTTCAGCCACACCACGCAGCCCCTCTGGACAGACCACCACTGCATGCACTTCACCTTCAACACCACCACCGCACCCAAACCCGCCCCACGCCCGCCACGAAGGAACTGGAGTAAGATCACAGAGGAACACCTCAACACCACCCTCCTCCACGACCCCCCCTCCACCACGACCGACGCCAACTCCGCAGCCAAAGAACTACACCGTCGGATCTCCAGCTGCGCTGACAGGCTCGCACCCCTCCGCCACCCCGTCAAACAACACCCCCCTGAAGGCCGCCTGGTTCACCACCGACCTCCAAGAAGACAGGCGCTCCTGCAGAAGACTCGAGAAACTCTGGCGGAACAGGAAACCACCGAAGACCAGAGCAACTACAAGAACACCATGAATGAATACCATCAGCGCATAAGAGCCACAAACGGACCTTTATCAAGAACAAAATCCACACCAACGCAAGTAACGTAAAAGAACTCTTCAACGTCATACAGCAGTTCACCAGACCCCCCAGTGAAGCCACGAACATCCCACCTTCTCAGGACCTCTGCAACAAGCTCAGCTCCTACTTCCAACTGAAAATCAACACCCTCTACGACAACTTCAGCGAACAGACTCCGGACACCACCACCCTCTCCACCACCAACATCCAGCCGACCATCAGCACTTGGAAACCTGCCACCACGGAAGACACCGCCACAACCATGAAGAACACCCACTCAGGAGCCCCCACGGACCCCTGCCCACCGCACATATACCACAGAGCCTCTGCCGCAATAGCACCCGAACTATGTCGGACCATCAACGCCTCCCTCGAATCCAGCATCTTCCCTGACGACTGGAAGCAGGCAGAGGTCAAGCCCCTCCTCAAGAAACACTCGGCTGACCCGACGGACCTGAAAAACTACCGGCCCATCTCTCTCCTTCCCTTCACAGCCAAAGTCACAGAGAAACTTATCAACGCCCACCTTCATCGCAGAGAACGCCATCCTCGGCTCCTCACAGTCCGGATTTCGCAGCAACCACAGCACCGAGACCGCCCTCCTTGCCGCCGCCAATGACATCCGCATGCTACTCGACCAGGGCCACACCACGGCCCTCATCTTACTAGACCTCTCCGCACCCTTCATCACCGTCTCACACTGCACTCTCGCAGCCAGACTCCACGGCGCTGGAATACGTGGAACCGCCCTTGACTGGATTCGCTCCTTTCTCTCCGGCAGAACCCAAAGGATCAGAATCCCTCCCTTCCTCTCTGAACCTACAGAGATCAACTGTGGAGTACCCCAAGGCTCCTCGCTCAGCCCCACGCTCTTCAACATCTACATGGCCCTCCTCGCCACCATCGTCAGACAGCATGGGCTCAGCATAGTATCTTACGCCGATGACACCCAGCTCATCCTCTCTCTCACGAAGAACCCCGAAGACAGCAGACTCAGCTTCCAAGAAGGAATGAAAGACGTCACAGCCTGGATGAGCGACAGCTGCCTAAAACTGAACTCAGAGAAGACAGAGGTCCTCATCATTGGACCCGCCCCCACTGCGTGGGACAGCTCCTGGTGGCCCCCTGCCCTCGGAAACCCACCCACCCCGACTGACCACGCCCAGAACCTCGTCATCATTCTAGACTCCTCCCTCACCCTGACCCGCCAGATCAACGCTGTTGCCTCCACCTGCTTCAACACCCTCCGCTTCCTCCACAAGACCTTGAAGTGGATCCCCCCCGAATGCAGAAAGACCGTCACCCACACACTCATAACCAGCAGACTAGACTACGGTAACGCCCTCTACGCCGGAATAAATAAGACCCTGCTACACAAGCTCCACACCATCCAGAACACCGACCTAGCTATGGCAGAGATCCCACTCATCTGCAGAACAAGAGCAGGTGGAAGAGCCTTCTCCTACGTCGCAGCAAAGACCTGGAATGAGCTCCCAGTCAACATCAGACGCTCCCCCACTCTGCACACCTTCAGGAAGAGCCTCAAGACCTGGCTCTTCGACTGATCCAGAGCTGCACCCCCCGCACCTTGAGACCCTCATGGGTGAGTAGCGTACTTTATAAACCCCCTGATTGACTGATTGATTGATTGATTGACTCAAAGCGTTATTGTTTTAACAAGAAGTGGCTCTCACTTCATCATGTGAGACCTTCGAATTGCAGGTGGCGAGAACGTCTAGTGAAATACAGTCATTTTTAAACACAAATCTCCCCCTACTTTTCAGGAAATTGATATATCAAATATTTAATGCGTCTGATACCACGGGCCTGGCATACTTTTTAAACTTGTGGGCGCCGGCCTTGTGACATCATTTCAAACTATTTTTGAAGTAATCCCAGCTTTTATACATTCTTTTTCTTTCTAGCATATTCAGTGGTTTCCCGCTGATGCTCATCTTCGTGCTGTTCTTGCTATCCCGCAAAGGCTGCTCCATTTGTGGTCCTTCCCGGATAGGAATTGCAGCAACTGTACCGTGAGCGAATGCTACAACTTTTTGGCGCGGTGCCCTTAGACGCTCTGGATGACTAATTTCGTCTAACCTTCCACTATGCTTACTTCACCTGCGTGCAACCTGTGTTCCATTGCATCCGGTGCCCCTTTCACTGGGCCCTAGACATCTGCCTGGCTACACCATCTCACGCTGCCCTGGATTTCGAACTGTTGATGGGTACCTTAGTGGCCCATAACCAGGACTGTTCATTGGATATGCGGCTTGTGTACAACCCTGCGTTGTAGCCAGTGGCCGGTGGTGATCCCTCTGCAAATGCGCAGCATCTTCTGGGTCTCAGTTTCATTGAAATCACCACAAGTTGTCTTTCATGGTCTTGTCGACAACTGGCTACGAGGAGCACGTTTGTTCCTTTGACTTGCTCAACTGGATGGCTGACATCTCTAATTTGGAAGGTTAAGATTTCTTACTTGACTCCTTGTCTTTTCACTTGGCATCCTACATCCTGGGTATCGGCGATACGCTGTAATTAGATACATTTTTCACCAAAAATCCTTTTTTTCCAATTTGACCAAAGTCCGTAAAGGATACACTTACTACAAACTGTTGTGAATGCTTTGGTTCTGCTTATCACCTGATTTCTGTCGTCATTTTGGTGCCACCATCCTGACCAAGGGGAGGGTGTCATATGTCCCATGCAGGCCCATTGTCGTTTTCCCTCTGTTAGCATGAGCACGTTGCAGACTGCCCTCTGCTAGGCGCACGTTACTGTACAAATGTATTTCGGTTTGTGCCGCGTTGTGCTTTCTCACAGAGCCTGCCGTTGTTTTTGCGTTCTGTTCTTTCCTGGGATTTAGTCTGCACACCGTAGACAAGGTCAATCAACAATGCCCCTTATTATTTTGTTTTGGTCAG
Source organism: Calotriton arnoldi (assembly GCA_963921515.1). NCBI lineage: Eukaryota > Metazoa > Chordata > Amphibia > Caudata > Salamandridae > Calotriton > Calotriton arnoldi. Next base: position 427,108 of record CAWUFW010013408.1, read on the forward strand.
GCCTCAACACCGAGACAAAACACACAAATGCAGCTTTTGTTTGGAAGCATGTACTTTGTCATATAGCTATATACAGATAAGGTAACAACTCACTTGGAGAGGGATCTTTCCAGGGAAGTTATCTGACAGCACCTGAGATGTAGAACTTTCATCTGCGTATGCTAAGGCACAGGGTCTGCTGCCAACACCCAGAGATCTTCTGATATATAATCACTTTGCTTCTGTAGAAGGAGAGGGGGTTAGGCTATCCTATCTTATAAAATGACAACTACTTTTATGATTTATGGATTACTTACTATGCTGACCGTTTTTGTGTTAGGCATTTTCTTACTCATTGTGGCATGTATACTGCATACTAGAGCACGATAGTTAAAATAAACTCTTTAAACTTTTCTCGTGTCTCTGTCAGATCTTATTGTGGACTAGTACGAGTGTGAGAGTGAAAGGGTGTGTCCTGCAATCGCGATTCCTGAGAGGGTCGGGAGTGTTGTGTTCTGGGGTGTCTAATCACTTTTTCCTCTGTGAGTGAGTAGGAGGGCAAGTGAGACACAATAGATAGTCGGTCCTGGGCTCATGGGTACTCAGGTGGTAGGATGACTTAGTCCCTGTCTACTAAGGTTCTATGATCCCAAGAATATTTCTGTGACTCTGCGGAATCCCTACAACACAAGAATGTATCCGGCTATCTAGCGAAGTTGGAATGACCATTCCAAGGAACGAAATGGTTTTGCGACCACATCATCGCATCTCGAGTATCTTTTTCTAAGGTTTCTTTGTCTCTACATAAGTGATCCTTCAGTAATGCCTGATTTTGAGACATTGTTCTGCATGGTGATTACTGGGTCCTGACATACTACCTGAATGCACCATGCCAAGAGCCCTACCGTTCTGGCCAAAGCCTGAGAGCTGCGTAAGTTAGTGACATCACCCTTAATTCTTTTTTATGAGAATTTTCTTGAATTCTAAGTTATAAAAGTTCCAATTGGAATCCACAGAGAAACTTTGTGAAACATCATTGAGCAGAAGGCAGATCAAAAGGGTGAGCCATAAAGTGGTAAACCCCTAGAGTGATAATGAAATTAAAGGAACCTCATGTGTTCCTGACAAATTGGACTAGAGAGGTAAGAGTCCTTGAGGTATAGTTCACCATTCATTGCTATAGCAAAAGAGCATCCTTGTAATGAACAATCATTTACACTTTGAAATGATTGTTTTTTGTACTTTTTTTTATTTTTTGCAAGAAAACTGTTGATCACAAAACGTTTAGGAGGGAGAGAAAGTTCTGCTGTAGCTCCCTTGGAATTATGCTTTCTTATATGCTATAAGAGCTCTGATTCTTCTACACATAAATACATTTGCCTTAGAGAAAACCAGTAAACAAGGAAAAACTATTGGACAATCACTGTATAGTTTGAAGAACCCAGAAATTCTCTGAAATTACTCGCTGGATTTGAAGAAACAGCAGTTATGGAACCAATTAGGAAAGGGGGAGAAAGTGGGATGCTGGCTTTGAGTAAAAGCTCTTTCCTTGCCCTCTGATGCATGGGAAATATCTGCCCATTTTCCTTTTGGGAAAGAAGGATGGTTACTGGTATTGCTGAAACTGGCCACCACATGGGTTTTATTGTAACTGATTATGGAAGTGGTAATGGTTGGAACGGCAAATCCTCGAACTACTGGCTTCATTAAAATCACATTTCCCAAACACTCTCTTTAGATTGTACTGTACTTTTGTATAGTGAGGAAAAGACTTGTTGGCATATTTCCCCGTTGCCTTTGGAAAATGGTTACTAAAAGGATATACTGAGCTGCTCGGCCATTCTGTTAACTAATATTATCCTGCAATATATGTGGGCAGTTCAGAAGGGCTGAGAACCAGTTAGAACTGCTAATCACAATAGTGAATATACTGGAATCCTCTCGGTTCCCCTTGTCTGAATCAGTCATCAGTATTGTCATAATCATCCTTTTGTGCACTCACCAAAACAACATTTTGTAATTTCTTCGTTTTGTATTCTACCTCCAGACCTGAGGTTCTATGGATTAATTGAGAGTCAATATCTTTGGGTTGTTGAGAACTGATAATTACAAAGTGACAGCCAGACAAATGCACAGAATTAAAGAACATTTTCTGATTTTAGGTGCAGTCTGAACTTTTTCAACTGCAGAGACACGCTCACCAAAAGAGTGCAGAGCTTCAGAATGGGAACTGCACAGCCTGCTACCACCAGCAGGTGAGGTCAGGTTTGAAATTATTGCACAGGCAACAGTGGAGTCAATGTGCAAATCCATGAACCTTGAGACAGAAGTACCGAGGAAAGAATATAGATTATATTTGATCAAACCTTCGAATCCAGACCAATTGCAACCGTATTCACACAAAAATATTTAAACCAGCAGTGCCACACTCATGTAAGCTGTAATTTTCATTTTGAATGGCTTATACCACCAGTAAAGCAATCTGATTTCTACAATCACAATTCAATCATTCATTTCTCCTTGAAGCGTTTTGCCAATGCTTCCTGCATGAACAGGTGTCCGAGGTGCAACTAAGTCATAAATACATGTGGTCAGCCATGGCACAAACAATTAATAACTTGCTCCAGCGCTGAGTCAAGGCTAGAGTGACATCGAAAACAAGTTACCAGTACATGAAATATAATGTGCCATTAGTGAAGCCCACGTAGCAGCAAACCTAACCTATCCTATATATAAATATATATATATACGAATACATATATATATATATATATTTTTTTTTTTTTCTCTCGAGTAGCATGCAAAACAAATATTAATATTTAACCATTAGCCCGAGTGCGCAGCTTTGTCTTCGGACCACTGGTGCAATTTCTTTTCACGAGACCGCCTTCGTGAGCTGTGGCACCTGCTGTGTTGAGAGCGGCAATCTTTAGGCGGTAAACGTACTTGGAGATATATATAGATATATATTGTATTGTATTGTATTGTAATTGCATTTATATAGCGCTTACTACCCCTGACGAGGCGTCGAAGCGCTTTTTCGGCGAGTAGCACGCTACTCCGGGACCCATAGAGGATTAGTGTTGAATTAGTATAGTGAAACATGCAAGTACATTTTAAGTGATGGATAGGTTAGGCAGTTATTTGGATTTGGAATGATAGCAGAAGGATAGAGGAGGAAAAAAAGGTTTGTATTTATATAGCGCTGGTTACCCCTGATGGGGTGTTGAAGCATGCTACTCTGGAAGCCCATCAAGGATTATATATATATTTATACAAAGCAAACGAGAAGCACAACAACCGTTAGAAACATAGCCGAAGTAAGCTCTACACACTATTGGATACGTAATAATAAACACATTACAAGCAAATTTCAGATAATAGACAACAGAAAGTAGTGACAGGGAGTAGTTTACTCGTGAATGAGCAACAAGAAAAGAGGCTGTCACTTACTGGTGACTTCTTTATATGAAGTTAGCCCAGGGCTGATTGGTGGTTTTCCTTCTGCTTATCCTGCAGTTTGTGAAACAAACTTTGGGGCATATTATCAAGCAGCAGCGATAATTATCGCTGGCCGCTCTTAGCGTGAGGATTTTTATCGCTGGCTATCGCTGGAAATTATCGCCATGCTAGCGCTGTATTAACAACGCATAGCGCAATGGCGATAATTATTCCAGCGATAGCGGTGTTTTCCATGGAACATCGCTGGTTTTCCAGCGATGTTCCATGGAAAACGGCGATATCCTTGATGATAGGGCCTGTGGTCTTAGCCACACAATCCACCCCCATGTTAGGTAAGTTTTAGTCAGGAATTTAACAGACGTTAAATTCCTGCGTTAGAGCATACTTAACGCGATTTCAAATATCGCTATTCCTCCTGATAATATCGCGAAGCTGCCTTCGCGATATTATCCCATGTTGTTTTCACAGCCACGCCTCCTTTGCATCTCATTATCGATGCGAGGCGTGTGAAAACGGGCCTTAACTCAAGGAATCACGCGCTAGCGTGTCCTTGATGATAATGCGATAAAATTATCGCCGCTTTTCGCCCGAAAACGGACGCTAAAGCGGCGATAATTTTATTGCGGCCCCTTGATAATATGCCCCTTTGCTGGGTAGTTTTCTGTGATTTGTGGCTGCTATCAGAAAAGTAGCAAATTAAGAAAGCATCTTATGAGCCTTCAGTATTTTAATAAAAATAATGCACAGGTGAAAAAATATTATTTATTTGAGACAATTGTTTAATTATAATATTAATAATAATATTGGTAATAACAAATATACCAAGATCATTAAAAAGAGTAGTATAATAGAAATAACAATTAAACACTACTACTAGCACTACTACTACTTCTCTACCTACTACTACTACTACTACTACTAATAATAATAATAATAATAATAATAATGTTTTGAGATGGCAGTTTTCACTTTAGCTTCGGCTTATGACGTTTCTTCTTCAGTTTTAATGTAAATGCAAAATGCCCAGAAATTTTTTTAGACTCAGAAAAAAATAGATGTATCCTTTGTTAATAATTGGTGAAAATAAAATATAAAATTTCAGGGCCTGATTCACAGAACTAACTTACGTCAAAAACGTAAAGTTAGTACTTTTAGTATTCACAGAATGCACTTACTCATTTTGGTATTCACAGAATGCACTTACTCATTTGGTATTCACAGAATGCACTTACTCATACTAACTTTATGTCCGCACTTCGGGCCGGAGATTCCAGCCCGGTGGTGGAGATTCCGGCCCGGAGGTGGAGATTCCGGCCCGGAGGTGGAGATTCCGGCCGGTTGTGGATATTCCGGTCGGTGGCGGACATTCCGCCACCGGCGTGTGATTCCTTGAGTTAGGGCCCGTTTTTCACACGCCTCGCATCGATAATGAGATGCAAAGGAGGCGTGGCTGTGAAAACAACATGGGATAATATCGCGAAGGCAGCTTCACGATATTATCAAGGAGGGGTAGCGATATTTGAAATTGCGTTAAGTATGCCTTAACGCAGGAATTTAACGTCTGTTAAATTCCTGACTAAGGCTTACCTAACATGGGGGGTGGATTGTGTGGCTAAGACCACAGGCCCTATCATCAAGGATATCGCCGTTTTCCATGGAACATCGCTGGAAAACCGCCACCGGCCGGAATCTCCACAACCGGACGGAATCTCCACCATCGGGCCGGAATCTCCACCTCTGGGCCGGAATCTCCACCTCCGGGCCGGAATCTCCACCACCGGGCCGGAATCTCCGGCCCGAGTGCGGACATAAAGTTAGTATGAGTAAGTGCATTCTGTGAATACCAAAATGAGTAAGTGCATTCTGTGAATACCAAAATGAGTAAGTGTATTCTGTGAATACCAAAAAGTACTAACTTTACGTTTTTGACGTAAGTTAGTTCTGTGAATCGAGCCCCAAGTGTTTCCATTAACTGTTTTTTCATTTGGTTTTGGACACAAAGTATAGCAGTAAGCCCAGTCCGAGCAATGTGCACATGAACTGACATAGTAAGTAAACTTCAAGATCCATACATCACTAATTAAAATCAATTTTACAAGTTAACTTCTGTTTCTAAGCTGAAAATATTCCTCAATTTCACCATCACCTTGAATCACACACGCACTTGGTTTTACTAAGAGTTTAATGCTCATTCACGCAGCACTGCACAATTTTGTGTGTAGTAGAGAACCTTTTAATGTTAAGTAAAGCAACACAGTGCAAAATATTAGGGAATAGCCCACAAGGACACCTAATCAATCATCCAAATTATTCTTTTTCATAACTAATTCTGTCATACTTCTGTCATCAAGCATTGTGCAGATCTATGAAATATGATTAATAAATATTATTACATTTATTAGAAGAGCATGAAGTAAGGATGTGTAAATATTATTTCCACCTTTAATGTGTATATTAATGTGAATGTTCATAGCATATTTATTGTGATACATCTGGACCTTCCACCCTGATTCACAGTACCACAATTTAAGTGTAGCGTCCAGATAAGTTCTATACTATTTTTCTGTTGCTATTGTAATATTTTGACTCTTTACTAAAGTAGTGCCATTTACAACTGATATACGAGAACATGTGAAAAATAATCACATAATAGAGGATCGTGTTTGCATAATCATTCATAAAACATGTAAGTTCCCTTGCATAATTTTGATAAGTGATGGTAGGCATTAAAGTCTTCATGTGATTGGGAAAACTGTGCCACGATACTCTAGTTCCACAGTTTCTGGCTTAAACTGTCATTTTTCCACAGTGGAGTAGAACCATATATGAACTCACTGTGGGAGCTCCAGCTTTTGAGGAAGTGCAGCACCCAGAGACAATGCAAGTCAAGGACTTCACCCACAGTGTACATGTAGCCCTAGTGGACAATTGCTATTGCCCTCCCAAACCAACTAGTCTGAGTCCAGTCAAAGAATTCCAAACCTTTCTCCAAAGGTTAAAATTGGTCATACTATTTAAAATATACTGCTATACTACATGGAGCATATAACATTGTGTGGTGTCGTGTTTCTGCCACAGATGATGCTAGGGTCATCCTGTTTTCTTTTGCATCGGCCATTATTTAAACTGCCATACTTCCCAAACTGTAAATAAAATACCTATAATTAAAATATATCTATCAATCTGACTGGACTTTGATTTCATTGCGTACAGTCATTTGCATGATACATTATCTGAGCTGCAAAATGCAGCTGGAAAATTAAATGTCTGAAGGAATTAGCTTAGTTATCAAACTGGTGTGAAATTCTACATCAGGTACCCTGACTCCAGTGGTAACCAGAAATTCTTATAAGGAGCATTGCATAGTTACCACAGCCTGTGATAGTGATGGATTTCTTTAATGGCAATGCTCAAGGCACTGGATAAGACAATCTTATACTAATTTATAATTGAGGACATAAAACTATGCGTTCACTCTTTGCAGACTGTGGAAATGTGGAAAGCCATCTATATGGTCTTTCAAAAAACCTTCTTATCTTGTGAATATATAGACGAGCTGCTTCAGCCTTTGGCATTTCACAGCTAAATAGAACAAAGGCTAAAATGAAAAGACAGAACTGTTCGAAGCAATTAAAATGACTTCCTTTTCACTCAGGATATTTTAAGTAGCTGATAAAATGATTCACTTCATCCTTTTGTTGTGTTCAATCTGTCCTCGAGGACAGGCCCAAAGACACCTTGTCTTAAATGAGCAAGCAGCCTATCTGTCAACTGATGCATACATTATGAAACACACTCTCTCAAACCCTAACTAAATGAAAAGCAATTCACAATGTCCAATCACATTTAGGTCTCCATTTTCTTTATCTATTTGCCAATGATTTATTACCAACCTTGAGACGCAAAGTCATGAACTCCCAATCTAAAAATCAGACTGAATAATTGAAAAGGGCAAAACTAAATGTTTTATATCAGTGTCACAGACACAATAAAGAACTGGCAACTTCCATGATAACCTGTTTCTTGTTTTCCAAATTAGATGCCATGTCTGTTTTGAAATGTGCAAAAAGAGCATTGATATTAAAGTGCAAAGCTGTATGTTAAGACGAGTATGGCGCTGATTATGAGTTGGTCAGTATGTTTCAGCCCGCGGGTAAACCCCTGTTTCCTCACGGGTCGGAATTATGAGTTGGTAGTGCTAAATGCTCAGGGCCCAATTCACAATGGTAAACTGAAACCAAAAGTCTAAGTTTATGACTTTTGGTATTCACAAAGGTAAACTTAGGCCAAAAGTCTAAGGGCCTCCTCATTTATGAACACTTTTGCGCCGCCGGAATGTCACTTCTTTGATGTTCCGGTGGCGCAATGTGCCCTGGCATATTTTCAAGGCCACGTAAAGTCATTTTGTGTGGCTTTTCATGGCCTTCTAAATATGTGCCCCTTTCACGCAGAGCAATGTGTGAAAGGGGCATTCCATGGGTGTTGCTGTGGGTGTTCCCAAGCAACAACCATGGAATCTGAAGCATTCCCAGATGTACGAGAAATCGTAAACCTGGGAATGTGTCAGAATCTAACACCACCCCAGGCGTTTACATTTCTCCTCATTTCTTCCTTTTTCTATGTGTGCTGCATTCTGCAGCACACATAGAAAGAGGAGATCACCTGAATTGATTGATTTTGTACAGGAAGGTGTCCCTTCCTGCACAAAATCAATCACCCCCTCAACGCAGGCACCATTGCACCATGGTGCAAGATTGCCTTTTTTGGTGCATGGCGGCCCATTGTGCGCCAGCGCAGGGGAAAAGGACAAGAATGCCATTTGTCGCTGCCCTGTGTCAAAACCTCATAAATGAGACCCCAAGTTTACAACTTTTGGTAATCACAAAGGGCAGTTATGAGTTGTATCTTTACATCCGCACTCAGACCGGAAGCTCTGCACTCGGAGCGGAAGAAGTTTGCTTTCACCCTGACACATCTGTGTCAGTGTCTACCATCACCCCAACCAGCTCCAGGGGAAACTCCTTAGCCCAACAGCCAATCTCAGCCTTGCACTGGGGCGGAGATTCTGCAACCAGCCCAGAATAAGTGTACTTACATACACCTGCAAACTATCAACACCATCTGCAATCCCAGCACTGCAAACCAAAAAAAGCAGCACAGATTCGAGGCCCAGGTTTGGCCACACAGACTTTTTGCCTTCCTTCTCTGCGCCTTGACTCCACCATGCTACCACTAAGGAGGAAGAAGAAATATAATGAGGAGGAGAACACCATGATAATTCAGTTTAGAGCAAGGCACCACAAAAGACTGCTGGGTCTACTCCCCTACTGCGGCAGTCCCATACAGAAGGCAGCCCTATGGCAACATTTGGCTACTGCAGTCACTGCATTGAGGGAGGATGTCCGTAGTGTCACAGACACCAAGAAGAAGTGGCAGGAAGAGAAGAGGCTGGTGATGGAGAAGTACAGCAGGATAGAGGTGGCCAGAGCTCTTCCTGGTGGACAAACTGGACCACGCCTCAGTCTAACCGCACTCAAGACGGATGGCCTCTCCTCCATTCACTTCCAGCTGCTCCATGGGCTGCCTGTGACAGTCGACCTTAATGTGGTGCCAGGTAAAATGCGATTATAACTATGAAACTAAATGATAAATGTCTGTGATACGCTACAAATGTGAATTTGGATGTTGTCCCAAGTATGTGCAAAATGGATGGTGAGTCAAACCCTCATGTGTCTCATTTCGTCCATTGCACTACAAGTCCCAGATTCCTTTGTGGTAGAAATAAAATCTTCCAATTACTCAGTCCCAATCAGTGGGCCATCACTGCTGGTGTATTCATCTAACACTGGTAAATGGCAATAGATAATGTGCCTCATTCACTTATCATTACTGTTGGTATGTAGATGCCATTGAGGTAATAGGTGACAAGTTGCATATATTCAACATTTCTTGGTTACGTCTGGTGACTTTTCTCTTTTATTGCCACATACAGCCAGAGTACAGTCACCCACTGGAGCAGAGAGACAGTGTCATGGGGCACATCAACCCATGCCACCAGCACAAACTGGTACGTAAATATGGCCAGGAGAGGATCCAAATATCTACATTGGGATCAAACAACCCATAAATATATGACATAGACTCCATCAATAGTCCAAACCCTGTGAGCTGAACTAGGAAATGTTGTGCATCACATGTCGACTAGAATGTGAACTGAAAACATACATATTGCAGGCCCTGTGACTTTTTCCAGGAAAACTCAGTCCACAGCAATATCTGTTACACGTACAGTGTTACATTTGGTCAGGCACCACACACTGGGCGGATGCGGGACCCTGGTAAGTATAGTTAAGAATGGTTTAACCTAATGCTCATTCTTCAAAGAGTGGATTAAATGTCTGCAGTATGTGGTGTGTGTCTAATATCACTTTTGTCACTCATCTCCATAAGCTCACATATGGCTCTTAACAGGATACCACTTTATAACATGTTGGCTAACGAAAGGATGCCCCTTAATGTTTGGTAAGTGAGCACAGTACGTCATTAATTGCTTATATTTTCTCTTCTGAAGAGGAGTAGCCACAACTGGGTTGAAAGTCCATGAAATGGATAATCTCCCCAAACATCCCAGGGCCCAAAATGAATGGTAATTGATGTGAATGAGGGCTGTGCTGATGCCAGCAGGGTTGCTGTTGGGAAGGGGGGTTGAGGCTGGTAAGGTGGGTGTAGAGGAAGTGAAGCATATACATATGGTGCCTGAACTGCACAACGTGAAACCAGGAAAGTTGGGGATCACCCCAGCTTCTCCACTTAGCCAAATTGTGTGATCCTAGCCAAATGTTGATTTTCACTTTGCCTCCTCTTCCTCCATAATCACATATAACTTAACCTTGAAATACATGCCTTCAGGATGTGTGCTGTACAAAACCTTACCCACTGTCAGGTAAAATAGACTATGATGTTGTTCATGTATAATGGGGACACAGACCACCCAAAGAGTGCATAGCACAAATGTTTAACCTCCCAGTCCAAAGTGGGCATTGTTGTCCCGGGGTTTCATGGAGGGACTCTCTCATGCACTGACTTGATCTGATGGGCGAAGGTGAAACAGGTCAGCATTTTGAGGAACTACTTTAGATTTTAGAAGAGACCACATCATACTTGAAGCATGATTCCACTAAAAATGAAGGTGTTTCCAAAGGTAGGCAGTGTAGGTCACCCTAGTGTAGGTCACCCTAGTTAGTTCCTTCCTTTAGCTAACAGTAACCTTCAATTATACATTTGCCTGTAAATGTGATATCTGGTTGATGTCAGTGCTGTGTTGAGTTAACAGTTGCCCAGTGCTGTTGCTGATCAGCAGGCTGCATGTAAAGGCAGGCCGTAAATTGCATATCACTGGTCTATACCTATGACATATACATGTAAAATCATTACCATCATCCTTTGTACTTAATTGTGGACATGTATGTCACATTACAGCTGCTGAGAGGACTTCCTCAGTGATCCACATGACACCATCCACGGGTTTGGCCGACATCCTGGCAGCAGCAGTCAAACACAGCACCATCCGGCCATCATGTAAGTGTGGCATAGAGTGTTGTAAACAATTGAATCCCAAATCATGCACAGTAACCAAATCCTTGTGAAAGGACATTAGTAGATATAGCCACTTCTGCATCGCATCTGAAGTTAGTGGGTAAAAAGTTCCCAACATATTCAATGATGTTGTTGTCAAGTGTGCATGTTCACATATAATTCATGCAGAACATTAAGTATAGTGTCACTTCCTTCTCAAGCTGCTGGATCGAGGACAACATCTTCTGCTACACACTCAAGGAGCCAGGTTCAACAGCTGACATCATGGGGGATCTTAATACCACCCAGAGCAGTAGTTGGAGCTGATGAGTTTGCTTTTTCATTGCACATCTGCATTGAACACCTCAATGCTACGGTATAAGTTGTCAAGTGTAGGTGTACCAGAACCAGTTTACATGTGGAACATCCATTATTACTAGGATAATTTGACTCAACCCTAGTGTTTGACCACATGATACAGTAAGGCAAATATTTATCCTGTTGCAACCTCTATCTTTCAGGTGCTGAGGATGATGAGTCACTTCAGGAAGACGGACCATCCACCAGTGGGGGGCAACAAGCAATCCAAGGAGAGAGACCACTCCTCTTCCAGGCAGCCTTGTCAGCTGCAGTAATACACAAGAGGAGGAGGAGGAAGTAGAGGAGGATGAGGAGGAAGTAGAGAAGGATGAAGAAGATCTGGTGCTGCTTGCAGAGGATGATGAGTCTGAGTCCCTGCCTGCCATTGTTGCCCCACTGGACAAAAAAATCTAAGCCCACACCTGCTCCAGCCAGCATAGTGCCTCCCACCCCACCCCTGAGGATTGCCCGGTCCCAGCAATCAGCCAACCAGTCACAGCATTCACCTACCCAACACAACCATCAACCCCTCACAGGCCTCACGTCCAGGTCAGATGGGTTGGTTCCCCTACATACTCCTCCCATGATAGTGCATCCCAGGCCTTCTCTCCACCATCTGAGGGACCTGCCACCCCCTAGTGAGGACCAGGTATCTGCTAGGCATCAATCTCCTACCTACAGCCTTCCACTTGCCACCCCCCCCTTGCTGGTGGACATGACAGTCGTATCTGTGGCAATCCCATGCAGAGGGCGATGGCAGATAGTCATGGTGACCAGTGGGAGGAGGATTTTTCACAACAGTAGGATGATGTGAGGCAGGGCATGCATGCCAAAGAGGTAATTCTGCCTGACATATCAGACTCACTACAGGACATGCCCCAATTCCCACAGATGGTGGACAGACTGACCCATGTGTTGGACAGGATGGATACATCTTGGCAGATATAGAAGATAAATGACTTCATATCCATCCATAGGGATGAAAGTGCAAGACACCATGCCTTGGCCATGAAGATGATGGAGGGCATGCTGAAACTGATCCAAAGTCTTCCTTCACAGTCAACACATTGGGGGGGAGCCAACACATCTACCTGCACCACATCACCCCCAGCCACCTGTACCACAGCCTGCACACGCACCCTTCAAATGTAACAGGCACCACCCACTTGCACGTGCCCCCCACTGGACAGTCACTTCACACTTCTGTCTAGTCACATCCCCCACCTGTACAGCCACCATTACCTACTGTCCAGGCACCCCCTAACTGTATAAGCTGCCACACCCCCTGTCCAGGCACCTCCTGTACCTGTACAGGGAGCCACACCCCCTATCCAGGCACCTCTCCCACCTGTACAGGAACACTCATCCCCTGTCCAGGAACCTCCCCCACCTAAACAGGCACCCTCATCCACTGTCCAGGCACCAGCACCCCCTGTACAGGCAGATGCACAACACACACATGCACCAAATTAAAGTATTTGAATATTCCTTGACAACATCAGACCCTCTCCATGGCAAGTGACACATTTAGCCTGTCATTACAGCTTTGTTGGTGCTGTACACTGGTTAGCACATGTGCATAGTTAGTACAGTTACCTAGACATTCCAAATGACATACAAGCCACGGTTGGGAAGATGTGTGTATTTCGGCCCCCTTGGAAATGTTGGTATCATTTTAAAAGCCACAAGTATCACAAAGTCAGCCTTTACTTCATGGCATATAACTATATATTTTTCCCTGAAAAACCACACACAAAAGGCATGCATGACAAAGCATCCAACACCCAAAGGCCTCTTGTCCCAACACTGAACATTGTCTGGGCCATTCACAAATGCAACATGTGAGGGTCATTTACCCAGCTGTGTTCAGAACACTACAAGTCCTAGAATGTACTCTGGTCAGTGCATTCAATGTGCTTCAATGAGGCATTGGCCTTATAACTACAGCAGCAATCACTCCGATTATGTGAAAGGAGACATAAGACACACAAAAAGGATGCATGATACAGCATCAAACACCTAAAGGCCTCTCGCCCCAACACTGAACATTGTCTGGGCCATTCCTACCCCTTTGCATACAGCAGTCATAAGGCCCTTGGTTCACCAGTCATGGTGTTGACTGAGCATTTATTCATTCAAATGCAACATGAGATGGTCATTTCCCCAGTTGTGGTCAGAACACTTCAAGTCCCAGAATGCACTCTGGTCAGTGCATTCTATGTGATCCAATGGTGCATTGGCCATATAACTACTACAGATATTGCGCAGATTACATGAATGGTGACATAAGACACATGATGGTACAGCTCTGTCACCATTCATATTATACTACTACACACATAAAGCAATTCATGCGCTTACCAGATCTTCGCTGCTCATACTCCTCCAGCTGAGCACGGAGGGTTGGCCAGGCTGCCCTCAGGACTCTCCAGTACAGTGGAGCTGGGGGGACAGGCCCAATATTTCCTGGGACTTTACTCAGGACCAGCATTTTAGGTCCTCACAGTACTTGTGGCGTGACCTGGCCCGCCGGTGGAAACACCTACTCCACTGCAATGCACAGCAATGTCGAACCAGAGTCTTGTGCACACTGCATTGCTCAGCTGGCCCTCTGGACCCCATAGAGCTGAGGGCACTTATCAAGCACCCCCTCAACTAATACGCTCAATTTGCCCTCACTGAAAGGGGGTGTCTTCTAATCAATCAATCAGGGGTTTATAAAGCGCGACTACTCACCCGTGAGGGTCTGAAGGTGCTGGGGACTGCTGGTCCCTCTGGGTGTGGAGGATCATTCGAAGAGCAAGGTCTTGAGGTCCTTCTTGAATTGGGTCAGCGACGCGGATTGCCTGAGGTGGAGGGGCAGGGTGTTCCAGGTCTTGGCAGCAAGGTAGGAGAAAGCACTTCCTCCGGTTCTGGTCTTCTGGATCCTGGGGATGGAGGCTAGGGTGCGATGGCCAGAACGGAGTTGTCTGGTGGGTATGTGGAATGTGAGGCGGTGGCTCAGGTATGCAGGTCCTACGTTGTGGAGAGCTTTGTAGGCATGTGTGAGGAGCTTGAAAGTGATTCTCTTGTTGACGTGGAGCCAGTGGAGTTGACGGAGGTGTTGCGTGATGTGGCTGCGGCGGGAGATGTCGAGGACCAGTCTGGCAGCGGCATTTTGAACATTCTGTAGTTTCTTGAGCTGTTTTGGGTGACACCCGCATAGAGTGTGTGCCATACTCAAGTCTGCTTGGGATGAGTGCGTGGGTAATAGTCTTTCTGGATTCTGTGGGGATCCATCTGAATGTCTTTTGAAGCCGGCTGAGGACACTGGGTTGATTTGGCAGTTCATTTAGAGCGATGAGTCCAGTATGATGCCAATGTTGTGTGCATGGTCCGTAGAGGTGGGAGGGGTCCCAGAGTGGCTGGCCACCAGGAATTGTCCCAGGCTGAAGGGGTGAGACCTAGGATGAGTACTTTGGTCTTGTCCAAGTTGAGCTTGAGGCAGCTGTCTTTCATCCAGGTGTCGACAGTCTTCATTCTGCTGTGGAAGTTGGTTCTGGCGATGTCGGTTCATTGGTGAGGGAGAGGATCATCTGGGTGTCATCGGCGTAGGAGACAATGTTGAGTCAGTGGCTTCTGATGATGTCTGCGAGGGAAGCCATGTAGACTTTGAAGAGGGTGAGGCTCAGGGAGGAACCCTGGGGCACTCCGCAGCTAACCTCTGTAGATTCTGAGAGGAACGGGGATAGTCTAACTCTCTGTGTCCGGCCGGTGAGGAAGGAGTGGATCCAGACCAGTGCCTTTTCGTGGATTCCAGCATCGTGGAGTCTTGTGATTAGGGTGCAGTGGGTCTCGCCCCGGTCGAAAAGGGAGTTTATGTCGTCGGTGGCAGCGAAGAGTGCGGTCTCCGTGCTGTTGTTGCTTCGGAAGCCGGATTGGGAGGTGTCCAGGATGTGGTTCACTTCGATAAACTCAGAGAGTTGGGCATTGATGGCCTTCTCGATGACCTTCGCTGGGAAGGGGACAAGGGAGATGGGTCTGAAGTTCTTGAGGTCTGTTGTGTCTGGGGGCGGCTTCTTCAGCAGGGGGTTGATCTCGCCATTTTTCCAGTCATCGGGGAAGGTGACGGTTTCGATGAAGAAGTTGATGGTGCGGCAAAGCTGGGGGGCAATGGCGGTGGCTGCTCTGTGGAAGATGTGGTATGGGCAAGGATTCGACCGGCCCCTGAGTAGATGCTCTTCATGGTCTTGAGTGTGTCCTCTGTTGTGAGATAGCCCACCTGAGCATGGTCTGTTGGGGTGGGCGGTGGTTGCGTGTGGTGGTGGCGGGCATAGTGGCAGGGTCTGGGGCATCGAAGCTGTCATAGATCTGCCTGATCTTGTGGTGGAAGAAGGTGCTGAGTTTGTTGCAGAGGTCTTGGGAGGGTGGGACGTCTGTGGTCTCTCTGTTGGGCCTGGCAAACTCCTTGACGACAGCAAAGAGTTCTTTGCTGTTATGTGCATTGGCATTGATTCTGAATCAAGTCCCTCAGTCATGTTGGGGGCAGTTTGGATGAACAGAGCAGCAGGATGGCAGAGGATCCTATTTGGATGTGAGGGTGAATCAGAATGGCCTGAAAATGGCTGCCTGCAACTTCCTGTCATGAATTTCCTACCTTGTATTTCCTGTGTGTCATTTCTTGTATTGAAACATTGGATTCCAGCCCATTTTCAGAGTCTCTGCCCGATTGCGGAGTTTCCGGATCTAGGGCGGAAACTCCGCACTCGGGCCAGAGACTCCAAAAAATAGCCGGAAAACAATGTTTTTTCCCCAGAAAGAGAGATAAAAAGTAGGAAAGAATGACAGCAACTTTAAATCAGGAAGGGAAGAGGTTTTGGGTACACTGTACTTCACATCCCAGCACAGTTTGCCCCTTTGCATTATGATACATGCAGTCAGCATTTTGCTCTTACATTAAAGTTGACTGTTTTGTTTCACCATAGTTGGGGCAACCATAGTTGCTGTTCATCCCTAGACACATAGGGCCTGATTCACAAAGGGCCTCCGCACTTGTGACGTAGCCCCCTCAGTCATGGGGGAGTCTTTGTACCTGGAGCAGAATCTTTACAATGAGAATTGCAAGTGCGGGGGCCCTTTGTGAATTAGGCCCATATATGTGTTTCTGGATTTAGTCCTTCATCAGTAGAGAGCAGCCCTCCCAACTCACTTCAATACAGGGTGGTGCAGGCAGCCATTTTTTGGTCATTTTTACCAAGCAATATCCTCTGCCATTCTTCTGCACTGTTTAACCCACCTCAACCAATATGGCTGAAGGAGCTGAAGACAAGGCACCCACACATTCTGTGATACTGATATGACCATACTAATTGAGGGGGTGCTTGATATGGAACCCACTGCATTATGTGAGGCCAGAGGAACAGATGAGTGCTGCAGCACACAATGAGATCTGGAGTCAATTTGCTGCATGCTGCAGGGTAGTTTGTATTTTTACCTGCGATGGGCCTTTATGTGCCATTAGAGCAGGGTGTGTGTGTTAGTACAACATTACCAGCTCAGACAGTGGCAGCCACTCTATGTCATATATCTCCCAAGGTACCTGTTAACATGAGACAGTGATAGGTCATGATAGGGGTCCATTAGACCTGCGTTTGTGATGCATTCTTCATTACACACAATACAAAATGGCTAGCCACATTTAACATGTCATTACAGCTTTTTTGGGGCTTTACACTGGTTATCACATGCGCATAGTTAGTACAGTTACCTAGACATTCCAAATGACATAAAAGCCACTGTTGGGAAGATGTGTGTATTTCGGCCCCCTTGGAAATGTTGGTATCATTTTGAATGAGACAAGTATCACAAAATCAGCCTTTACTTCATGCCACATAACAATATATTTTTCCCTCAAAAACCACACACAAAAGGCAGGCACAATATAGCATCCAACACCAAAAGGCATCTCATCCCCACGCTGGACATTGTCTGACCTATTTCTACCCCTTTGCACACAGCAGTCATAAGGCCCTTGGTTCGTCAGTCATGGTGTTGACATGGGGCCAGTAGGTGTTAGTCGGATTCATGATGGAGACAGTTTCTAATTACACAGCCATGCAAAGTTGCCCAGGTCCATTTATGATGTACTATTCCAGCCTCAATGATCACATTGAATTCTGCTACTTGTAGTCTTTTTCATTCCATAGTAAACAGGAACACAAGTCCCAGTTTCCACAAAAATTACCAACAGGCCTGGAGTGGCACATCACACATGGAGCTGCAAAACATGGCCGCTATGAGCAAGGACTATCTATGTCATTACACAGTTCCACTTGAACAATGGTGTACATATAACAGACATTTGGGCATGCTGCCACATTAGTTGAAGCACACACACATACAAGAAGCCTGATTCACAAAGGGCCTCTGCCCTTGTGCCAGAGGCCACCCAGTTATGGGGGAGTCTGCGCATCTTGGCACTGAGAAATCTCATGGCAGCGATTACGCCGAGTACATATACTCCCCAACCACTGCGGCACTTCTGCCCCAAGGGCAGAGGCCCTTTCTGAAACAGGCCCCTATTGCGAACTGTTCAGGGAGGTCTCACAAATGCACTGACATTTAATGCCCTGAGGTAATGGAGTCCTTAGAAATGTTGTCCTCATCACTTACATGCACACATAACATATTGCATGGCCTATCTTTTGACTCTTGTCAACAGTTGCTGTTTACAGACATAATGCATGGCTTACATGGGGGTGAGTGTTTTGATTTGTTCTGCATTCCGTCCATCAATTTTGTGTCTTTTGCTTTCTCGCCCTAAGTTCGCCAGGTATGCCCAGACGTGGGTCCTGGGCTCACTGTGCCACTGAAATCAAGCTATCCTGGCTGAAGAGGGGTGAAACGCCGAAACCGGTCCTAGGATGCTTGTTTCCGGTCCAGGGAGGACTTGGCTTGGCAGTTCGTGCTGGACTGTTCCCATGAGGCACAGGGTCAAGACTGATTTGCATATGGCTAGGTCTAAACTGGGGTGGCATGGTGAGCAAAAGAATGATGGATTTAACCCAGATCTCTTGACTGGGGGTGAATGTTTTGATTTGTTCTGCATTCCGTCCATCAATTTTGTGTCTTTTGCTTTCTCGCCCTAAGTGCGCCAGGTATGCCCAGACGTGGGTCCTGGGCTCACTGTGCCACTGGAATCAAGTTATCCTGGCTGAAGAGGGTGAAACCCCGAAACCGGTCCTAGGATGCTTGTTTCCGTTCCAGGGAAGACCTGGCTTGGCAGTTCGGGCTGGACTGTTCCCATGAGGCACAGGGTCAAAACTGATTTGCATATGGCCAGGTCTAAACTGGGGTGGCATGGTGAGCAAAAGAATGATGGATTTAACCCAGATCTCTTGACTGGGGGTGAATGTTTTGATTTGTTCTGCATTCCGTCCATCAATTTTGTGTTTTTTGCTTTCTTGCCCTAAGTGTGCCAGGTATGCCCAGACGTGGGTCCTGGGCTCACTGTGCCACTGGAATCAAGCTATCCTGGCTGAAGAGGGGTGAAACCCCGAAACTGGTCCTAGGATGCATGTTTCCTGTCCAGGGAGGACCTGGCTTGGCAGTTCGGGCTGGACTGTTCCCATGAGGCACAGGCTCAAGACTGATTTGCATATGGCCAGGTCTAAACTGGGGTGGCATGGTGAGCAAAAGAATGATGGATTTAACCCAGATCTCTTGACTGGGGGTGAATGTTTTGATTTGTTCTGCATTCCATCCATCAATTTTGTGTCTTTTGCTTTCTCACCCTAAGTGCGTCAGGTATGCCCAGACGTGGGTCCTGGGCTCACTGTGCCACTGGAATCAAGCTATCCTGGCTGAAGAGGGGTGAAACGCCAAAACCGGTCCTAGGATGCTTGTTTCCGGTCCAGGGCGGACCTGGCTTGGCAGTTCGGGCTGGACTGTTCCCATGAGGCACAGGGTCAAGACTGATTTGCATATGGCCAGGTCTAAACTGGGGTGGCATGGTGAGCAAAAGAATGATGGATTTAACCCAGATCTCTTGACTGGGGGTGAATGTTTTGATTTGTTCTGCATTCCGTCCATCAATTTTGTGTCTTTTGCTTTCTCACCCTAAGTGCGCCAGGTATGCCCAGACTTGGGTCCTGGGCTCACTGTGCCACTGGAATCAAGCTATCCTGGCTGAAGAGAGGTGAAACCCCGAAACCGGTCCTAGGATGCTTGTTTCCGGTCCAGGGAGGACTTGGCTTGGCAGTTAGGCTGGACTGTTCCCATGAGGCACAGGGTCAAGACTGATTTGCATATGGCTAGGTCTAAACTGGGGTGGCATGGTGAGCAAAAGAATGATGGATTTAACCCAGATCTCTTGACTGGGGGTGAATGTTTTGATTTGTTCTGCATTCCGTCCATCAATTTTGTGTCTTTTGCTTTCTCGCCCTAAGTGCGCCAGGTATGCCCAGACGTGGGTCCTGGGCTCACTGTGCCACTGGAATCAAGTTATCCTGGCTGAAGAGGGGTGAAACCCCGAAACCGGTCCTAGGATGCTTGTTTCCGTTCCAGGGAAGACCTGGCTTGGCAGTTCGGGCTGGACTGTTCCCATGAGGCACAGGGTCAAAACTGATTTGCATATGGCCAGGTCTAAACTGGGGTGGCATGGTGAGCAAAAGAATGATGGATTTAACCCAGATCTCTTGACTGGGGGTGAATGTTTTGATTTGTTCTGCATTCCGTCCATCAATTTTGTGTTTTTTGCTTTCTCGCCCTAAGTGTGCCAGGTGTGCCCAGACGTGGGTCCTGGGCTCACTGTGCCACTGGAATCAAGCTATCCTGGCTGAAGAGGGGTGAAACCCCGAAACTGGTCCTAGGATGCTTGTTTCCTGTCCAGGGAGGACCTGGCTTGGCAGTTCGGGCTGGACTGTTCCCATGAGGCACAGGCTCAAGACTGATTTGCATATGGCCAGGTCTAAACTGGGGTGGCATGGTGAGCAAAAGAATGATGGATTTAACCCAGATCTCTTGACTGGGGGTGAATGTTTTGATTTGTTCTGCATTCCATCCACAAATTTTGTGTCTTTTGCTTTCTCGCCCTAAGTGCGTCAGGTATGCCCAGACGTGGGTCCTGGGCTCACTGTGCCACTGGAATCAAGCTATCCTGGCTGAAGAG
The DNA here is from genome assembly GCA_963921515.1 of Calotriton arnoldi. Taxonomy (NCBI): domain Eukaryota; kingdom Metazoa; phylum Chordata; class Amphibia; order Caudata; family Salamandridae; genus Calotriton; species Calotriton arnoldi. The sequence goes on from CAWUFW010013408.1 coordinate 447,632, forward strand.
GGGTGAAACCCCGAAACCGGTCCTAGGATGGTTGTTTCCGGTCCAGGGAGGACCTGGCTTGGCAGTTCGGGCTGGACTGTTCCCATGAAGCACAGGGTCAAGACTGATTTGCATATGGTCAGGTCTAAACTGGGGTGGCATGGTGAGCAAAAGAATGATGGATTTAACCCAGATCTCTTGACTGGGGGTGAATGTTTTGATTTGTTTTGCATTCCGTCCATCAATTTTGTGTCTTTTGCTTACAAAGTAGTCTCAGCATGGAATTTATGGACAGAGAGTTAAATGTCCAACTATGATCATTGACCACAGACTACAAACTACATGAAGGCCGTAACACAACAGGTTGCTCAGGAGAAAAAGAGTGGTCAAGTACCTGCATACCTTGCCCTCTATTCTGTACAATGGCCTGGTTGCCCGGATTCAGATCTAGCTGTGGGTCCAGGGGTATGTGTAAAGCCATGATTTTTTTTTTTTTTTTAAATCTTTTTATTAACAGTTTTTTTTTTTTTGCTACAATAACAATCTAGTTTTCATTGGTGCATAGATTAGAAACATGATACAATACAGAAGCGGTCTCAAGTGGCATTCATAGATTCATTAGCTCCTGTTAATTAGCACCCGCGACCCGCCCATATACAAAAATTATTCCCTTTCCCACAATGCAGTTAGTCACTACTATCAGTCTCGGATTCATCCATTGGGGGGGCTCACAGATATCACCCCGATAAACGTTCCATCTTCCCCAAACCCTTGTCCATTTCTTGGGGCACCCTCTATGCATATAAACTGACTTTTCCGCCATCATTGCTAAATCCATGTCCCTACACCATTGATCAAGGGTAGGACTAAGACTGGAACCCCATTTTTGTGCAATGTTTCGTTTTGCCACTGTCATTCCCAAGGTGACCCAGTCCTGAGCTGTGGCACCCAAATCCGTAGGGTCCCAGATGTTGAGGAGACAGCACCTCGGGTTTGGAAGAACTGTGACAGTCGTGACCTGGGAGAGTGTACGCATCACCGCCTTCCAATAGCGTGTCGTCTCTGCACATAGCCATATGGTATGATAAAATGTACCTACTTCCCCGCAATTCCTAAGGCAGAGCGGCGTATCCGCTCGGTGTATTCTGTGTAGTAGTGTCCTGAAGTAGTATGTACGGTGCAGGACTTTTAATTGCACTAGTCGAAGTCGCGATGGTATGGAAGCCTCTTTAGGGGATGCCAGTGCCTCCCGCCAGTCAGCCTCGTCTATGTCTCCCAGTTCTCGTTCCCATTTGGCCTTCAACGCCGCTGTGGGGTCCGGGCGATTATTTACTATTTTCTTGTAGGTTTGTGAGATCGCCTTTTTATGGAGATGGGCCGTCAAGAGTCTGTCCTCTAGTGGGGATGCCTCTTCAGGTCGTGTTCCCGGCGGCAGCAGGGTTTGGAGCGCATGTCGGACCTGAGTATAGCGAAATAGCTCTGTCGGCGCAAATCCATAAGTGGCCTGTAAATGGGCGAATGTGACTATTTGTCCTTTCTTCCAAAGATCCCCTACTGTCGAGATCCCTATCAAGTCCCATTTGGTAAAGCCTTTGGTATTACGCAACATACCTAGTCTCTTCGTATCCCATATAGGCATGGCTTGCGTAACTACTCCTTCCCAGCCTAAGGCTCTTTGCGCCTCGAACCATATGTGTAGCGTGTGGGCTGTTGGGCCCGTGATGTTATGTCTCTTCTTTTTGTTGTAAAGCGCTCCCATGATCCCAGAAGGGGCCAGTAGATGTCTGTCCATTCGATACGCTGGGTCCCCCTGGGGGGCATGGAGCCAGTCGTTAATTGCCACCAGCTGGGAAGCCCAATAGTAAATTTTAATGTCGGGAGGGCGATGCCACCGTCGTACCAGCTTGTGGTAAGTTTAGACAGAGCTATACGGGGAGTTTTTCCGTCCCAAAGCAGCGTTGTTATTTCGGCATTTATCGCTGCGAAGTATTCCCGGGGGACAGGGAATGGTGTGTTTTGTAGCGCATACAGAAACCTAGGGAGCGCCACCATTTTAAAAAGGGCCGCCCGCCCCAGCAAGGTCAACGGCAACGAGCGCCAATGTGCGACATCACTTTTGAATCTCCTCAAGGGCTGCGTCAAATTTTGTTCAGTGAAGAGTATGCGATCATGCGTTATGAATATCCCGAGGTACTTAAGGCCGGTGGTTGCCACCTGTAGGGTGCATCCTCGTGGGAGCTGTGGCGGGGGCCGTGTAAAACATAGAGGAGTGACTTTTCCCAATTAATGGTATAGCCAGACACTCGTCCATAGGCCGCACATATATCTAAAAGGCGATTAAGGGAGCGCGCTGGGGATGCTAAGTATAATAAAATGTCGTCTGCATATAACGATATGCGGTCTTCCCAGTCGGCTGCCCATCGTAGGCCACATATCACTGGGTCCCACCTGATCCATGCCGCCAGAGGCTCAAGTACCATTGCAAATAAAAGTGGCGACAATGGACAGCCCTGCCGTGTCCCTCTTCCTAGCGGGAATTTCTGTGACCTAAGGCCGTTAACCACTACTTGCGCCATCGGTTGAGTATACAATAGTTGAATCCAGGCACGAAACTTTGGCCCGAAACCTAGGTGTTCCAAGGCTGCAAAAGGAAAGGCCACTCGACTAAGTCAAATGCCATACGTGCGTCAAGTGATATTATCACTGCGTCTTCCGCTATGGTCGACCTACGTTCCATCACCCCATGCAGTCTTCTGAGATTTTGCGCTGTATTGCGGTTGGGCATAAAGCCCGATTGATCCGGGTGGATCACCGCGGCTAGGTGGGGTTGTAGTCTGGTGGCTAACGCTTTTGCGAGTATTTTTGCCTCCGCGTTGATCAAAGAGATCGGTCTGTATGACGTGCACTCCTGCGCCGGCTTGCCCGGTTTGGGTATCGCAACTATAGTTGCGAGACGTTGATCTCTTGGTAGGATCCCTGTTTCCAAGCTATCCTCGTACATAGCCAATAGGTGTGGCACCAGCTGGGGGGCTGCATACTTGTAGAACTCAACCGGGATCCCATTGGGTCCCATTGCTTTTCCTGCATGTAGTGCTCTAATTGCTTGCGTGAGTTCTTCTGGGGTAAGGTCCGCCTCCAAGGCTTGTACTGCCTCTGGGGTGAGCTTGGGCATGTGTATGTCACGTAGAAATTTGAGATTATCTTCCCTAGTCGCAGTGGCTATTGGTGTATATACTGCCGTATAATGTGCTGCCAGTGCTTCTGCAATTTGTTGCGGTGCAGTTACCATATGCCCGTCTTTTAATCTGATCTGTGCTATCCAGTTACGCCCCTTTTCTTTTCTCCCCAGCCAGGCAAGTAGACGCCCTGCTTTATCACCCTGTTCGTAGACAGTGTGTTGCGTGTTGGTTAGTTTAGCAACGGCTTCCCCCTTGTGTAAGCTGTGTATTCCTGTTGTGCCAGGTGCAACCTGTGTGTCGCTTCTTCAGTGGTGTCTGCCGCATGCGCAGCCTCTGCCTTCGCTACTTCCTGTTCCAATTTATCTACGTGGCCTTGTCGTTCCCGTCTCTGTCCCACCACTAAAGGGATTGCCTGCCCACGGAGGACTGTCTTGTATGCCTCCCATAGAATCGTTGGGGAGGGGACTGAGTGCTGATTTTCTTTAAAGTAGCACTTCGTCGCCTTAATGAGGCCCTGTCGTATGATACGATTTTTGAGGTACCCCGGGCGAGTTGGGAATGTCCGCTGGTTTCGGGGGCCAAAGGGTGCATACGCAATAAGTATCGGTGAGTGGTCCGAGATCCCCCTGGGCAAGTGTGTGATCTCAGTCATTCCCGTCATGCCTGTGGCCAAGGTGAAGACGTAGTCTATTCTGGAGAGACTATTATGGACTCCGGAGTGGAATGTATATTGTCGCCCCGTCGGGTGCCTGATTCTCCAGACATCCAGTAGTCCCAGCGCCTCTATAAATCCGTTCAATTTTCGATTGGTCCCTCCCGGGTCCCTAGGGGGCTGTCGATCTACAGATGTATCCATGACGGCATTAAAGTCGCCACCCATAATAAGTTCTCCATCTGGGAGCGCGAGTAAAAATTTCCCCAGCTCTGAAAAAGCCTGCTGGTGCAGCATCGGCGGGATATATACTGACACAATATTATATAGTCTACCATCCCATTGGCATGTGATTGCTGCAAACCTTCCCTGATCATCCTTGTGTGTTCCAGTTATTATCAAGGGGAATCGCCTGTTGATTAGGATCCCCACCCCTCTGGACCCGGAGGTGAAGTCGGAGTGTACTGCCATGTTAAACCCCCATCTATCGAGAGCCTTTACTGTCGTTCCCTGCAGGTGAGATTCTTGGAGGAGTGCGACCGTAGGATTTTACGTCTAAGGTACTGTAAGACCAGACCTCGTTTGATTTTGTCCCCCAGGCCGTTGACATTCCACGAGAGTATTTGCAGCGGGGGGCCAGACTCATGAGAAGTCTGTGGCTGGAGGCCAGTGTTACTGTCTTCTAGGGTCGTGTCTGCCATAGTAATTATCAACGGCTAGTCTGTCGCGTATAATTGGGAGCTCGTCTCCTCTTCTGTCATCTGCTTCACTCTGACCTGTAGCACCAAACATCAAAAATGTGAACATAACAAAAATAAACCCAAATAACTGACCCCAGCCCCCACCCCCTCCCTGCCTCCCTGCACAGCGGATTCAGAACTACCCGCCACCCCAACTTAGCAGAGTGCTTTAACCCCATAACTTTGTACTTGCGTAAAAGGGGGGGAGGATCCGTCCCATACCCTCCGCCTGTCCCCAAGTGTGTCCTCATTGTCCAGGGCATACAGCTCGCACCTTTCATCTTCCCGGTTCAGGTCCCATTGCTCAGACAGAGCATCGTGCGGCCACTATTTCCACTCCCCTGGCATGAGGCAAGGCCCTGCGTGGGCGCCCCAGGCCCATCCCCTTGCGCCAGCTACCTCACCAAGTATGTCATTCTATGTCACTGCCAGGCGCCGTCTCGAGGCTGGTCGCTGTCATGGTCTCTGTTCCTGGGGGTCGGTCTGTTTGAGAACGTTGCTGTCTAGACTTTGCTCCTTGCCGGTTACCCCCCGTGGCCGGGCGCCACCCCTCCAGCCAGTCATGGGCCTCCTCCGGCGTCGCGAAAAACCAGCTCTTCCCCTCCGCTTCAACCCTGAGCTTTGCTGGGAAAAGCATTGCATATTTCAGTTCCCTGTTTCGCAGCTCTCGTTTGACTTCCCAAAAATTTCGCCGCTGTCTAGTGACCGCCGCCGTGTAGTCCGGGTACAGCGTCACATCGCTGTTGTCTATTCTCAAAGGGGGACCAATTCGGGCCGACTGTAGAATCGCATCTCGGTCCCGGAAGTTAAAAAGTCGTGCCAGGATAGGTCGCGGGGGGGCCCCTGGTCTGGGTCGCCCGCCCGGTACACGGTGGGCTCTTTCCACCGAGAAGAATCTGGAGAGACCACGAGGTTTGAGCTGCGTTTGGATCAGTTCCTCCACAAAGAGATCAAGTGCTGGTCCCCTGACGCTTTCTGGTACCCCTACTAAGCGGACGTTGTTGCGCCGAGAGCGCCCTTCCTGATCATCGAGTTTCTCAGCCATCTGCTTGGTCACTTGCTCAAGATGTCGTACTTGCTGTTTCAGCGCTGCCGTGTCCGTCGACAGGGCCGCCGTGGTGGTTTCAACCTCTGTCACTCTTGTGTTTATTTTGGATACATCGGCTCTTAGCAGTGTAATGTCACAAGATATGGCACCTATGGAGGTTTGCATTTGGTGAAGAGTGGCCATCACATCTTGCAGGGTTACCTCCTTTGGTTTTTCCGCTTGCTTGCCATTAGCCGAGCTCGGGCGTCACCCAATGTGTCCTGCTGTTCTTTAACAAAGTTGTATTTGTCTAGACGGTGGCTTTGTACTGAGCGCTGTCCCCTTCCTCCCATGGCGCCTTCAAACTCAGAGGGGCAGTTGGGCCGAGGGGCGGTTCAGTGTCCAGAGTCTCTTAACTGCGTTGAGATAGGAATCAGGGCGATCTGTCTGTTGCTTCTTTTGTTAACTAGCAGCTACTGAACTTGTCCACAAGGGTGAGGCAGGGCTATGCCGTCTTGTGTTCCTTTTTGCCTGTAGCGACTCCGCTGCTTCGCGGCTGTGGGGCCTGTAAATTATTGCAGTCCGGTCTGGTCGTGGTTATGAGGCTAATGACCCGATACTGTCCACACACGGTGCGCAGTTCCCCTTGCTGGCGGGGGGAGGTTAAGGTGACCCGCGATTCCTCGGGGAGCCCAGTAGGTGGGTCCGGGCCCGGGGGTTATGCTATGTGGATCAGCGCCGGTCTGTGGTGTCTCCTGCCCGCTTGGTGCTCACTGTGGCTAGAAAGGTTTTACTTCACCCAGCCGCTCCTTGTTCCAGCTGCGGCACCGTATTGTTCTTCCCCAGCCGTGAGCAGTGATCGGTAGTTGCCTGCACCTGCGGTCCGTCTTATCCTACCTCCGAGTCCCGGGTACGTTGCCGGGGTTCTGTGGTGCCATTCACCAACCGGACGGCAGATCCGTTCCGTGATAACGATCGCGCTGCTTCTCGATCGTCACTGTAGACCGGCGTTACTTCGGCCCCCTGCTGCAAGCTTTCCTTTTCCGCATCGGAGTGATTGCTTATGTTGCAGGTCGTGTTGTGCCTTCTTTGGCCCCAATGCAACAACTGCTGCTGCGTTCAGCTCTCGGTGTCGTCAGGTCGAGACCAACTTTAGTCCCCGGCTACAGTTTTAGGTAAAGGCCGCACTCCTTCTCCTCGGTGCTGCGCTGCCAGGGTGTGTTTATCGAGAGTCGCACCCGGCGCGTCGGATTCTCTGTCTCTTCCGACCCTTAGTTCATTGCTTTCGGGGTCACTACTGCCCACGGATTACTGGCCGGATCGTTGGGGAGTTGGCTGGGTAACGGAGCCTCCTTAGGCAGCGGCCATTTGCTTCGGCTGCTAGCCACGCCCGTAAAGCCATGATTTAATGCTATGTTGTGCAAGACACAACTGGCTACTATAATCTTGCACACATCAGGGGAGTACAGCAGCACCCCCCCCCGTTTGGTCAAGACATCTTAATCGTGACTTCAGGAGACCAAAAGTGCACTCTATGATGGCTCGCAACTGAATGTGTGCCCTATTGTACCTTCACTGAGGTACAGTGGTTGCATGTCTGTATGGTGTGAGGAATTTAGGGGAGAGTGCATATGCAGCATCACCTGAGGAGGAAAACGGGGGAATATTTGTACATGTCACTCTTGCATCTGTACAGTACATGATGTATGGAATGGTACATGTTGTAACTGTTGGGGGCATATATGTGGCATGAGGAATAGTGCTGTATGATGGTTGTGTACATCACAAAAAACATGCATATCAGACGTGTGTGGTGCTTGATACTTCCACATGTTGCCAAATTCTCCCACCTCCATACGCCGGGCAAGAGGTGACTTGTGGAATACATAGCTTTAATGGGTACTGCCTGGGAAAACTGCATGCATATCAGTAAAGCTACCACTGGCATCACAGACACCCTACATGTTAATAGAGGGCCAGTGGTGTCTGCTGCAGAAGATGTGTGCATTGTGGCGAGGTGGCTGAAAGCCACATCCAAATGTGCCTAGCACTCATGGGAAGCAGGAAAAGAGATAGAAATCCCTAGCTACCCTTTGGCTTCTGTCCAGTGCATGGGGCATTCGTATGTGGAGATGAGCTCTCCTATTGATGCAGCTCAGTACCTGATGCAAGCATCAGGACTGGCTTGCCTGAGAGATGCCCACAAGGTCACAGGAGACCCTTTGGAATGACCTTGTTACAATAAAATAGGGAGCTGTTAGGATCTTGACATAGGCTGGGATGGAGTGGAAGCGACTGGTCACATTTTCCAGATCCTGCTCCCAAACCATCTCCGAGATGACATCAAGGGGAAAACGGTATCTGGCCCTAACATCTTGTCTGGACATCCCAAAGAGGTTTATCCTTTGTCTAAAAATCCTCCCTACTCTCCTCCTCCTTCTTCTCAAATCGTTCTGTCGCATGGCAAGGGGCAAACTAACAAACACATTCAGCCTTATGTTGAAAGGACTGAAAGGGTTTGTTTGTAGCAGCTCTGCTTTTATGTTTGCATCCAGGCTGGGATCGGCTGTTGGGCTAAGGAGTTTCGCCAGGAGCTGGTTGGTGGAAATGATAGACACTAACACAGGTGTGTCAGGATGAAAGCAAACTTTCTCCGCCCTGAGTGCAGAGATTCCGCCCGAGTGTAGGGATACCTGCCCAAGTGTGGAAACTCCACCCTGATTTCAGAGATTCTGGTCCGAGTGCGGACGTAAAGATCCTACTCATAAATGCCCTTTGTGAACACCAAAAGACTTTTGGTCTAATTTTACCTTTGTGAATACCGAAAGCTGTAAACTCAGACTTTTGGTCTAAATTAACCTTTGTGAATTCACCCCTCAACCTTCGTTAAGTTTCCACATGTCAAACCTGCCAAAATGTTACGAGGGAAAGGCATATGATATTTACTGTACCATGTGGATTTTGGTGTGTTAAGCATCAAAATTTATATGTTATTCCCAAACAACTCATGATAGGTGCACCATGATATTGTTATTTATCAGGAGCAATAAATAGCACCTAAATCGTAATCAGGACCTTAGTAATATATGCCTAACTGAATGCTCAAGCGATGTCCCCAAGAATATGTGGGTCCTTATTTCGAGTTAGCTTCTATCCCAGCAAAGTCAAGATTCCCATGCCTCATTTAGAGATGAAGGAACCGCAGTGCTTCTAGCAGCTTAGGTGGCTCTGCTGTTGGAAACACTTCAGGTGAGAACAGTGGGGGGAGCCCCAATTTATCTGCGTTGGGACTACAGCCACCAATTTCTGCTGCACAGGTCCACCATTCTAGGCATGGAAGACACAGGCAGATTGCCAGTGGTTAGATTTATTGCATCCTCCCATCACCTTTTGTGTTTTTATGTAACACCCTGAGTGGACAAGGTAATTCCCAGATGTGGGTCCCTTGCCCACTGTGCAACTGGAACCAAGCTACACCCAACTGAAGAGCCCTATTGAGGGTGAAACCAGTCTTGGAATGCTTGTGCTCTGGTTCAGAGAGGATCTGGCTTGGAAGTTCGGACTGGACTGTTCCTAGTGGGGCAGGGACAAGAGTGATTTGCATATGGCTGGGTCCAGACTAAAGTGGCATGGTGGGCAAAAGAACGATGGGTTGGAATGCTACCCTGAGCAATTGCCAGTGGTTAGACTTATTGCAAGACTCCTTCCATCACCTTTTCTGTGTTTGATGTACTGTTCTAAGTGGCCAAGAGTATGCCCAGACATGGGTCCATTGCTTACTGTGCTACTGGAACTAAGCTACACCCAACCGACACATTGGAGTAGGGTTAAGACTGGTCTGCATATAGCTGGGTCCAAACTGAGGTAGCATGGTGGGCAAAAGAAGAACAAAGGGCTGGAATGCTACCCCAAGATATTGCCTGAAAATTAAATAACATAAGTAATAAGGGGGCAGGGTAGGCGTATCCTGACATCCCGGACCTTAAAGATGGACCTTAAAGATGGGGGCCTAGAGGGATGAGGGCTAAATTGAAGAAACAAAAATGTTGTGGGGTTTGCACGATCCTGCAGTACTCTCTCTGGAGTTAGAGGGGCTCCCCGAGAGTTCCTCAGGAGCTCTAGGCCACGCAGGCTGCTGCAAGAGTCTTGAAGGATTGGAAAACTATTTCAAAAAATTTCTGGGAGCTTGAGTGTCTGTGTTGGGTTGGCCGCTTACAGGCGGCTGGTCGGGCAGCTATTTGATGCTGCTAACAGCCAAAGGATACTAAATACAGGAGTAAGCCCGTTAACCCAGTTGAGACCGGGTAAAGTGTATAGCAAACACAACAATATCTCAACATTTGTACCCAGGGCCTGCTCACTCTCAAACTTTCTTATTCTCCTTTTCCCTTAATACAGCACTATCTCAGAAATTAGTAACCATCGTCCTGATGACGATCTTAATTTGAACAGGTCGAAACGCCGTCGACTACACAGCGTTAATCGCGGCTCCTACGGGGTCAAACAAACCCGCCTAAAATATAATACCTTACTTGTATTGACCTAATTTGTATCATTGACCCCTGAATTATTTGGTTTCACTTGTTTTTCGCCGTTCACGCTGCTTCATCACCTCTGTGTCACTGCGCCGTTCACTTACACCAGCACGTTTAGTGCACACTTGTTTGTTATGGTTACTCTAAATTTAATTGTATCGTAGTGCTGTTCTAACTACCTACAAATAACAACCCTTCCAAAACTGCTCTTGGTCTCCCTTCCCTTTTTTTCCCGTCCTCAAGTGATTTGTACACTTACTGTAACTGTCTATATTAATGGTTACCGGTTTAGAAATTGTTGTGTTTGCTAACAGCCAAAGACCATGCTTGGTGGGGGGGTTGCTGGCCGCAAGGGGTTGGATGCAAAGCCTCGCCACAGGCGAGGCCCTGCGGGCAACCCCACACCGCATACAACTGAAGGCCATATGTGGTGCTGGCTGGCCACTCACAGGGGGTTGGCCGCAGATTTGGCACCCTTACCATGCACTGATGATAAACTCACATATTACAAAACTTATAACATATTCTATGACATCATTGATAACATCACTGATGGCAAATTAATTGACATCATTGATGACAACATTGTGAATGGCGAGGGTGCGAGTTAGAGTTACTTGAAATCACTATAACTGGTGAATTTCAGTGTTTTTTTTAGTTTAAAATGTTGCGTTTAATCTGACATTTTACATTGCTTTACACTTGAATATTTTTCAGTGAAAAATATAGATACACACACAGATGCATATATATGCCGTAGCTCGCAAAACAGCTAAGAAAACGATAACACATATAAAATGCAAAGATAATGACTTCACCCTTAATAAAACAGATGCAATTACAAATGTTTAAGCCATTTTACAGATCATATTATGGCACAATGCCCTAACTGGTTGTAGGACACAATATCAAGGAAAACAATATCCAACTCCACAAATATGGTCAAAAATTATTGATGACCATAATATCATGATCCTATACTTAAAAAGAGAAAACAATAACATCAAATTCAGAAATATTTCCCTCAAAAATATCTAAAATACCTACATGGCAGAAACAAAAATCTAGAAACACTATATATCGACACTACAATAAAACATTCTAAAGATGACAAAAAATATTGATAGCTAAGGGCCTGATTACGATAGCGGGGAGACCACCACCAACAGGTTGTTGGTAGCGGTCTCCCCACCATCGGTGACTGAATCACCGCCTGCCACATTGCGATGGCAGGTGGTGTGTCTGCTATCGGAAATCCCGACAGACATGGTCCCAACGGTCGGAAGCATTCGGACCACCTGGAGGACTGCGCTGCATCACCAGAATGGTGGCGGTGCCTGTCATGCACCGCCGTGGGGATTACAATATCCCTTTCCGCCGGTCGTTCTGTGGCGGTCAACCTGCCGTGAAACAGCGGGCAGAAACGGATTTGGCGGCCCGTAGCAGGCCCCCCTTCCCCATGGGGCTGGTACATGGGCCCTGGGGGGCACCTATGGTGCCCCCTACAAATCCCTGTACTATGTGGAAGGCACCGCGTGGTGCCTGCCACATAGTGCACGGATATGTAAACAGCCTATTTTCTGTATTGCGGCGGGGGCTGCTGATCGCATCCCTGCCGCAATACAAAATATAGGCAATGCAACCGCAGTGTTGGCGGTCGCATTGTAATTCAGAGCGTGGGCAGGCCTCCTCGTGGGCGGTCGGTCCCCATTCCGATACGATGGCGGAGGACTTAAGTTCGTACCCCATCGTAATGAGGCCATCAAATATCAACAATGAAAATATCATTATTATAATAAAAAATGAAACTAAGGGCCTGATTACAAGTCTGGCGGTCTAACCGCCCGAATGCTGCTTCCACGTTCTCTAGGGCACTGCAATGCTGATGGTCCACCGCCTACTGTATTACGAGTTGTGCTGTCTGAAATGCCGACCGTGGCCATGGCGTTCTTCCCGCCAGGTCCGCGGCGGTCTGCAATGTTAGCGTTGCGTCTTCCGACACCACCAAGTCTGCTGTGTACCCGCCAAGCATATTATGACTACACAGTCATACTGGCAGTCTCCCAAGGGCTGTTACCCAACGGCGGTAGACCGCCACGGTACATGTGCAAAAAAACACCATAACTGACCATTGGATTGATTTAAAAACTACACAGGTGATGTGCTTTCACCAAGTACACATGCCAGCAAATCACACTATAAAACATACCCCATTCCTGACCAGCATTATTTGCTTCCCAACTGCAGCCCACAAGACAGGCACCACCGTTCTGTGCATTTTGAGATAACGCACCCCTTTTTCATCTTCCCATTTAGCATTCTCCTCCACCTTTAATTTTTGTTTTGCACCTTTTTCCCTGTATCACTTGTTTGTTTTTCCTTTCATATATATAGTTACTCACGTTTTACTTTTTCATCACGGGTCACCTAAAAAAACCATGGTTCACTGAGGCTGAGTTGACAGTCCTGGTAGAAGAAATCATTAGAGTAGAGCCCCAACTTTTTGGTTCCCAAGTCCAGCATAGTCCTCTCAGTTGGAAAACTGAAATGTGGGACAGAATAGTCAACAGAGTGAATGCTGTTGGTACCACCCTGCGCACACAGAATGACATTAGGAGGAGGTGAACTCAACTCAGTTTTAGGGTGCGTATCCAGTACAACAACCAACACCTGGAGGCTCAAAGGACTAGCTGTGATCCTTCCAGTGCCCCATCATAATTCTTTCCCTGGGAGGAGAATGTCTGGGCCATCCTGCATTCTGAGGGCTTGGCAGTAATGGCTGGGGGAGTATCTGAGATGTTGGTTTGTCTGTGTGAATGTGTATTGTTGCATATAAGAGCACATGTATCCATCTCCATGACATGCCACATGTTGCAATGCTGTCTTCAAGTGGATAACCATAAAAATATAATTCCAGGACCCATGTTATGTGTTAAAATGTAAATGTGTGGTCCACCCAAAATACATGTTGCCAACAGTTATGGTACACTAACCGTTTGTCAAGTGTTGGTAAAATTAGATTGAAGTGACTACAACAACCATGAGGCCCTGTGACTGTAACTCTAACCAAGACGCTAGACTCCTTTTGCCCCTTCTCACTTGTCTGCCATGTCACAACTGATGTTCACTTATCATGCAGGTTATATGTTGATTCTTGAAGCATGTTTGTGCTAGATATCAACAAAATGTGTATCAACTCTACAATTATTCTCAAACTTCCAGTTACATTCTGTTTCCACATCGATTACAACCATACAGGCCAACTCCCATCAGAAGAAGGCCATTTGGAGAGCCATCACACGGAAGGTGCGTACCCGGGGGGTCTGTAACCGGTGTAGCATCCACTGCAGAAAGAGGTGGGAGAACCTGCGGTGCTGGATCCGGAAGATCATGGAGGTCCAACTGGGGAAATCCTCCCAACGTGGAAGGGGTGTGTGTCGGACCCTGACCCCCCTGATGGCCTGCATACTGGCGGTGGCCTACTTGGAGCTTGATGGACAGTTGAGGTCCCAACAGCGGCTACACGGGAGTGAGTCCTGGTCAGAGTCATACATGTTATATTGCCAACTTTAAGTGTTACAGACAGCCATTTCACCAATCATATTGGTGGTGGCCAATGTGCCACATACAAGATTAGTCATTGTTAGTGTAGGTCTTGTAGTAGGTGCATACTGCTGTGCTGTGGCTATTGTCTTTCTGACCTGGAACACAGCAGACTCCTGTCAACATCCATTGTTTTCCTTTTGAACAGAAACTTGGCTGAGTGAATTTAGTAATCATCTCATGTTCTCAGTAAATCTCGGTGACAATCGTACCACACAGGCAACTTGTTTTGCTTGTGTGAGGAGTGATGTTCCCTCACTACTGTCGCTCATATGATGGTGGCCCTATCACATGTGACATGACATAGAGTGCACAGTACATGTAGTGACTGTACCACAATTCCCATTGGTAAGTACTTGTTATACAGTAAACTGAGAGTGCAAACATCACTGGTGCCTTCAGCATTAGTGCCTTCATGTTGGCTAGTGTGCATTTGCTAGTTGGGGTTCATCTGCAATAGTGTTTCAAAAGACTCATTTGCTGACTAGTGACATGCATGAGGGAGTGAGATGTAGAACTGTAGGTATCATATGTGAGTGTGTACACTGATCCTTACAGGGCAATCTGAGTATGCAATACCAAAGAGTGGTATGATGTGCCTGCCCATTGGGACTCAACTGATCCCACATCTTCATGCCATAGATAATCAGGGACACCCAAAACTTTCAAAGGTGGATTGGCTTGTGGATAAACAATCTATGACTGGCGTCATCACCTGTACCAAGCAGGATTGGGGATGTTAATATAGCTATATGGAGTCTTGTGCTGTGAATTCAGAGTATCCATCTCCCAAATGTTTGGACCTCAATGTTTTCAGGGAACTTTATATGCTAAATGTGATGCAAAGCAAAACTACATGTGTACAGTTTTCATTTGAATTTTCACGTAGAGTGCAAAGTGTCATCAGTGTACAATGAGCATTTGCATGTCTCATGATGTCTGCCACAGCACTAATTGGTGGTACTTATGTGTTGAATTTGACCTTCAGCACATCATGATGTGTTATGAGTAATAGGTAGATTTGTTTCACTCTGGGCCTTGTGTGGGCATTGTGCAAATCTCACACTTGTATCCATCCTATTTGGCTACATAATTTTACAATGGTATACTACAAGACCCAAAGTATGCAGGTGATCAACCATCCTAGTATGGACATAAGGATGGCGTGTAGACAACTCCATCAATACATTTGGGCCCCAACACTTTGCAGGTTATGTAGAATGCATGCATGTGCTCACACTAAATTTGAAGCCCCTAGAGTGAACCATAAAGCTGGTGTGATAGGTGGACTTCTTAAATGTTTTCTGTTGATTTGTGATGGTCAGGTGTGCCAAACGCATTTGCAATAAACCCATGTTACATGTCATTTCAGCTACATCCAGGGCAAGCAGAAGAGAAGGGAGCAACGTCAGTGGGGACACAGCTGGTCACAGAGGTTCTGGACGTGAGACATCAGATACGGACCCAGTGACCAGGAAGGTGTGGGGAGTGAATAGGATACTTTACCCCGCACACTTTTACTCCCCGTGCCATTACCCTGCAGTTTTTACACCGCAAAATCTTTTACAATGCAGGGCTTATAACCGCAAACTAATACAACACATTGCCCATTACAATGCAATTTACTATTCTAACTCCACTGTGGCGTTACTTTGGGGAATGCGTTGTAATAGTTTGCGGTGTAAAGCCCTGCGTTGTAAAAGATTTTGCGGTGTAAAAACTGCAGGGTAATGGCACTGCGGAGTAACACATGCGGGGTAAAGGATGTTTCCCATGGGGAGCTCATCGGAGGACAGCAGCTCCAGCTCATCATCTTCTGAGTCATCCTCCAGTAGATACTCCCAAGTGGTGGAAGACCCCACAGGATCATTACCACCCTCATCCTTGTCCGCCACCCCTAGTTTCATTGCCACCTTCCATGTTGTCCCCCAACAAGTTGGCTGTTCCCTAAGAGGGGAGCAATCTCTTTCACTCCAGGCACCTCAGCCCATGCTCCTGTTAGCCCTGCTGCCCTGAGTGAGGAGGTTATTGACCTCTGGAGGACCATCTCTGTGGGTCAGACTGCATTCCTGAATGCCATCCAGGGGCAAGACATTCAGCTGACCCAGATGGTGGCCTACCTGGAAGGAATTCACACTACAATGTCTGCCCTACAGAGATCTTTTCAGGCTATGACCTCCTCCCTCACGGCAGCCATCCATAAACATCCACCTTCCACCCTACCTCCTGCCCCTTTCATATCCACATTCCCGATTCCAATTCCTATCCCAAGCACACACACTCCTAAGCATGCACACACTTCATCAGACACAAGCACCACACACAAACACAAAACATCCAAAAAACTCAAACATGCCTGCACACAGCAGACACTCACCCCTCTCACCACCCCCAGCATACCCGGAGACAACACAGCAACACACACAGAGCCCTCCACAGACTCACCCATACTCGCAGACTACACAGCAACTTACACCGAGCCCTCCACAGACACACCCATACCCAAAGACAACACAGCAACACACACTGAACCCTCGACAGACACACCAATACCTGCAGACAACACACCAACACACACTGACCCCTCCATAACACCCAGCATGTCCACTGTACACACAGGCACAAAACGCAAATGCTCACAATCACCCACACAACAGATACCAACACAAGACATAGTGCAGACAGCAGACCCAGCTCACACTTCCACTCCCTCTTCCTCCCAACCCGAACTCCACCCCGAACATCCTACCCATTTTCCCCTTGGTGGAAATCTTGTTTCCCCTTGACCCTTTGAAACCCGAGCCCCATTCTGCCAAAGTCCCCAAAAGCTCTTCCAAACCCACCCCTTTCACTTCCCACTCCCCACATAGAAACAGCATGCCACCCCCCTGAACTCAGCCCAAAATAAAAAACAAAGACAGAAAACTCCCTCCCAAGGACAAACCCACTCCTTCCACTTCCCACTCCGCCCCAGAGAAACAGCATCCCCACCCCCCCTAAAACCAGCCCAAAATAAATAAAAACACAAAAACCCCTCCCAAGGACAAACCCACCTCTTCCACTTCCCACTCCACGCCAAAGAAACTGCATACCCACCCCCTAAGACCACCCCCCCAAAAAAACATACAACCCCTCTCAAGGACAAACCCACCACTCCCTAAACCTCAAGCCCCACGTCCCAAATACCATCTTCGAGCTGCCTGCTGTGCCTCATGGTTGCCCCTTTGTCAGGACGTTACCTGGCAGTGTCAGTAAGGGCAAGTTACATCACACAGCATTGTGCTGTGGTACTGGACATGAGAATGGACTAGCCATTGGCCTTGGTTTTCCTTGATGGGTTGTTCGAGTATAAATGAACTTTTTCTCATTTTTGAAGACATTGGTTCTGCCATTACTATTATAACTATTTGATGTTCTTGCATTGTTAGTGATGTGTGACTACAGCTGTGTTTGTTTGATCCCTGATTGCTGATCCATATGAAGTGATTAGTATGATGTGGCTTTGGGCCCAGTGCTGGACTTACACAAGACAAGGGGTAATGTTGGAGGGATGTATATATGGGAAGAACTGATATTTGTGCAGACATTGCATTGGGTGTTATGTGATGTGGTAAGTATTTCCAGCTTGTCTTGGCCAATGTTCACATCATTTAGGTTGCAGTTGTCCCCATAATGTATGTTGGATATGTGTTAGGTGTGTTCAAGTTGGATATTTATTTATCTACACATGGGGGGTGTTAACTTGCCATACATTTGAGGAGTGCTGCATGGACATGTGTCAAACTTCATGTGTGTACTTTATACCTACTTTATCTAGATGTGTAACACATGCTGTTCATGATTTGTTTGCTTTCATGAGTTGCACTTACACATTCCCTACACATGCATGACACTTGGTAATGGTATTCCTTGTCACTGATATACTTCATTTCACAGGTCCAGTCCACATTGAGTTTTTTAGGCATGTGCAAAATTGTACTGTGCCCCAGGGCTCCAACCTTTCAGGGTTCCCCCTGAAAGCTATCCTGCAGAGAGTGTTTCCATTGTGCCATTAGAATGCTTCTCACACTGATTCTATGCAATCCATTTGACTGACATTGCCTTTTCATGTGGGTGATGGGTGAAAGTCCAATACAGAGCTGCAGCAGAGAAGGTGTGTTTCAGTTTAATGACACATCCATACAGATGTTTCTTTGACATCAAACCAGGACCTGGCATGTGTGCAATGTGAGTGTGTCACTTTCACCATTGCATCTTGGATTGAGTTGCTGTCACAGGGCCTCATGGTAGTTGTATAGATTTGGACTTACCACGACTTGACAAATGGTAACCTGCATGTAAAGTGACCATCAGTAATGACATGCGAGACAAGTGAGAAAGGGCAAAAGGAGGATATCATCTTGGTTTATGGTGCAGTCACAGGGCCTCAAAGTAGTTGTAGTTATTTCTCTGTGGACTTACCAAGACTTGACAAGTGGTAAGCTGCATGAACAGTGACCATCAGTAGTGACATGCCAGACTAGTGAGAAAGAGCAAAAGGAATATGACATCTTGGGTTGGTGGTGCAGTCACATGGCCTAATGGTAGTTGTAGTGATTTCTATGTGGACTTACCAGGACTTGACAAATGGTAACCTGCATGAACAGTGACCATCAGTAGTGAGATTCCAGACAAGTGTGAAGAGGCAAAAGAAGTGTGTCACAGACATTAATAGGTGTGATATTGATGAGGAGGTGCTGTTGTGTAACACACATTAATATGCACATCACTATCACTGAATATGATTTGTACACACATATCCATTGGTGTACAGTGTTCCTGTGCAGTATCAGTATTTTGGCCTGGGGAGCATTCTACAGATGTATTTTTTATATTCATGTCAAACAATCCCAGACAGGGTCCCTGTAAAACTGTTTTACTTAGGGACCCCAACTCCTTTGCTTAGTCCATGTTGGGGCATCGTTTTGTTGAGGAGTCTATGAAAACTGGTAGTTCAATGACTTACCGCCGAGTTCACCCACAACAGAGTGGGTTTTAGATGTGATTGAGCAGGTACAGCAGTGGTAGGGCATGTAGGATTGGCTCAGTGGTGGCACAAGACGTGTAGAGGTGAATAGTGGTGATATTCATCCTTATATCCCTTGCTTTCCGCCTTCTCAGATGTGGTGGTTGGACCACCACGGTCATGCCGGCTTTAAAGCAACTCGTAATTGGCCCAGCCACTTCACTGGCGGTCCAAGCCTACCACAGGCTCATTGGCCTATTCTGCATCCGTTGCAATCGGAGCTGGCCGGCAGTGTCAGTGGGACTGCGGTGGTGTTTCTTTCATTGAACCGCATGCCTTATAATGCGGCAGTAGGACTGCGGTTGGAACCTAAGTACCAAAACAACAAAATAAATATCAAATTAGCACAAATTAATTTTAATACACTAAAAACAAATATATATATTACAATTAACCTTATATATATTGTAATATAAATATGTATTTTACTATATGACTAAATAAATAAAATCAACAATAAATCATGAAATAAATAATAATGCCATTCTTAACATTACACTTTAAAACACTTAGGGGGTCATTACGATGGCGGGCGGAAGCACAACCGCCGTGCTGGCGGATGCAAAAACCACCAGTTACCGCCGGCACGCAGCAGTCCACACGACCGCCCAATTACGATGCGAAAAGTAGGCCAAACACCGCCGGCAAGCCAGCAACACCGTCCGCCATCAAAGTGCGCCCGTACACGTAGCGGCGCAGCTCAACTGACACACACCGTCCGACGAAAACACGTCCCGCCCGGCGCATAAATTACGATGCCGCAAACAAACGGCTCCCACGGCCAAGAGATACCGTACGACAAACCGAAGCGGTAACACGGACGCCGAGCACGGACAACGAAGAAGCGGCTCCCCGAGCATGAATCCAGCACTGCAGGCCCTCCCCATGCTCTTGCTGATGCACCACCAAGGACGCAACGTACCGCGGAGACGCAGGTAGGCACACACACAACAAGTGCACGCAAACAGCGCACACAGTGCAAGGGCGGAAAAGCGGACAACCCCCCCCAGCGCGTGTACACTACACATCCACCATTGCATCCACATATGACACACAGGCCAAATCGTAACATCGCGCAACACATGTGTACACACCACCTGGGACTAGGAACCAACGACCCCGTCACGGCCCCAAAGCGGCGATGACGCCGCCACACATGCGCACAACGCAGAGGCCAACCGCAGCGCCATGCATGCGTCGCACACAGACACAGGGACACAACCAAGCAGCACACACATCAGCCCCACCCCGAACGCACATGACACGTGACAGGCCTGCCACAGACATGTCCCCAACGCCCAATTCACGGACAACACCCAACGCCACACAACCGACGCACACATGTCAGTGAAGTCACGCAACAGCAGGACACACCCCAGTGTAACAAACATGGCGAAGCACACAGCGGCGGCAACACCAACTAGGAGAAGCAGGGCTCCTTCGGGAAGAGGAACGCCAGTACCACACTGAAACACCCATACCACCCTGCACATATGAACAAGACATATAAAACGGAACACCAAAGAGCCCGGGGACCGACAACAGGTGGCCCAAGAATAACATTCACACACAAGGCCCAACGCAGAGCGGAAAGGCAGCCTGCCGCCCACACAAGGGAGAGCAGACAGCACTGAATGACCTTCCATTCCAACTCCGAAACCACAGCCCTACGAAAGAAGCCGGTGAATACAGCCATTGTCCAAGAAAAGACCAACACAGGCATGCCGAGGAGACCGACCACAGGGCAGATAGCGCATATCACAGAAGCACACAACGGACGGGGAAGAAAGTAGAAAACACTCCCCCATGTCGGCCACATGCAAGTTAATTGGAAGGAGTCACACATCACTGACCTTGAACTGTCTGAGAAGCATGTGGGATGAGGGCCCGTGTCCTCCAAACAAGCCAACAGAGCACAAGTCCTGTCTCCCTACGACTACACAGAGCTCACAGCAACCTCGGAGCGTGCACATTGCAGACTGCACACACAGCCGGAGCACGCCACCACAACGCACCGCTGCGAAATGGCAACCGCAACACACCTACCCAACTACGCCAGACAGCTCAAGCTGTACAAAACCAACCTGATACATATATTGGGATGCGATCTCCTGTCCCTGCTGAACGTAAGTTACCGACTGACTTACCGCATCACATTGTTCAGCTGCGTCATGCCCGTCTTCTACTGTCGGAGGTGTCCCTACCAGCATCCCGTGGAGATATGCCTCTCCAACCCGGCATGTCTAAAGGCGGACCTGCTACCACTACTCCTCCCTCTGGACGCACACGACAGGGCCTGCTCTGCCTATGGGGGCATGGCGTATGTGGCCAACATCGCACCCGCACTGAAATGGGACCACTGTGCCTCCACACGACGGATCATCGAGAACAGCTACATCGAATGTCACCCAGCATGCCCCATCATGGTCCTCCAAGGGACAACTTACGAACAACACCTTGACAGCCACCATCCGCTACATTGGCTGGCAAACATGTACACCACCAATGACATGGAAGCCCTGCTGGACGGCATCGCATACCTGACAACCTGTAAATTCGTCGGACCACAACGCAGGTTCCCCGATTGACCTATGATGTCCAACCCCGCACCCATGCTTAGCTTCCGCACGGATCTGGCCAGTCACCACCACAACAGCCATACCAAACGACCGGCAACTGTTACCACACCATCAACGACATCGCCATGACATCGGATATGACCGGGACATGCACACTGTTCCCCATCACATCCAGGAACACCGCATGCATCGTGGGAGGCAGTGGCATGGGCTCTGTGTATCGCACCCACATGGACGGAACTGCACGAACAACCAGGACACGACATGGATCCAGCGCCCATGGACACACACACCGCTCAGTGGACATGAATAGGTCGCCTGGAGTCTGTGGGTGCTGCACCCTCCCACCCCCGCCCCGGGAATCCCATACCAGGACCTTTGCATGGACGACAAGTGCATACAACAACAACACGACCCCAGTGACTGTGACATGTCCAGTAACCACCACATTGCAACAACAAGTGGCACGCCGCTGCATGCACGCAAGCACATGCCCTGATGTCATCTCACATGCACGCGTGCATGAGGAACAACCGCAGCAAACCTGTCACATGGAACTGAGATGGACTGTGCCCATGATGCCAAGCAGTCTGGTAGGCTACATGTATACCGTCTGTGTCAAAGTCCGCAGCTCCGCAGCTATACGTAAATGTACATTAGCACAGCCTTGGCCAAGCAGATGTAACTCTGAAGCCCACATCCCACATGCAACAGCCAATCACATGTAACCCCACACCCTATCCCATTTGCAATCATGCTCAGTATATCCTCAACATGTATTCCGCTGCCAGTAGTGTCCACTATACTGCATCACAGAGGACAGAAGACTCAATATAATGTTTGAAACCAAAACTGTCTCCGCTGACTCATTTCACAAGTACGAATGAGAGAGGATGAGAGTATGTGAAGTACACGGCAGTCGTGACATGACCATGTAGTCCACTGGTATTGGATGTCAACGCAAATGAGTAGCACAACTGTGGAAGACACACATGTGTCGTGTGAAGTCGTATGGACGCAGTGCTCAGGTGGGTGGGTGTGACGGGTAGATGCGCACATGCCAAGTTGGAGCACGCCGTGTCGGGAGGGGTCATGAACAGTACACCACCGCTTCCCTGGGCATTGTGAGAGGACACCTGTCGGGGGGAGTGAACACGTGTGTGCACAGCAGCCGGGCACACGTACAAAGCGGTACCAGGCGCACCTCAGCCCACCCTCTGTGGACAAGCTGGATCCTGTTGTGCGCCCGCCATGCCCCTTGACAAGGCAAACACAGCCCCAGTCGACCAGGTGTAACCCCAACATAGTCAATCCGCACAGGCGATACAGGGCACGGGATGGCAGTGGAGCATGGTGTGTGAGAGGTCTCCTCGCGCTCCTCCTGGTCATATCACGCAGGCAATAGAACCTCAACGTCTAGCATGGCACAAGTCAAATGGAAGTGTAGGGGGACGCACCACAGCACGAGCAGCACTGACGTCACGGGAGGTGGCTCGCACCATCCCATCCATTGCCCATTATACCAACCACGCCACATGCCATTGTGACTAAGTGCAAGCGCGTGCGCCACCACCCCCGAGCCCTCCCCAGAGAGGCCAAAGAGTGAATGTGTGGGCCATCAGTCACAGACGGACGCGGCATGGCCGCAAGGGCAGCCACAGCCACTGGGTGTCGCAGGTGGCGGATCCGGAAGGCGAAGACTGTGATGCATAGTCCATGCAGGCCGGGTCTCCATTTGGGGCACCACGCAGGTGGACGGCGTCCCGCAACACATCATACCCTGAGACAGCCCACTCGTGCAACTGGACCCACACATACACTCCTTGCCCTCTCTGGTGCGAGCTTGGGGCTGCCTGTGCAAGCGCTAGCCTCGCAGGTGCACATGCATATTGGGGGAGCGAGGGGAGGACATGAGGGCTGGGGCGAAGATGACTGTATCACTGTCAGTGAGTACAAGGGATGACCCAGATGTGGAAAGGAAGAGACGTGTCCCGTGTGTACTGCAACTAGTCGCCAATCCAACTACCCCCCATGTCCGGAATGTAAGCCCGCACCTAGGCCCGCCCATCCGCCACATCGAATATACCACCAGCACGACAACCTTCCCATTCGAAACACTGACTGGGGGTGGCGACCAGTGAACAATCATGTGTAGCCTACCCACGCGTACATGTGGGCCCTCCATGATCCATGTCACCTGCGGCAAAGTCATGACATGCGCAATGAGGGAAGTGAGGAGAGCTGTCCGCCCCACGCACAGATGGTGCATCAGCTCCACAGACCCAGCAGCGAGTCCAGCAGGGGTCACATGTGCAGGGGCAGCTGTGCCCGGTGTGAAGGCACATGCATATAGACAGCACATCGACCAATGTGTAGTCTGCCCACATCTACAGTCCATCATCATGCGGACATAGGAATTGAACACAGGGCAACACATCTGAGTGGGTGCACCCACCGTGACCAACAATGCGCAATCATCGACGTACCCGCCCTGTGCATGGCCCCCACCCAACGGAGGCACATCCAGTGCCACCATCCCACACACACAAGCCTTCCACGGAACATGCTGTGTCCAATGGTCAGTACAGAGTCAGCGCCCATCTGGTGGATCCTGAACAGGAGACACATGCACACACATGCCAGCTCCCACTATGTACGTCTGCCACCTGGCACGTGCAATGTAACCTCTCACCTGTGACGTGTGACTGCAAGCACACAGCCGTCTTGGCATGGGGCTGTCAATGTGGACACCTGTCAATGTTTCGGGAGGTGTGATCCGTACAGTGCTGTAGATAGGGTGCAGTGCTGACACCTACTACTGTCTCATATCCCCTCGTGCCACAGGTCCCACTTGTTTTGGCCGCTCAGCCTGTGCCCACATCCTCGTCGTCGTGTGCCATACTCATCCAGCCTCGGAAGCAGTTCCATGCTCAGCAGACATTCATGTTGCCGTGGCGTTGCCGCTTGACGAATATGCAGTCAGTCCCCATCAGCACGCCCCGCAAGTCATTGGGGCCTAGATCCCCATGTGCATGCACATGGCAGTGGTATGTCTCACTAGCCATTGCCATTGTTGGGAGACCTGTGTAAGTGTATTGTGGCCGTGCCGTCCCAGCTGGACAGCTGGGCTGTGGCTCATGTGCTTGCTCAGTCATGTCAGTGATGTGTATGCGAAATTGCTATGTGTTGTGTTGCTTTGACATGTGTCCACTGCCATTTTCCCTAGGCGGAGACCGAACATTGACCGCCCATACCAATTGCTGGCGGACATGGACGATACAGAGGTCATTAGGAAGTTTCGGCTGGACAGGCCAACCCTGCATCGACTGTGTGCCATGTTGGAACCCCATCTCCGTCCCCGCAGGGTGTATCCGACAGCTGTCACCCCCACGGCTAAGGTGATGGCCGCCATGCATTTCTTCGCCACTGGGTCATTCCAGCACACAGTGGGCAGTGGAGGAGGGATGTCCCAGCCCATGTTCAGCAAGGTGCTGAGGGATGTACTGGCAGCCATGATGCTGTACCGAAACAGGTACATCCGCTTCCCCACGGCTCGTGAATTGGCGGCAGTGAAGGGTGCATTCTATGCCCTTGGCAGAATCCCACACGTCGTTGGAGCCATTGACTGCACACATGTTGGCCTTGTTCCACCACAGGCCACTGAGCACCTGTACCGCAACAGGAAGCACACGCACTCCCTGAATGTGCAAGTGGTGTGCCTTGCGGACATGGTGATCACCCACGTGTGTGCAAAGTTCCCAGGCTCGGCCCATGATGCACACATAATGTGCAACAGCATCTTGCCATGACTGATGTCCAATCTGCAACAGGATCGTGGCTGTATTGTCGGTGAGTATGTGGAGTGGTGTAGCGTGCTGGTTGTGCGATGCTGTCCCCTGTCCAGTTGGAATAGCAACGGTTCTCTGTGTCCCTCACACCCAGGTGACTCTGCGTACCCGAATGGGGCATGGCTGCTCAGTCCATTGAGGAATCCTCGCACCCCAGCAGACGATCGCTACAATGAGGCACATGGGAGGACCAGACGTGTGGTCGAGCGTACCTTTGGCCTCCTCAAGTCCAGGTTCAGGTGCCTGGACCGCACCGGGGGTGCGCTGGCGTACTCCCCACAGAAGGTGTGCCAGATAGTGGTGGCGTGCTGCATGCTGCACAATCTGGCCATTCGGAAGCAGATCCCCCTCATCGTGGATGACGGAGATCAACCAGGGCCCCAGCCCGCAGACCAGGACAGCTTGAGTGAGGAGGACAGCGGAGAGGAGGAAGCTGGTAATGTGCGGCAGCAGCTCATCGCCCACTACTTCACTTGACGGTGAGTGTCCATGTACGACGGCTGATGTGGCTGTATCTGTGCAGGTGTGTGTGTGCTGTGTCAGGGTGGCCGTTTGTTCACTGCGTGCTGTGTGTCAACGCTCCATGGCCAGGGGTAGTATGCCACTGTTGGTGGCTGTGGCATTGTGCCCTATTGCTCTGTGCGATGTGTGTACATTGTTTGTAGTTGTTGTCATGTACTGTGTGACGGGTGTGTGACACACTCATTGAATGTGCTCCTGTTCTGTCTCCCACCCCTAGGTCCCTACAGGCCCTCCGGATTCCATTGCCATGCCACGCATCAGGTGCCTTTCCGCCCAAGGTGGCCGTTGTATTCCGTACAAATAAAACACAGGGCACAAACAGCAGTTTGTGTAAGAGGTGCATTTATTTCAAACTGTGACATGTGATTGTGTGTAAGGTGATGACAAAAGTGGTGCGTGCAGTGACAATGAGCTGTCGGTCACGGCTGCGTGATGCTCAGGGTGTACCCACTGGTTCTATGTCCATAGTCCAACAGACACATGCCATCCAGATGGCTGTGTGGAGTGGGATCGTAGTCCAAGTCAATGCAGTGGGTGGTCAAGGAAGGCTGGCTGGCTGCCTCACTTGCGTCTGGAGCGTGCGAAGTCCTCCCGGGAGATCTGTTTCCACTTCGGACGGCCCCTTCCACGTTTGGGAGGGGGGTGCCTGCTGGCGACATGCTGGTGGGGGTGAGGTGTGCTCACTGGCTGTGGACGCAGGGGTACTGGACACTGCTGCTCGACCCTGCGCCCCGGCAGGTGGTGGCGGAGGTGGAGCTGCTGTCCCTGGCTGTGACCTCACCGCCACCACCAGCTGGCCCATGAGGTCCACGAGTTGGCCCATACGGGCGTCCATGGACCTCAGCACCCCCAGCACCTCCCGCGTGTCTGAAGCAGACCTGACCCATTGTTCTTGGGCCTCTTCATAGGCCCCAAGGACTCTGGCCATTTGAGGCAGGGCATGGCTCCCAGGGGAGACTTGCGTTTCCCTGACCCTGCTCCTCCTACCAGTACTGCTGCCACCGGCCTGCCCACTAGCCACATTGCTCACCACGGTCCTCGCTGTGGCTCCCAGGGTGGATCCAGTCGGCCGGGCCACCACCTGCGCTGGGGCTGGTGCCAGCGAAGACGTGGTGGTGGTGGCGGCGGTGGTGGTCGGTGCGGCGATGGTGGCGGTTGCGGCAATGGTAGTGGCCGCAATGACCGTGGGTGTGGCCGCAATGACCGTGGGTGTGGCCGCAACAACAGTGGCAGCAGGGGGCTGGGAATGTTCAGCAGCCCTGGATGATGGGTTGGTGGGTAGGAGGGGTCCTGGGGAGCGGCTGGGCCCTGCCACACCAGATGGGCCTGCTTGGTGGTCCGTGTCCGAAGAGGAGGACAGATCCTCCACATCCGTGTGTCCTCGTTGGGGGCTTGTAGGCTGGCTGTGCTGGCTGCTGTCTCCATCCCCAGCATCCAGCAGTTCGTCACCTGTGGAGAGAATGAGATTTGTTATTGTGTTGCACCTGGCGAAGTATGTATTTGTCGTCTGACATTAACAGTTCGTGCAATCTCGTACATGGGTTTCCCGGAGGCGTGTGTGTGGCTGTAGCATTTGTAGTTGTGTGTGCTTGACAATGGGACTGTGTGCTGTGCACATGTGGCATGGGACGGATTGGCCATGCCGATGGGTGTGTTGCTGTGCCCCTACTTATTGTGACTCTGGTGTATGCGGGCTCCTGGCCCATCCTGGGTCTGGTTTGTACTTTGCTTTTGGTGTTCAGATGGGACGCTTAGGAACGCATATGGCAACATGGGGGCCATGCCCCAGATTCGCATTTGGGATGGAATATGCTTTTGGGGTACATGCTGTGAGCCATGGGTGCCGAACGTGACATGTGTTGTGGCAGCATGACAGTGCATGGTTTGAGGTGTGTGCATGCTTGACATGGCCTGCATATTTGCTGTCTGTTGTGATTACTGGACATGGCATTGGACGCATCGTTATGAGTGAGTGATGGTTGTGTGCCAGCCAACGTATTGCAGTTGTCCCATCTCCTTGGTGTGCGTGCTGCCCTGTGCCATGTGCATCACTGCAGTGCTCGGGGGTGTGGCCCATGTTGTGTGTTGTTGCTCACAGTGTGTCGTGCGCTTCATTGACTTCTGGCACATGGTTGGTCATGGGCATGTATCTTAGCGTGACTGCTGTATGTGTGGCAGCTGTGCGGATGACATGCCTTTCATGAGACTGGGGCTGACGGATGGGATGGATGGTATGTTGTATGTGCATGGTGTGTCTGTGTGTTTGATGGGTTCAGTGGTGTTCGTGTGCATTTATGTTGTTCCGCTCTGTTGCGTCTAGTGTTGTTTGTCTTACATAGGCGTAGTTGTGGGGTGTGTGGTTGACAGGCAGTAGGGGCTACATGGACAGGACTTCAATGGTGTTTCGGTTGTGTGTGATGGGTTGCACAGTGGCTGCCGTGTGGTACTATATTCAGTGTGGCTTGTGCATGCAGACGTGGCTCCTTGGGTGTTGCTGTGTTTGTGATGGGTCATGTGGGGTGTGAGTCTGTGGTTCATGTCCGTGTGCACATTGTTCACTTGTTCGTGACGGTGGGCGGTGCTGCGTGTTCGTCTGCTACGTGACATGTCCCATGTGTTGGTCGTGTTACGGTCCTCATGCCTCCAGTAATCCAGCCCTGTCCAGTTTCCCACCTGCAGGTTGTTCGGGCGTGCACTGTACTGGATGCCACATGGTTCTAAGCGGGGGTGCTCCATGTTGCAGGTCTGTGGGGGTGGGGGGGTGTTGTGGGTCGTGGTGGTGGCTGGACACCCACTGACACCGATTGCTGTGGACCGTGATGTCTACCTTTCGGCTGTCGTTGTGCACTGCGGTGGCTGACACGTGGCTGTGGGGTGTGGGGGATGCTCCTCCTTGCTGTGCTGTGGGACTAGGGGCCTGGTGTGTTTTGTACTTGGGCTGTCCACCCTCCCACCCACTGCACTTTGTGTTCCTGACACTTACCTGTTACTTGTCGGTTAGTGCAGCTATGGCGGACACATGGGTGTGGTGGGTGCTCGTTGTGGCGCTTCTGGCATATTTGGGGACCTGTTGGTGGTTACGTGGCTGGCTGAGTGTACACATGTCCCCACGCATCTTACAGTTGTTCGGTTTGGGCTGTGTGTGGTGGTGTCTGTTGCATGTGTGTGTGATGTGTTGTGTATTGTGTGCTGGACATGGGGGTGTTTGTCCCTGGGAGCTGTGGCATGGTGGTAGTGCATGTGAGTACATAGCGGTGTGCTGGTATACATTAGTTTGTACTTACCAGCCTCCACTCCCCCTGCTAATCCGGCGAGGATCTCGGGATGTATGATGACTCGCACCTTCTCCTCCCACGCTTTGAAGGTCTTGAAGAGCGCGGGATTCCCTCCGCCAGTGACGGCAGCCAGCTCTCTGTTCTTGCTCTCCTTCTTCTTGACCAGGCTCTTGACGTCATTCCACCGTTTGTTTATTTCGACTCTGTTCCTGGGCAGGGTCCCGACTGCATTGACCTGGTCTACGATCCGGTTCCACATTCTCTTTCTGGTGGCTAGTGGTGTGTGCTGGACCAGGTTCCCATAGATTTGTGGGTGCACCTTGATGATCTCGTCGACCATGACCGTCAGCTCCATGGGCGTGAACTTGGGCATTCTTTGTGGTGCCATGGTGTTTGTGGTGCTGGTGCGGTGTGTGTTGTGTAATGTGCAGGGGGTTTGTGGTGCCGGTGTTTGGTGGTGGTGGTGGTGGTGGTGGTGGTGGTGGTTGTGATATGTGCGTTTCTGTGGTGTGCTGCTGTCCTTGCTGTGTCACTGTGTCCTCTCTCTCCTCTCTAGTTTGCAATGTTGCAAGGGGTTGTGGTCTGTGGGAGTGCTGCTTTTGTACTTACCTATGTGGGTGTGTCCTCATGGTCTGTTGTTTTCAGGTGTGTTGTGTCTGGGGTTCTGGCCTTTGTAGTTTTTGTTTGTCCAGGGGGTGTTTTCGGGATGTGTACTGTGCTTGTGTATTTGTGCGTGCCTTGCTGTGTGGACTTGTTGGCCATGTTGTGTGCGATTGTTATTGTCAGCGGATGGTTTCTGTGCAGGGACGTGGGCGCCATGGCTTCTGCCGTGTCGATTCTCATCGGCGTTGTTTGCGCTGGCGGGCGGTATATTTGTAGTTTTCCCGCGCTCATGGCGGTGCGATCGTAATCTCACGTGCGGTGTGTCGGCCGTGAGGGCGGGCGGTTTTGTGTTGTCGTGCGTGTTTCCGTCCGTGGCGGGCGGTTTGACTCCGACTCGGACGATGGCGGGCGGTATCTTGTGTGATTTTTCCGCCGATGGCGGTTTTCGGTTTGTGTAATCGTAATGGCGTGGTCGGTGTTCAGACGGTGTGTGCGGGCGGATTTTTGCCGCTTCCATGCCTGGCGGATTTTTTTACGCCGGGTATCGTAATGGGCCCCTTATATACAAAATATTACAAAACATACAGAAATTTACACAATACTACACTTAATCGATATTTTAATACAACGATATTATGACATTCGATATATTATACTTCGATATTTTACTACACATTCCAATATCGACATTTTTGATGTCGATATACGAAACATCGATATTTTATACCATAGATATTTCACTATCGATATTTTGGTATGTCGACATTTAAATTTCGATATTTTGACTGCTCACC